>VZRM01008186.1:57819-109653 GCA_013397955.1 Grantiella picta
CTCTCCTCTCCTCTCTTTTTCTCTTCTCTTCTTTTCAGTGGAAGGTTTTGTTATGCTGCTTTACCAAATGGACCTTTGAGATACATGGTGTCCTTGTGTCTAATAAACTACAAACATTCCATTTGTCAACAAACATCTTCAGCATGGACTGGGTAGAAGGAAATGGCCACTTTTGAGAAGCCATTCAGAAAACTGCTGTTTCCAAACATAATTCTGCCTGTGCTATCAGAGTTTTTAAACCAGGAGCTGGATCTGGTGACAAACAAGGCTGTTTTCTGTTCTTGTTATCCTTGTTATTCTCCTTTGAAGCCACATTTCTCTAAATTCTTCTTTTTAGGAAGGAGCTGGAGCTGCTGGAGAGAGTGCAGAGGAGGCAGCAGGATGAGCAGAGGGATGGAGCAGCTCTGCTGGGAGGAAAGGCTGGCAGAGCTGGGATTGTTCAGCCTGGAGAGGAGAAGCTTTGGGGTGAGCTCATTGTGGCCTTGCAGGGCCTGAAGGAGCTGCAGGAAACATGGAGAGAGACAATTGCCAAGGGCTGCAGGGACAGGACACAGGGAATGGCTGCAAAGTGCCAGAGGGCAGGGAGAGATGGGAGATTGGGAATTAGGAATTGTTCCCTGGCAGGGTGGGGAGGCCCTGGGATGGAATTCCCAGAGAAGCTGTGGCTGCCCCTGGATCCCTGGCAGTGTCCAAGGCCAGGCTGGACACTGGGGCTTGGGGCAGCCTGGGACAGTGCAAGGTGTCCCTGCCATGGCTGGGGTGGCACTGGATGGGATTTAAGGTCCTTTCCAACCCAAACCATCCTGTGATTTTATGATTTGGTCTCAACACTGTCTCCAGTTTGACCTTTTTCTCTTTTTTCCAGCTTTGATCTGTTGTTCGCAGCTCTGAGCTTTGGCTACAGAAAAGACCCCTGGGCTGACAGAGCCCAATCTCCCACTTTTAAGAATAAACATGAAAAAGCATTTGGCCTGGGGATCCAAATTAAAAAAAATAACTCAAGCCCCAAAATATTCCTCAGGAGCCTTTAGCAAACTCTGTAAGCACAAGAGACCTGCAGCAACTTCAGCTCTCAGGGTGGGAAGAAGTGAGGAGGTACCAATGGCTTCAGCCTGGCCTAAAGTGTGAGAAACTTCCAACATTTGAAGTGGACCATGCACTGAGATGGCAAAGGAGCTTTCTAGATCTTGGGGTGTCTGAAAAGTTCTCTGATTTTTAGCAACCCAATCCTACAAAAACCTTTCGTTCCAACATCTCTTCCCTGCCTGAGGTCCTCTTTGCTACTTGACATGTGGATCACACCTATCTGGAGGTCGATGGCCTCTGAAAAATGTTCTTGCCTGGAATCTTTGGGATCTTTCTGAACACATCTGTCTGTAGGAATCTTTATGATAAATTATATATGCTGGGAAATCATTCTTTTCTGGTGGCAAGGAAATGGCTGTGGGACGACTGCTGCTTGCTGTTTAAATTGTGTTATTTATTGGTTTTGTCTGTGTTATCTCCAGCCCTGTCCTCTCCTTTCAGGCAATTTTGGGCCATGACTACCTGTTATTGTGTGTGCTTTCCCAGACTGCAGTCTGGAAGTGTTGCTGAAGCCTGTTATGAACATTTGACATGGTAGAAATCAAAGAAAGGAGCAGATCATATTCAGCGTTGCACCATATTATTTTGATGTCAGAAAATCAAATTGAAAGGCCTTTTTTTCCACTTTTCTGGAAAAAAAAAAGGGAAGAAAAACTCATTTTTATTCATAAAAGAGGCTGCTTCTTTAGCTGGAAAGAATTTTTCCCCTCTCACTAGGAATATAAATAATGCGAGTAGAAGAGAACAGAGAAGCCACATTAATCATGCATGGATGGGTATATTTTATTTCAAAATTATTTTCTTAAATCTAAAAAACATCCATGACTGTCTCATTCAAGTACAGTAGTTTTCATAATATAGTGGACATATATAAGTATTTATTTCTTTCCTCAGAGACCTGGGTTTTAAAACATTTTTCTTTTTAATATCCAGAATTCATGTAAGGTTTAGGATTGACTTAGGCTGAGGCAATAATTCTTAAAGACCTCGTACATATGCCTGACTTGAGGAATGTAAGTCAATAGAACAACTTTGTCTAAGTTAAATGCTTAAAGAAGATCAAAGCCCGAGCCTAACTTTCCAAATAGAAGTTGGGAACATTCGTTATAATGATCTAAGCCGTGTAGAAAAATAAAAATAGCCTTTTGAAAAGCCACTGCGCTTTCAAACATGAGAGGATAAAGCAGAGGTGAGAGGTGGAGCCTGGATCTGTGCTGATGCCAGGAGTTATCCCCATGGAAAACCAGGTTGTGCAGGAGAAATGGGAGGCAAAGCAGGGCAAGGGAAACCAGGGGATGGAAAAGAGCTGAACTCTCTTTCGAGAGAATTTTAAACTGCAAGAAGAGGTGGAAAACCACACTGAAAACACTCCTGGCTGTGACTTTCTGTGCAAGCCCTGCTGGTAAAAGCTTCAGCACAGAGCCCATTGCACCCACTCAGAAATAAATACTGGTAAATATTCATTTGGGCTTGAGCAAACTGCAAGGGCGTCGTTTGGAGACAGAGTTTGGAGACAAAGCAGGAAGGCTGTGGAGCTCTGTGGTGAGCAGGGAGGAGGTTTCCAGCAGGGAATTCAGCAGACAGTTGCTGCTGGATGCTTTTCCTCCAGAGGCATCTTTCCCTCTTTGTGTGGGTCAGGATTTTTTCCATCTGCCTTTTCCACAGCGAGGTTATCAGGGAGTTCATGTGGCTGCTAAAGGAGTTGAGGGCTGATTTAAGGGAGGGGAGTGCTGGAAACTTCGGGAAAAAAATTAATTTCCTGTCGAAATATGTTTTGTGCCTTGGTGAAATACCAGGACCTGAACATGCTTCTGGTTTTAATAAAAATGTTTAGGGCTTGGGTTTTGTTTTTGTCAGTGGGAGAAAATTCAGCCATCTCCACTACAAAGCCTCTTCTCCCTGTGAGAGAGCAGATGGGAAGTTTGGATCCCCAGATGGCGAGCAGGGATTCTGCAGGGCTGGATGGACATTTCAGCTCCTTTCCCATGGAGATCTGAGCCTGTTTGGTTCCCCGAGGAGGGAAGTGAAGCTCCAGGAGAGCTACTGAGCACTGCTTGGGAATGGAGAGGTCTGGGAGGAAGGAAGAGTCGCTGGGCAAGGCTGAGGGAGACAGGGAGGAAGAGGGAATATCCCAAAAATCCTGCAGCAGCAGGAAGAGCATCTGAAGGAGGGGAGAGGAGACCACACAGCCCAACCCATGCTCTCTGGGGTGCCAGTTATCCCTTTCAGCTCTCACCCCAAAGGTTGTTCTCATATTTGTCTTATTTCTGCAGCCTGGATTGCTGGCTGTACCCACAGAAATCGGTGTCTGCAAGGAGAAAGACCTTTTTTATAAAATATCCTCCAAACACACAACGAGGAAATCTTTTCTCTGCAGTCTGTACAGCACACTCAGAGCCTTGGCAAAGGATAGGAAGATGTGCACATTTCCCATTTTCTTGCAGGGGAATCTGGGATGGGCTTTTGCTCAGCCCTTCCTCCATGGCCACCACCACGAAAATACATTTATTTATTTACTACTCAAACCCTTTTTTAAAAACTTAAATATTTGCACTGCAGCATGGGTGGTAAAAGGATTTTAATGCAGTGGTTGCTCAACAGGAGGACTGAGTTTTTTTGTTCTTCATTAGAAACAAAGTGAATAAAACTTCAGGGAAAATTCCAGTTTATTGGCTTTCCTGGGTCCTGAATGCCTTTAGCAATTTGCAATTACTTAACACTCACTTGTCCTAATTTACTCAACAAATATTTTAATGTTTTCTGCAGTCATGAAATTTCTTGAAGGGTTTTATGCAAACTTTCAGTACTTTTTATTCCAAATATGAAATCTTTAGAACAGTTGAGACTTAACACCAATTTTAATAGATATTTTCTTTTCATCACTAAACAAGTGCAGCTTTTTCACCTTGGAGTGGGGAATGAAAGAATTAAAAGCCTCTCAAAGTTTTCCCCAACTAGAGAATTTCTTTTCTTTTCTTTTTTTTAAGAATAAGTAGCAAAATTAAAAAAAAAAAAAGAACCAAAACACCTCCCACCAAACCCTAAGACAGGCACGTGCTTATGTAAATTTAGAGCTTAAAAGCACAAACCATTTTGTCCTACACATTTCAGAGATTTAGTCACAAAGGCCACTGTAAGATTTGTTCTCTCAAAACATGGAGTTTCAGTACATTTAGAGAGAAAGTTACGGAACATCATCTACAGGATGGAAGCTTGAATGTGCAAAGCAGATTTTCAGCTCTTTTGAACTGTCATGGTGCCAGTGAAATAAATCAAGTTTTGACAGTCAGGATGAGCTGAGTTCCTATTTCGAGGTACAAAATTTGGGAATGCCAAAGAGCAGCAGTGAGGAAGATGATGGAATGTGTTCACAGCAACTTGTTGCAAAAGCCATTCAGGCTCAGAAATAGATGCTTTGAATTTTTAAATTGTGGAAGCTCCCAAAACCCACAGCTAACAGCAAAGGGATTGGGATTGTGTCCCTGTGCTCAGGTGAGAGCTCACCTGCAGAGCTGCTCCAGCCCTGGGGCTCAGCACAGCAAGGAGCTGGAGCTGCTGGAGAGAGTGCAGAGGAGGCAGCAGGATGAGCAGAGGGATGGAGCAGCTCTGCTGGGAGGAAAGGCTGGCAGAGCTGGGATTGTTCAGCCTGGAGAGGAGAAGCTTTGGGGTGAGCTCATTGTGGCCTTGCAGGGCCTGAAGGAGCTGCAGGAAACATGGAGAGAGACAATTGCCAAGGGCTGCAGGGACAGGACACAGGGAATGGCTGCAAAGTGCCAGAGGGCAGGGAGAGATGGGAGATTGGGAATTAGGAATTGTTCCCTGGCAGGGTGGGGAGGCCCTGGGATGGAATTCCCAGAGAAGCTGTGGCTGCCCCTGGATCCCTGGCAGTGTCCAAGGCCAGGCTGGACATTGGGCTTGGAGCAGCCTGGGACAGTGGAAGGTGTCCCTGCCATGGCTGGGGTGGCACTGGATGACCTTTAAGGACCTTTCCAACCCAAACCACTCCATGATTTTATGATGAACCCAAACATGTGTCTGTTTCTCTCCTGGATCTGTAGCTCCTCACAGAGATACCTTCGCCTCAAAGACTCTAAATATACAACAAAAGACAGGAAAGACTCGATTTCCCCCTTTTTTTGCAGCAGATCAGCATCAGCACCAGAGGTGGAATCTGCTCTTCAATCTGCCTGGACACTCTGGTGTCACACTCAGGGCTCAGGCTGGGCACTGCCAGCGTCAAAGCCCATTGGTGTACAAATGAAAAAAATGCACAGAGAGTTTTGTTTTAGATCCCTCATGTCATTGAAATTACATTATCTGGGGCCATGAGGCAACAAAGAATGAAAATCATTTGGCTGAAGAATGGGGTTTTTTTACTTCATTACTGTAATACTTAATAATTCTGAAAATACAGGTTAATGCCTTGTGAGCATGGGGAGACCCTGAAGTGGCAGAACTGCATTTTAAATTCTGGAAAAGGAGAAAGATCCATTTTCTGTTGAAATACAAATGAAAGATTAAAATCTCTGACTTCCAGTCCTCAAAATAAGGTGAGATAATTTCACTAACTTGGGGGGTAAGTGCTTGATAAATGATTCCTGCAGGTATTCTGCCTGTGTTTGCTCTTCAGAGACATTTTGGGTTTCACTCCTCGTCAGCAAGCTAAGAAATGAAGAATTCTTGAACACACCCCTAAATAAATTGTAACCATCTGAGTAATCTCTTGTGGAATTCTGTGGAAGAGCAGAGCCCTGGTCCTCCTTGGCCATGAGATTGGTCAGGGCCAGCAGAATGTAAAATATTCCAGCTCAAGTTGTAAAATATTCCAGCTCAAGCTGTTGGTGCAATAACAGCTCCTAATTATTTAGGCCTTGGCTTATTATTCTGATGTAAAACTCTTTCTTCACCTCCCAAAATGCACAAATCCTCAGCAGAGCACCTCTGGCTGGTTTTATTATTTGTATAAATCACAGGTGATGTGCAGAATGGAAAAAAAACTCCAACAAAACGAGCAACTTTCAATTATAAACAAGCTTGGAACTGAAAAGAAGGTGTATAAATGGATAAATGAACCAGGCACTGTTCTGGGAGTCACTGATTTTTTTTCCCCTGAAAAGATGAAGTGCATCATTATGAGGGGAGAGGCTGAGAATGCAGGGCAGAAAGTGGCTTTTATAAAGTGTAAAGGATGGCAGGTAACTGCATTTTGACACTGTGTTTTCTTACAGTAGAAATTGTCCTATTACTTCTTTTTAAAGTTCATCACTGCAACAACCCTGCTGGATTTATTTTTATGAGCAGCAGCCTGATCAATGAGTTAAACAGCCATTTTTGATAATTTTCATAAGTTTTTTTGGTTTGAGGGTTTTTTTTAATCATAAAAAAAGGGAAAGTGCTGCCGTCCCAGAAAATACCCAAGATTTGCTAATGGTAAAAAATAGGATAAATGGTAAAGTAACTGCATTCATCAGTCAACCACCCCAAAACATTTGCAACCCATTATGGACTTTCAAAACTTGGCTGGGAGTCCTGAGGTTCCCTGTAAGCAACTTGCTGCCTTGTGCCAAATTCAGGGAAAGTGGAAGGTACTGCTGAAACATGTGCTGAGAAAAACACTTTACTGCTGTTGCTGCTGTAGTAGCGATAGCAGCAATAATTATAATTATAATTATAACTATAACAGGACAGAAGTACAGGAATAGGTTTGGACTGGTAATAAGAAGGCTGTAAAGTTACAAAAACGAAAGCATAATAAAAATGTCTGGTGCATGCACCATTTCCTATTTTATTGTCTACGAGTTGCTGTTAAACCATGCTCAGGTTGGGGCTCTTCCTGCTCTTGCTGGAATATTTATCATGAGAATGAGGTGCCAGGAGCTGCAGCCTTGTCCTGGGAGAGGGAATTGTCACTCGGGGTTTGTTCTAAGAGCCTCCACTAATGGTGGTCTTTGAGTTAATAATATTTTCCTTCCTCCTCTTTCCTTTCTCTGACTCATGTCTGGTACGTCCTGGAGTTTTAAAAAGCTTCCTTACCCCACACGTTGGACATCACTCATCTCTTTCCCACTCTCTTGCACCTTCTTTCTCCTTCCTTCCCCTCATTATTGCTCTTTCAAGGATGTCAGACTCCCACCCAGATTTTGGGCCATAAAGTCTTTGTTCTTTCCTACTGCCTTGCCTCCAGGGATGGAGGGAGAAAGCTGAACTCCTTGGATGTCTCATTTCTTGGTCACTGGGATCTGGGATGTTGCTGTTTCCTGTCTGTTCTGCTTCAGCAAAGGCAATTTTTTAATTTCTGCTGAGTTTTAGATCACACCCTTCTTTCCCTGTGCTGTTCTTTAGTGATTTTGCTGCCATTTCTAGTCCAAGAGGGTGGGAATGACCTTGGGACATCCTTCAGGATTGCAGTTGCCAAGAATATTCCAAGTAATAGGCACAAGAAATATGCACAAAATCTTCTGTGTATTGCAAATATGTGGGACTTGCATGTGCAGTTCTTTCCGAGCAATTATGACTCAGTTTTAATTACCTGTGATACAGAGTTTTGAATATAAAATTCCCTACATCAGATGCATTTTTGAAAACTCAAGGCAAGGCTTTGTCTCTCACTGCCTTCTTTGAACACATGTCACTGGATTGGTATTCTGACCCTGTGGTAATTTAGTATCACTATTTTTTTTCGTTGTTTTCTTCCCTGTGCTCAGGTCATCCTGCTGAATTACAGAGCTCTCCAAACCCCTGCTTGCTGTCTGTGACTTCTGGTTCCAATCAAATTCCCATTCCAGCCCATGGAAGTATTTTCAGTAATATCAGAGTGCTTGGAACTGAGCCCCAGTGGAGAGCGAAGCAGACACTGCTGGGATCAGAACTGTGTCCAGTTTTGGTCATGGAAGTCTTGGAAGAACAACCCAGGAAAGAACAGGTTTGTAGCTTTGAGCTCTTGAGTGTTTGTGCTCAGATACTCAGGCCACCTGCTTTGGTTTGGGGTTTTTCAGTGAGTGTTTTACATTTCCCTCCATTTTGGGCAGCTGCTTTTACCTCAGTTTTTACCAATTTGTGGTGTCTTTGCACCATTCTCGTCTTGTTTGGAGGAGACCTGGGGTGTCCTTTTCCACCAGCCCTGCGGAGTTTCTTCCCTGGAGCAAAGGAGGCTCAGGGGAACCTTGTGGCTCTGCACAACTGCTGCCAGGAGGGGCCAGCCGGGGGGTCAGGCTGTGCTCCAGGGAACAGGGACAGCAGGAGAGGGAACAGCCTCAGGCTGGGCCAGGGGAGGCTCAGCTTGGCCAGCAGCAGGAATTTCTGCATGGAAAGGGTGCTCAGGCCTTGGCAGGAGCTGCCCAGGGAGCTTTGCAGTCCCCATCCCTGCAGGTGTCCCAGGAAGGCCTGGCTGTGGCACTCAGTGCTCTGGGCTGGGGACAAGGTGCCATTGGGCACAGCTGGGACTCCATGGGCTGGGAGGGCTTTGCCAACCTTAATCCTGGGATTCTAAGATTCTCTGATCTCTATTTTTAAGCTGAGCCACCTTTTTAAGCCCTCAAGGGAGGGGAGCTGCAGAGAAAGTCAGACATAAGGAGTTCCAGCCCAGGCTGAGCTCTCCTGCTCATCTCCTGCATGGAACTTGTGCCCCATTCTGCAAAGACCACATATACTCATTAACTCACTGACCTCATTAGCCATTAACGAGCAAAAAATTAACAGCTCTAAATTCCGAACAAGTTCATCACCTACATTCAAATTAAAAAGTTTACACAAAAATAGTCTGGAGGATAATGAAACTGCTCCTAAGGAAATCTTTGCTCCTGCTTAGGTTATCCTGATACATCAAAGACTTCTTCAGTTCCCTCCATGCTGACTTCTGCTCTATTCATTAAAACCGGTTCAAATCAGAAGTTCAGATTACGAGGTCATCACAAGTCACGTTTTAAATGAGGAGAATTTACTGGCCAATGTTACTTTTTGGAAAAAAAAAAAGACTACGTGAAAACACGTCCAATTTCTCAAATCCACCCGAACTGAGCTTAATTCCTAGGTCATGACAACTCGAAACCAATCCCAAGGATTTTATATCCTGTTTCCAAGAGAGTTTGCTTCAGACAATACGTCAGCCATGCTGTCACCTATGCTGAATATCTTCCTAGGCTTGGTTGTTATGTCTTTAAGGCAGTTCAGCACCAAAAAATGCAGAGAAATGCAATTTAATTGAGGACCCATTGGCTAGAACAAAGAGGCACAGAAACAGATGCTTCCAGCTTCCTCATCTGGATTCTGTGGGGTTTTTATTTTTGCTTCCACTGCATCTCATAGGTACCGAATTTGAGGAAAGGGATATGGAGCACAAGGCTATCATTCTTCCTAACATGATTACAGAAATCTGATTGTATTAGCAGCATTCCAGCTTCACTTACCGAGTGCTTAAGTGAATTAGTGAGTTTTATTCTCCTATGAGAGCCTACCATTATTTAACTCCATAATTTACTATGAAATCCTCGTTGCTTTGTCCCAGGAGTTTTATGATCGTTTTTCCTTAATGACAGAGTCGCCTTTGCACCAAGGAAGTTTGACGGTTTGGTTTGTTTTTTTTTTTTTGTTTTGATTTAATCATGGTCTTAAGAGATTTGAAACTTCAGGGATTAATAAAGGATCCCCCAAATCATAAAGCAAATCACAGCATACCAAATCATTTCTCCTTTGAGACTGGTGCCAAACATTTTCTGTGGTGTTCCAGTGAAACTGGACACTCCCAGCCCAATGGGCAGTAAAGGCAGGGAAGGGGGGAAAAAAAAGAAAAAAAAGGGAGAGACTATGTGACCAAATTTTATTTTCAGTGCATAGCTGGAATTTCAGCCTCTCTGCACACAAGTCCTTGCCATTACAATTTATTAGATGTTTTATGTACCAGATTTTATTGAATGATTTAGGTAGCCTCGACTTGATCCTTTCCAAATGTGTTCAACAGTATTCAGCTACATGCAAAACGTGTTTTTATATTCTCACTTTCATGTAACCAAAGCTCCCCAAATCTAGATGGAGTTACTTGCCTGCTGCATGGATTGTTTTGCTTGCAGAATTAGTTTTTGGAAAGGCTTGGCCTCTGCAGCCTTTTCCAGAAGATTTAGAATTATAAATCAAATGGAGCCGGAAGGAAGAATTGGGGCACTGGAACCACCAAGCTGACTGAGAGCTATTAACCTCCTGGGAGTGGGAAGGGTAGGGATAAAAGGAAATGGAGAATATGAAGGATGCAGGAAGTACATTTTCCAGAGCATCTCTTGATTCCGCGGTGTATTGATCCGCAGCCCTGGAGTTTGTCAAATGCAATACCTCATCTCCAAGAAAAGACCTCATCTCGTGGAACACACCGGGGGGATGAGGGAGACAAGAACTGCTCTCCTCTGAAAGCCAGGGAGTTCCTCTGTTTCCGTGCTAAGTGTGGAACACAAATATTTTGATTTGCCTTCTCGCGCAACCACACTGTGCAGGATTTATAATCTTTGTTCTGAAGGAGAAGGGAGAGGCTTCATCCTCCTAAATCACCTTGTAACAATAATTCCTCTGGAAAAAAACGGTTTTTATGATACACGGAATCCCTTATGGCAGCCTGGACCTCTTCTGAGAGTCTCCAGGGCCAGATCAAAGGATGTTTAAAAACCAAAAAAAGCTGCCTCAAAACACAAGGATGGCAATTCTGGTGTTTTCAGGTGTTATGAATTCCTCATCTGAAGGGAGCTTCCTACCAAGTCTGATTTAGGCCTTCATTTTTAACTTTACCCAGGGCATCACTGTAATTCTCAATTTAATGGATTAAATTCCCAGAGAAGCTGTGGATCCCTGGATCCCTGGAAGTGTCCAAGGCCAGGCTGAAGCGTCCTGGGACACTGGAAGGTGTCCCTGCCATGGCAGAGGTGGCACTGGGTGATCTTTAAAATCCCTTCCATCCCAAACCATCCCATGATTTTAATCCCGTTCTACTCCTCTAGCAATTCCACATGGCAAAAAGAGCAACGTTAAAGGCCAATGGATTTAATCCATTAAGCCAGTTCTGGTAGGAATAAGCAGTGATCAGGTTTAGTTTCACTTTTTGGTTGCTGTTATAATATTTGCAATAAATAAATAAATAAATGGGATTTTTGTGTGTGTGTGTTTTGATCCTATAAACACAGCTGGTCACCAAAGGTAGGAAAAAAAGAATATTTCATCTTGAGCTCACATTCTCAAACCAACCCAGAGAATGTCCAGGCCCCAATCTGCAGTGCTGAATGAATATATAAAAATATGAATGCGTAAAAAAGCCAGCAAATCCTCAGTGGGATGAAAGTGGCCACTGCCTCTACAGACCTCTATCAGCAGAATTTCACGTGCAAATATTTCCACCACCACTATTTATGCTTTTTTCAGTCAACTCCTCCTTTATTTCGCTGGTGAACTTTCTTATCAGCATCATTCCAAAATGCTTTTAAATTATTTGTGGTTGCTGCTACCTTGAATTTTCATTTATTTCAGTTACCTGGCTTCTGGAAATTAAAAAAAAAAAGAATCTAGGTTTTCAGCTATATTTTTGGCCTTAAGGGATGCAAAGTGAAAGGGGTAAATGTCAGATTTATCAAAAACACCTCCCTTTCCAGCTGAACTGAAAACCCGGAGAAATGTTTGCAGTGTTTCTTGTCTTGCCCTAAATCTACGCATCATTCACTTTTACAATTCCGTTATGTTTCGGTAAATTGCGTCTTTTTTTTTTCTTTCTCTTTCTTTTTTTTGGTGTGCTTTTGAACCTTTCCAGATCAGGCAGGGAAAGCTGAGGGCTTCATGTGGACATGGCAGGAGGATATTTCTGGAAAAAGCTGCAACATCATCTTCATCACTGCGACCTCATATATATTATATTTTCTCTTAGCCCTCGAGTTCCAGGTCAGGTTATTTATCTTCCTTTTCTCTTTTATTTTGCGGTGGAAGGGATGAGATTGAGGGGCAGAGAGCAGTTTAGAGACTTCATTATTGCTGCTGGGCTAATGAAGTGTTTAAATGAACTGCTGGCCCTTTTAAGATTTACCATTTTCAGCAGCATAAATCCAAATGATCCCTGGGCTGAGCGTGACCATTCCAAAGGGGACTCTCTGATGATCATTTCAAATAAATGTGTAATCTTTTAATCACTGGGAAGTTTAGACATTAGAGCAATTACTGTGGCACTAATCCAAGCTGGATGCTATTAATGCACTAATTGGCATGGCTGGAGCTCCCTTATGGATTTCTAGGGCTCCAAAATCCAAGACTGAGGGAAATTCAGGCTCTCTGCCATGGAACTCTTGCCCAGTCTGGAATAAGAATCAGGTCTTATTCCTTGGATTCCTCAGAAGAGAAAGCAATAGGCTGAAATCTTCCCTTCACACCAGTGGTAAAGTGAATTTTAACTGAGCAGAAGCAGAGGGGAAGCAATTCTGAGACAGCCTGAGGATCCTTCCCATGTTCCACTGTCAGGTTTGCACGCAGCTCTTGTCTTTTGTCGCAATCCGTGATTTCTTTGGCAAGTGGGAGCTCCTTCACACTCTTTAAAAACAGCTTTTCAGGGAGTATTTTTGATTTCTGGAGGATTTGACACCAGACCGTGTCACTGAAGTGTTTGTGCTGGAAAATAAAACATCGTTTTTAGCACCATTTAGAGCAGAGATCTTTCTTCTCTGCTGGAGCATGCAGAGGGCTGGGATGGATGGGATTTGGGGAGGAATTCTTCCTGGAAGTGTCCAAGGCCATTTCTTAGAAGATGCCTTAGACATTTGATATATCATGAGTGCAATTTTCTTACAAAACTGTCATTTGGCTGATAAAAAATAAAATATTTTCTCCCTCTATTGCTCAATATTTTCTCTCTACCTGTCAGTAATCAATAAAAAGAATGTTTAGCACTTCCCCCTCCCAAAATACAGGATATTTTCAGTCTGACATGATGTTTACAACGATATTTTTATATCCTTTTGTACTTATTTCTTATTGAGATTGGGCCGATGTGTTTAAAGATGCTCTGCTCTGGCACCACTCCTTCATTTGGTCAATCTGATAAAATTTCTTCCACTGAAATTGCAATTTCATTTTCAAGGCCATGGCCATTTTCATTTTAAAGTCACCTTCCCACGTGGCCTCCCATTATCAACAACAGCAGATTTCTCACGAGATGAGGCGAAATATTGAAGGTCACCTGAATCTTAAATGAATGATCTTTAATGCTTGACTTATTCTCACTGAATATGATTTTTTTTTTAATTTTATGGATAATCTGAATGAGTCTTTTGCTATTTTGGGAAAGATTTTTCCCCCCAAAAAATGTATCTCATCCTGGGTCTTGGAAATTCTCACTTTATACTTACATTTCCTACTTAGAAGACAATTCCCAATCTTTTTTTCCTGCTCTTTACTCTCCGTACTTGAAGCCCTTCCCATCTACTCTCATTTTTTAAAGCAATTTTTTCATTTATCCTTTTGGTATGAAGTTCTTCCTTATGAGAATTTTCCCTTTTTGGTAGGAAAGCTTTTGTACCTTTGCTTTAAAGAAATCGAAATCTTCTCCATCCTGAAGTTCCAGAGCTGAAGTTCCTTGATGGAATATTCTTACATTGGTCACTTTGAATTATTGACCTTCTGAGTAGCCAAGATCTCCATTATTTTCTATCCTGTATTTTAGTTTTCCCTCTTTTTATGGAACAAGAAACACATGGAGTTTTCCCCTGTGTGTTTCTCTTCCTACAAGATGTGAAATCTCTTTTTTTCTGAAAATCAGCTACAGGGATCTTGACTTTGCTCCTGCTTGAAACTCTAATTCCACAGGAATCACAGGAATTCCATTTTTTCATCTGATTTTTGCTCATCCCACCTCAGTCTGCTCAGGGTTAATTAGTGCAGAGCACTTTTCAACCTGCTCGTTTTAGCTTTATAAACCTCAGAGCTAAGGTTCTATCCTGTCCAACACTGCAGCAAAACCCCAAAAAGATGCAAATATTGGTGTAATGTGTATAAACATGATTTACAGCTCCCAGCTATCCCTTCCTGGGAAGGAAACCCGTGCAAGCCAGGAAAGCTATGGATCTCTGCCCAATGTGTGATTTTTGATGACACAGTAAAAGGGAGAGAAGGGAAGCTTTGAACTGCATTTTGTTTTGTTTATTTATGGATATATTTTCATGTGCTCACAGGTATAGGCAATGAGCGCTTTTGTGGATATGCTGTAATAATTTATTTATTCAAAACCCCCAGAGAGGCAGATTTAGAGCAGGTTTAGTTTAGTTTTTCTTCTCCTACAAAGGGGAAAAAAAATCAGTAATTTAGAAACAAACCTCTGTCACAAAAAAGTGGCTCCATTTCAGTTTCAGAGCAAGCTGAAAACAGGAAAAAAAATCCCAATTTCAGAGCGCACAGCCTGAGGTAAATTGACACATTATCCCCAGTGCAGACTTTTTGGACACTGATTACTGAGCTCCACTCCCAGTGTTTGCAGGACAGCTTATCTGCCAGCTTATCTATTCTCCTCTTCTTTAAAAAACACTTCTCAAAGAGCCTGGAAACACAGCTGCCTCTTCACAGGCTTTCCCTAGCCATGAAAAGCAGGAGAATCCCGAAATTAATCTTCATGGAAAGTGGGAAAGCAGAAAAGGAAAGCACTTGGAAGGGGAAAGCTTCTTAAGACCAAAGGGAAAACTCGGAGGGAGCTCCCGTGAAAATGCTGGGATGGGGAAGTTTCCTGGGCATTTGGGACAAAAGGAGCTCTCTGGATGAAAAGGTTGGAATGGGAGAGGTTTCACCGGGAAGAGGCAGTGCAGTGCCAAAAGTGGGAACAAGCTGGGAGTTCAATGTGCTTTTAGAGCCTCTCTGACTGGCACTGGCAAAAATTCTGCTTTCCTCATCTTTTCCTTCCAAGCAGGAGCTGTGACTTGAAATCCATCAAATCCATCAAATCCACATCTCCTCCATCCTATCAAGAAAACCACTGATGAAAGTAAGTGTACCCTGACATCTATAGGCAATATTTCAATCAATCCCAGCTTTTTAATTATCATTTTGGCTCGTCCTACTCTTTTGATTGTGACTGTTTTGCATATCTGGAAATGTCCTGTCTGCCTTTCTGTGAAGGGGAGGGTGGCTGAAATAGTCTCGTTTTCCATCAAAATATTTTCTGTTTGCTCCCAAGCTATGGAGTTTCCATATGCAAAGCTCTGCACCTGAAAGGGTGATATTTGCTTTTTCTTTTCTTTTTTTTTTTTTTTCCCATGCTGGTTTTCATTTCAAAACCAGGCCTCTGGTGAGAAGGAAAACAGCAGCACTTGTGATATGAGTGGGGGCAGATTTCTCTGGGGGTTTCCAGGTCCCAGTTTTGCACCTCAATGGTCCTGAGGCAGCAGAAATTACTCAATTCTGTTTCTTCTTGAATTATCTGCAGGATCTGCGACTCAACGCTGCTGTAAAGAACACACAAACTCCCACAGCTCCCATCCCGTGGAATTTGCTTTTCTGGAGGCTGGGCTAATCTGTGAAATCATGACATTGACCCCCAGCATTACTGGGAGGATTTGCCTTCACTTTTTCAAGCTCAAAACTCCCAAGCGCTGATTCCAAGTATTCCCAAATCCAGTGGATTGGGCTGCAAGAAGATCAATTTCCCACTCTCCAGATAAAATCCATTTCCCTGAGCTCAACACAGCAAAATGCACCAGGCAGAGATCTCTGCCTTTGGAAACGAGACCACCCAGGGCTCCTCTGCAATGATCCTGAGAGAAGTGGTTTAGTACAAGGTCAAGGATTCCAGCTTTTGCAGTTTTCCAATTTTCCTTTTTTCTTGCATCTCTTCTCCCTTCCTCCCATTTCCCAGTTGTGGGGGAGAAAAAAAACCCAGTTTGACTTAAAACTGCAAAATCCCACCCAATATTCTTCTTTGCACAAAGCAAAAAGAAAGGAAAATGTTTGAATGGGTCTGTAGTTGGATTCATTTAGGGAATGAAAATGCTTTTGAGCAGCAGTTTTATGCACTGCGGTGATTTTTTTAAAATTTGTTTTAAGGACCTGTTATTTTAAAAAGTGCCATCTTCACTTTGTTTCTGGTGCCACACTTTTGGCTGAGATCTCTGCCAGTGGATGATTTTCCTCGCCGGATTCAATAGAAATCTTTCTTATGACTAAAGGCAACTTGGCTAAATATAAATTACCAGGCATGGGGGATTAGCTGTGGCTTTAGATGTAAGGACTGATCACAGGTAAGAAGTAAAAAAATATTTTTGCAAGTAAGCTCTCTTCTGGAAAGATTTTTTTAAAAACCCAATTAAGATGAAAATGAATTATTAACTCATGTTCTGCTCCAAAAGATGAAAGAGATGAATACTTTTTCCTGCCCAGAAATTCATCAAATGGGAAATTATTGAGTGCATGGAGTCCAGACAAATGACTGAATTCACAGGCAGCCTTCTTAACTTCCATTTCCTACACAAGAGGAGAACCAGCCTGTGGGACTGCAGAAAGATTAATAAATGCTGGAATGAAAGAAGAAAGGGAATAATTGTATTATTTGGACTGGAATACATCCCTCTACTGCTTGGTCTTGTTTTCCTCAAGAAACTTTCTAAGAGCCTTTTGCCACACTCAGTTCCTCAGACTGTGCCAGGCTTGGATCTGCCCCTGCAGCCTCGTGGAGCACAGGAACTCCCAGGGAAATCCATCATGAACCTCCCAGCCCTCCAAGAGATCCCTTCCAGGCTGTGCTCTGCAAGGCTGCTCTCCCAGAACCTTCTTTTCCTCCTTGCTGCTTATAAAATCACAATATCCTTGGCTTCCCCGAAGGCTGTGGGGAGTTGTGCTGATCCTATTGGAGTTTTCTGCTGGAAAAATCCTATGTTGTGCTACTCCTGCCCCACAGTGCCAGGATACATCCTGGAAAAATGGAGAGGTGTTTCCACCCTCAGGAAATGGGGAAGCTTTTATCCATGGGGTTTGCTGCCCTTTCCCAGACAGTTTGATCTTTGTCCTCACAAAGTTTCTGCTTTCCCACAGGGAGAAAGAAGAGACAGGGACAGGGACAGGGACAGGGACAGGGACAGGGACAGGGACAGGGACAGGGACAGGGACAGCACTCAGGGAGTGCCAGGAGGGATTTAGGCTGGAGATCAGGGAAAGGTTGTTCCCCCAGAGGGTGCTGGCACTGCCCAGGCTCCCCAGGGAATGGGAACATCCCCAGAACTGCCAGAGCTCCAGGAGCCTTTGGACAGCACTGCCAGGGATGCCCAGGCTGGCATTGCTGGGGGACTGGGCAGAGCCAGAAGCTGATCAATGATCCCTGTGGCTCCCTTCCCAACTCAAGATATTCCATGATTCTATGAGTAAAGAGCAACTCCCCACGAATGACTAAAATCCACGTGGATTTTATTAATATTTCCCCCCAGAAAATGCTTTCTTTTATAAGCTCATCTCTCTAGATTCTTGTACTGCAATTTTCCAGCATTTTGCCTTCATTTTCACAGAGCTCACCTGCCTTTTATTCCAGCTGAATACACCTGGTGGAGCACTTGGCGGCTGTGAAGCACAAAGATATTCTTCTCCTTTTGCCTTTCCATCCATCCCCTTCCTCCTCTCCCTGTCCCGTGTTTGTCTCCATCACCTGTCCCAGTCCTTTGGGGCCAGGAGTCCTTTGGGGCCAGGAGTCCTTTGGGGCCAGGAGGCTTTGGGGCCAATAGCCTTTGTCCCAGCCTGTCTCTCCCTGCCCTGTTTGCACAGGGCCTCTCACATGATATAAATTGGGATCCACAGAGGAGATCTCTGTTTTTTCCAGGGAGTTAATCCTCACACATCCTCCTGCAGGGCAGAACAGCCCTTGCCTTGCAGGGAGAAGGAATCTCTGAGGTGCTGATCCTAAAGCTGGGGTGGGTCCCACTGCTGGCTCACCACACTCCCCAGGGACACCATCCATCCTGTTTGGTCCCAGAATGGACAACTCCAGGCCCAGATTTCCCTCAGGGATCTGTACTGGAAGCAGAGTTATTTAATCTCTTCATTAATCACACAGACCAACGGACTGAGGGCACCCTCAGCACACCTGTGGGTGACACCGAGCTGAGGGTGCAGTGACAGCCCCGGAGGACAGGATGACATCCAGGGGGACCTGGACAAGCTTGAGAAGTGTCTCCATGGGAATCTCATGAGGTTTCACAAGGCCAGGTGCTGGAGCTGCACAATCCTTGGGATCAGTCCAGGCTGGGATGGGCTGATGGAGCAGCCCTGGGAGAAGGATTTGGGGGTGCTGGGGGTGAGAGCTGCACCTGCCCAGCCCGGAACCCCACAGTGAGGGGGGATTGTGTCCCTGTGCTCAGGTGAGAGCTCACCTGCAGAGCTGCTCCAGCCCTGGGGCTCAGCACAGCAAGGAGCTGGAGCTGCTGGAGAGAGTGCAGAGGAGGCAGCAGGATGAGCAGAGGGATGGAGCAGCTCTGCTGGGAGGAAAGGCTGGCAGAGCTGGGATTGTTCAGCCTGGAGAGGAGAAGCTTTGGGGTGAGCTCATTGTGGCCTTGCAGGGCCTGAAGGAGCTGCAGGAAACATGGAGAGAGACAATTGCCAAGGGCTGCAGGGACAGGACACAGGGAATGGCTGCAAAGTGCCAGAGGGCAGGGAGAGATGGGAGATTGGGAATTAGGAATTGTTCCCTGGCAGGGTGGGGAGGCCCTGGGATGGAATTCCCAGAGAAGCTGTGGCTGCCCCTGGATCCCTGGCAGTGTCCAAGGCCAGGCTGGACATCGAGGATTGGAGCTCCAGGTGTTTCCCTGGAGTTCAGATGGGAACTCTTTGCTCTGAGTCTTCTTTTGAACATCCAGCACCTCCTCATTCCTCTCCTATCTCTCTTGTAGTCTTGCAATCAAATTAAACTTCACATCCCCTTCACCGTCTTGCAACTCTAATTTCCATGGACAGTTTGTATTAAAAACTCCCTTGCTGAATTTGTTCCAGAGTTTCTGTATGAAGCAACAAAACAATTCTTTCTCCCAGGAATTGTCTTCCCAGAAATAGTTGATTCAAACCTGTAGTTATCTTTTATGATACTGGTTGATTAAAACCTGCTGGTTTCCCTTGCCTCTGTCTTTTTCCCCCACAGTTCCTGGATAACATCCCACCTTTTTTGCCCTTTTCTTCTCAGTACCTGAAAATCTGTTCCACGCCAGATTCCCACTGGAAAAATCCTGCACATCATCTGCAGCTGAAAAATTACGGTTTCAGATTTTAATTACGAAGTTATTTCCAGTAAGTGTTTTTTTCCAGTGAATTCAAGTTTCACCAAGTAATTTGCATGAGTATTTCAAGAAATTTCATAAAAATAAAATGAGAATATGCTGGTTTAGGCCCCAGCTGAGCAATGTGCTTAAACTCATCCATTAACACATGTTTGAGTGTGGAATAAATCCCCTGTGGTATTTAAAGCTTGGAGAGTGTTGAAGCATTTTTTGGATTTTAAATCTTAGTCCTCCTCGGGAGGAGGAAGAAAATTAGAGAAAAACACTTTAATTTTCTTTCAAAAAATGGGAAAGAGGGTGGATGGTTACAAGGAATTTGCCTCGCTATTATTGAGCAGGACTTCAGTTGTCCTCTCCCGCAGGAGCAGGATTTTGGAAGATACCCAAGAATTTTGGAAATCCAACGTCTGCCAACACATTTTACCTCCTCTTTTCTTCTCTAGCGCCGATGATAAAAAAGGGGAGCATTAATTGAAAATGAAACCAAAATCTCTGCTTTTCATGCGAACTTCAGACAACCTTCAACTTTGAGCAGCATCTCTTTGAAGAAGTTCCCTGTCAGCTCAGCTTTTGGGCAAATAAATACACGATGAAAGTTCGATGAGAGATGTAAAGACAACACTTGAAAATCTCAGTGCTTGCTGAGGAGGGTGGAGAATTGTTTTTTCTAGACAAAAGCCACATTGAACAAAATAAGAATACCTCAGCTTCTCTTTTGGCCTCTACCTGAGTCCTGAAAGAACTCAGGCATAGCCTGGATTAAGCCACTAAATGTGACTCAGTTCATTCACACAAACTGCCAAGAAATCTTTATTTATTTTAAGAAAACTCTCCAACAATAGCCCTACCTGCTGCAGCAGGCAAGCCTGACTGTTAGGTAATGGCAGGCTGGAGAAAGTATTATTTTAAAAGCAGGATTTCCCCTCTTGCTGGTGTTTGAACAGATGGTTTTGTGGCAACAATTCCATGCTTCTTTTTATTATTATTATTTTCATACTAAACTTGTTGGAACCACAAGCTCACAAAAACAGCAGAGTATTAGGCTTGAAAGTATCATCTCAGTGTTAAACTCGAGAGGATCTCATAAAATACCTGAGGGAATGATCATTTACCGTCCCAGTATTCTCCCTGCCAGCGCCAGTGCTGGAAATGCCAGGAAGAGATGGAAAACTCTGGGATTTTAGCCTGGGGAAAAGGATCCAAGTGTGGACCCAGGTGGGGCTTGTATTTGAGGAGAGGAGGGAAGGGAANCATCGGGGGGGGATAAAGTCAAGGAGGTTGTTTCCCACATAAATCAGTGCTTGTGCTTGTCAGAGTCCCCAAAACACCAGAAAGAATCCCACAACCTGTACCCCTCAGCCAGTACCCCTCAGAAGTGACAATGTCCCTTTTCTGGTCCTCCACAGCAAATCCTTTAAGTAACAGCTCCAGAACTGTGGAGGTTCATGTTCTGAATTCTGTCACATCCTCCCCACCCTTGCTGGACTCATTCCTTGAGCTCAGCTCCTCGGTGAGGCTGCTCTAGACTGGGCTGGGAGCATTCCCACATCCCTGGCACACCTGGCTGAGTCCCCAGGTATCCTCCCTGCAGGATTTGGGGCTTCCAGGCACTGGGAAATGCTCTGGATGAGCTCAGGTTTATCTTGAGTCACCCTCTGCAGCTTGTGGGATGTCATTGAGCCGTTCAGGGCCCCAGTGCATGGGAAGGTGGGAAAGAGGGTGGGAAAGCAGCCCTGGTCCATGAATTATTTATTCTTTGGTAGCAAAGGTTATTCACGTGCTTTCTAGGAGGAAAAAAAAAATAGTGGGTAACTGGCCCAGATTGAGCACAGATAGGAAATACAGGCTGAAATAAATCTGGTGGGTCAAAGGGAAGGTGTTGAAGCAGGAGGAGCAGATCCAGGTAAAATCCTGCTCCAGTTGGCAGCCAAATTACCCCTGGTTTTGGCAGCTCCGGGTTTTTGTGGTGTGCAGCCACTCCCTGAATTTCAGTCATTGTGAATTTTGAGAAAAACTCGTGCTTAAGTCCCAAAAATGCTTGTTTTGCACCAAATTTAGCCCTTTTAGAGGTTTTTTGTAACGTTTTTAGCCTGACCAGAGCTCCACTAAATCTGCAAAACTGCATTTCTGCTTCCGATGATTAACAAAGAAGATGAACCCAATTTCACTTTAAGACTGTGTCTTCAGGGCTGGAAATTGTGCAAACACCGCTGGCTATAACACAGAAAATAGAAATGAATTCCCCACAGCACCTCCTTTTACAACATCATTGTGGCCTTTGTTGACTTTAGACTGGCTTTTTTTTTTGCTTTCCCGTGGATGCCATGGAATTTGAGATGACTAGAAACACTCAAACGAGCACATTTAAATGTGTGTGTTTATGGGCAAGGGAGGGGGATTCACACTTTCAATCCTAAGTGCTGGAATTAGCTCCAACAAAGCCCGAGTGTGTTGACTTTCAAATGGGTTCAGCTGGTGGAGCAGAAATTTGTTGGCTGCCTTCAAGGGTTATCTTTTATTCCCCCCTGCTCCAAGAACATCTTTGCTGGTTATTTTGGAATAACAGGATAAATATGTGACCTTTAAAAGTGGAATTTTGGCTCTGCAGTGATGGGGCAGTGGGGTTGAGCTTCAGGATGCTTTTGCTGGTGGAATTTGGGGAGTTCTGTGCTGTTCCTGCTTTGCAAATGCAGATTTCTCCAACTTCCCTAGGTCCCAAATCCTGAACTCCAGGGTTTTGGGACAGAGAGGATTTGGCAAATCCTGCCTCAGAAATGGAAGATATTTATCAGAGTCGTAAGGTCATTGCGCCAGGCAACACAGCAAAGCTTTTTCCCTTGGACAGAAGAGGATAACCTGGGATGAAACGGGAATCGATGGCTGGAGACATCACTTGGAGCTAAAATCTGCATGTTGGAACTGAATACAGTCTGAATGTTCCAAGAGGCAAATTGTGTTGTTAGAAATGTCTTTAGAGCAGCTCTGTAAATCAGATTCATTGTAAGAATTGCTGCAGATTCAACCTGAAACCGACCTGGCAAATTACATCTTCTTCGTGTGGTGTTTGGGAATTTACATTTTGAACCACCTCTGCATTACCTGTTACAGTTATTTTTGCAGGATCCCATCTTCTCTTCGCCGTGGAGGGTGCAAACACCAGCTGGATGCAGTGTGGTGCTGCCTTGAGGGGCTCAGAGCAGAGCTTTTTAGGAGGTTTCTCCACCCCGCTGACATTTTTGTCTCCAGGCTGTGAAAGAGAGACATCCCACAAAGATCAATATGCCTGGCAGAACCCCTGGCACTCGCTGGGGAAAAATAAAATCCCAGCTGAGCTTGCCCCTTCCTTCAGGAGAGGAAAATCTACAACCTAAGTGTAGGTTTTGCTTTATGGACGTGGTGTGTGAACAATTTATTTATTTATGATTGTGCCTTAATTCAACCCATTGTTTTTCTCACCACAACCCCCCTGGACCAGGAGGATTCCCAGCAGTTTGAGAGTCAATTCAGGGTGGATCACGGAGGGCTGGGGCAGAATTTCTCCCTCTGCCCCAGAAAAGCAACACATAATGCAAACATTGTGCGCCTGACATATTTTTATAACAGAGCACTAAGAAAATACTTGCTACCTGAAATATTTCTGTAAGTCAGTGGAGCAAGCAATCCAACATGTGGGTTACATTACACTCAGGGCTGATCTCAGCTTTGTAACACACACTAAACAGCAGCATGGAGGAGGCTCAGCTTTAATAAAACCAAAACTTTCTCTGCTGCGTGCAGCCAATAAAGATTTAAGCATGCTGGGCATGATCAGCATACTAATTGCTGCATTAATAAATCCTGAAGCCTGGCTTGTTTTGAAAGGCAAATAAAAATATTGTAGGAGGCTGGAAGAGGGTTTACTTAGAAAAGTTAGCCTGTGTGTGCACCGAGATGTGTGTGGATGTGAAACGCCAGTGATAACCCTGATCAGAGGTTTTTTCCATGGTTTTTTCTGTGCAATCAGAGCTTCACATCTGATGTTGAGTTGTTCTGCCCTGGTGTTTGCTGACAAAACAGCACCAAAGGCAAGCATGGCTCTGTAGCTACAATTGATAATGGGATTTATCGTGCATTTTCACCACTTCACTGAACAAGTACCAATGAAGAGATCCCCAAAAATAAAGCTGGACAGAGTTGTCTGTTCCATTAAAATACTTCAGACCACAAACACAGATGAAAGAAAAGGTGAAGGGAACTGCCCCAGCAGGAAAAATTGTCCCAGGGTTCTGTTTGACAAAATTGAATATTTTCTGGGAGGCAGAGAAGCTTTCTGGTGTGGAAACACCACCACGAGTGGGTCTGAATTTGGGCCAACAGTCAGGATCCTGTCCAGTTGGAAACAAGAATTTCTCTCCTCTCTTTTCTGCTTCCAGGACCCCTGAGCTCCTCACCAGAGCCACTCTGCCCCCCTCGCACTGATTTTCAACAGCAAGAGATTTTCAGCTCAGGAAAGTGGAAAGAAAGAGTCAAAAATTAGCCCTGAGAGTTCACAGGAGTGGAAAGTCCTCGGTGCATTTCCAACGCTGGTGATGGAGTAAAGATGGCTTGACATGCAAAACAAAAATGTAAATAAGTGGTTTATTTTCACAGGCGGCTCGCTTGCCTGGCGAAAAGCACACCCCACTGCTGGTTAGTTCTGAAATAAAAATTGTTTATTAAAAAAGTTTGGAATTTTTTTTTTAATGAACGGTAAGATTAATGAGCCGTGCTCAGGCAGCAATGATTCCTGCCAGCTTGTGCATTAGTCAGCTATTAACATACTTCTTGGGTAATTTGAAGGCATTTTTTTTTTCATAGTGCATTGGAAATCACAAAAGACTCGTTGAACTCAATGGGATCCTTATCCCAGTTCCCTTGCCTTGCAGCCTGTGGCTGTTCCAGCACATCTTGGCATTTTCCTCACATTTGGTAGACAAAACCAGCAAATATTTGGAGGTTCCTTTTATAGACACCTCATTTTTAGCACAACAGCCTTTCCAAATCCCTCCTTCTCCTGCTGCTCTATACACTGTAAGAACAGAGATGTGGCATCTGCAGGCAGAGATGAAATAAAAATTAAAATTACCTTTTTTCTTCCTCCCCATAAACTCCTGCCTGCCCAGCCTGACAGAGATAAGAGGTGTCAGGCTCTGAGTGCTGCATCTCCAGCAGGATATTTCCAGCAGCACGTGGATTATCCAAGCACAGCACCAGATACTCCCACTGGGAGAAAGTGATGAGCAAAATGCGGTTTGTTGTTGCAGCGTCAAAAGGAAGCCCCGGGCTGGAAGAAGCTGTGGTTCCTACTGGAAATCAGGAGTGAAATATGAATGAATGAATAAAATAAAAAAAATCCACATCGAGGCAGCTGTCTTGGCAGTGGGACCTCAGAATTCCGCCAGCAGCTCCAGTGGAGCAGGGAAGTGGGATTGTATTAAAGGAACTGGACCCAGATTTGAGACATCAGACAGGGTTTTCAAGCCTGCAGCAGATTCTGTAGGGGATGTGGATCAAACTAACCTTTCTGCCTCAATTTCCCAGTTTTTAAGTAGGGGGAATAGGAATGCTGGCACTTGTTTATTTTTCTAACATCTTTTATCTCCTTTGCTGGTTCCCCTCAAGAAAAAGTGATCCATTTCTATCGATCATCTTCTATTAATCCTCTTCTGTTGTGGCCAGCAGTGCTTGATCTCAGCCAGATCTGGTGGCTGTAAATCTCACAAAATCATGGAATATCCTGAGCTGGAAGGATCATCCAACTCCCCCTCCTGGCCCTGGACTGGACAATCTGTGATTTCAGATTACGGTGCGTTGTGTCCTGAGTCAATGTCAGCAGTTCTTGAGGTTCTGCTCTCTGTCACTTCACGTCCCAAAGTGACAAAATGTTCTTTCCTCCTCTTGAAGCAGCTGCTGGAGCAGACAGAGATTCTATGGCCTCCAACTCAGAGCTCAAAGGCAAATCTCAGACTCCCAAACACATCCCAAAGAAAACTGCAGCTCCTCAAAATACCTTTCTCTCCTTTTTTTCTTCCTGAGTGTCCAATAAAATGCTTCTGAGGACATCAGAGCAAGAAATAGCAGATCAGTTTCAATCCAGCCTTTTGAGGAGAGTGGGATCCTCCCAAAAAACCTTGCCTAGGGACATCTTCCATGGGGATTAATCAGATTTTGCTGCACTGGGGAGAAATTCCGCTTTCCCTGCTGAGAATCTCCAAGATCCACTGCAAGAATCTCTTTTCCCATGAGGATGGGAATGGGAATACGTGGCTGGGACTGCACTGCCTGCTCAGCAGCTGCTGGGGATCCTTTAATGCCCCAAATCCCCCATTCCCAGGGCAGATATGTCCTCATGGTTACAAGTCTTCCCTTTTTGATGCTTCCACTTGAAATGAATCTGACTCCTGCTGAAATCTGGAGACCAGAGCTGCAGCAAAGCGTTCCACACATGTTCCCAAAACATGGTCCTGTTGTCTTAGGAAATATTACAGATTTGTGGAATTATTTAGGTTGGAAAAGACCTCCAAGGTCATTGTATGCCTGATGGCCACCTTGTCCCCAGCCCAGAGCACTGAGTGCCACAGCCAGGCCTTCCTGGGACACCTGCAGGGATGGGGACTGCAAAGCTCCCTGGGCAGCTCCTGCCAAGGCCTGAGCACCCTTTCCATGCAGAAATTCCTGCTGCTGGCCAAGCTGAGCCTCCCCTGGCAAGTTCTCCTAGATATTCCAAGTCTCCTGTACTTCCCAAGCAGAATTCACTCCTTTTCCTGTTATAACTCTCTGTCCTTTGTGATGAAATGAAGCTTAAGATTCATTTTTAAATCCTTCAAATAGGAATTATTTCGCTTATAGTGCCTCATACCACAGGGCTGCTTCCTGACTCTTGCTGCTGCTGCAGTGCCCCACATTTGAGCTCAGTTTAGCAAATTTTAGGCGAGCACAGACTAAGGTTTAAGCAAGCCTGAGTGAAATCATTACCTGGGGTGGAAACTGGAATAAAACAAGAAAATAGCTGAGTTTCTGGGGGTTGAGTTTTGGTTTCATTTGAACAACAAACTCAAAACTGAAGATTACAAGATCATTTAAAAGCTGCTCCTGTGTTTGCTCAGCCCAAGACATGAGTGAACCTCAAAAAATTAATTCTGTTTATTCAGACCTACAACCACTACAGGTATGCTGGAAATCTTTTTGCCCAGTGAGATTTACTGGAAATATCATGAAAATATTCCTTTTCTTGTACTTGTTTTATCACTGGTGATCTTACTCATACCCAAGAATCAAAAACTGCTGCACTGAAATGGCAGATAACATTTTTAAAGCCTGCTAATCTCAAGTTTTTATTGCTTGGCACGAGTTTCTAGGTTTGTTTTTATTTTATTCAAGAGGAAAAAAAGAGAGAGGAGCACAGAAATTGCTAATGAGCATAATTATGTGCTGCCCAGACCAAAAATCCCATCATGGCTCGCATGGCTTGGGGGAAGATTCCAAAATATTCCAAAATATTCCACCTTGGGACTCTGACAGAAGTTGAAACACACTTACCAGGGGTTTTTAGCTGCCTGCCAGCTTCAAGTGTAATTAGCAAAAAAAAAATAAGTGCTGATCAGTTAAAAAATTGGCGCTGATTTAAAATAAAAAGATGTCGAGTCCACTCAGTCTGCACCCTACGAAAGCAAAATGCTGCCAGCAACTTCCTGGAAATAAATTCTTTTAAAAAAATCCATGGTAATGTGATACACCAAATAAAATTCAGAATAGAAACACCTCACTTTTATATTTTTACTGCTCCACAAATGAGACATCTAAAAGCAGATATTCACCATAAACCTGCACTCATTGACTGGTGATAACCAATTTCTGGTGGGGTATTTGATGTTGCAAATTCTGGTGGGGGATTTGATGTTGATTTTCTACAATAAGTCGAAAACTAAGATGTGAAAAGTAGAAATTTTTAATTTAAAAAATTATTTTGGAGTGATTATAGAAAAATGAAGGAAATATGCTCTGCTAATAGCCAAGAGTACACAAGAAGCGATGAGGGCTTTTGAAATAAAATATACATTTAAAATACCCCGACCCAGCCTTTTTATACATCTACCCAAGGTCAGAAACCCTCAATAATAAACAGGCAGAAACCCAGAATTAATAATTGCTTGGATTCAAGGCGTATCTGTGCTCCGTTTGTGCTCCACGTCCTCTCCCTGCGTAAAAACAGGGAGTCTCTGTGGCCGCCGGGCTCTTTTCTCAGGGAGCAAGATGGATTACGTGGCTCAGCCCTCTTGGCAAGCAAACACACAGCCCCCACATGTCAGCAGAGGAATCCTCATCACCACTCATGTAAAATCTAATCCCTGCCTGTCATGACAGTCTCCAAAACATGGAGCGTTCTCTGAACCGCGGCCAATTCTTCCCGTGGCCTGGCGCTCCAGGAGCAGCACTGCGTGTGCCTGAAAATAGAAATATTCCCACTTTTAATGCAGGGACTTTAAAGCCGAGAGGGGCTGGAAATCGGTGGCGATCCCGTGGGATTTTTTTCGGAGGGTTGACACCTGAAACTCAGAGTTTTGTTCCCAACAATGCAGGGGAAAGAGCTGCGGCCTTGCTGTGCCTCTGCTGAGGGAATTCCTGGCCCAGGAATATTTCCCTCAGCCTCATTTCCTGACGTGTGAGTGAAATCCGGGACACGACGGATGGATAGGGCTGCTCCAAAGAAGCCTTTGTCCAAAGTTCCTGCAGTGGGGAGTCCTCCCAGAAACACGAGCTGAACGTGCAGGGAGAGGGACAAATCTATGTGGAAATCTGGCGAGCAGGACGAATGTGGCTGGGCGTAAGCAGCTGCAGGGCTGCAGACGTGTGCCCTGACGGGAGGTGAGTGCTGCCTGAATTGCTGCTCTGCTCCGAAGGCACCTGTTGAAATAAAATACAGCCCAGGAGCAGGGCAGGCTGTGCTCATGGGGAGATCCTCGTGGGTTTTGTGTTTGGCGCAAAATCCTGGGAATTGATTCCTTTCCAGGCAATCTGAGGGAGCTGTTGGGTCCTCACTGAGAGCCTGGGGCTGGAGGAGGAGAGGAACCAAGGCAAGGCATGGATTCTCTTCAAAATGTGAGGGTAAAACCTCCGGCTGGGCCAGGGGAGGCTCAGCTTGGCCAGCAGCAGGAATTTCTGCATGGAAAGGGGGCTCAGGCCTTGGCAGGAGCTGCCCAGGGAGGTTTGCAGTCCCCATCCCTGCAGGTGTCCCAGGAAGGCCTGGCTGTGGCACTCAGTGCTCTGGGCTGGGGACAAGGTGCAATTGGGCACAGCTGGGACTCAGTGACCTTGGAGCTCTTTTCCAACCTTAATCCTGGGATTTTGGGACGGAATATCAATTATCCACTGAATAAATGTGAGGGCTGGTGTGTACCACAAGCGGCATTTTGATGCCTTGTTGCAGTTTCAAGTTAATATAACAGGCAATCAAGTTCTTGACAGATATTTGGTATTTCCTTCTCCACTCACAGCTGGAAAATGCGCAGAGCCTGAGAAAGACCTGGGCACTGAAATAGCAGAAGGGTAGATAATTTTATTCTTCTTTGCCTCATAGGTAGAGGGCAAATTTCTGGGGGTGATTCAGCACTGCTAAAAATGAAGGTTTTCCCATCAGTGGCCTGCACTGAACATGAATTTCATGGCCCTGGAATCATTGTGGGTTCTGGTTTTTCTACCCCACAGGCTGTGCATTAACACTGGGCACTCCAAACAAAAATTTCAGGAAAACAGATTATCTGGAATTAAGCAGGTGCCACTTAGCAGAAGGATTAAGCAGAAGGAAAAAGAAGTGAGCACCAAGCTGTGAATGCAAGTTACAACAACTACTACTACTACTATTATCATTATTATTATTATTGTTATCATTATTATTATCATAATACTCATTATTAATGTTAATATTAATATCATATTTGCTAAAACAAGAAAACCAGCTAGAAAAGCTGAGAGCAGCTTGTTGTCCCTGGACTTTCTCAATTTTCTATATGGAAAAAGCTTTTAAGAACTCCTAGTCAAGGACAGCATTTGTTACTCCAAACAATTTCTTACCTGCTCATATTTAGATCCATATTGACAATACAATACAATTTTAGAGGGCTTTATTCCATAAATTAAACCTTGTTTCACTTAGATAAATAACACATTTACAGAGTCCCAGTGATATTACAAATACAGAAATTGTTGGTACCTGATCCCACAAATTGTGTGACAAAATCTCCTTCTTTTCTGCTCTAAACCCACTCCAGGCCAAAAATTTAATCTATTACAAGGCTTTAGTGTTCCTGGGAAGGGAAGAGAAGAAGGGCAGAAGGGAAGAAGGGAAGAAGGGAAAGGAATGATATTAATTGGATTTCTGCTGAAAATTTCTTGATCCTGACTGGCTGAGTTTAAATGCCAAACAAAAGGAGTCTGATTTCCCAAACTGCAGAATGTGGGAGTTTGATGTGAAGTGGATTTGTGAACCAAACTTCACCTACACAGGGGAAGATTTTCTGAATGCTGCTGCATTGTTCTTCATGGAAAAGAAGCAGCAAAAAGCCTCACAATTGTATTTTCACTGCTTCACTAGCCAACAAGTCAGGTCTTGCAAAATAGGAAACAATTCACAGGTAATTATTGTTTTACTTTGAATGTCTGTTAGCTAATATTTACTTTCCAACTAGCAGATTCTGATGCTTGCAGGAGGACAGGAGAAGTTTGCTGTTGGCTCCTCTGCATTTTTATAGCTTCTTAATGTAGTCATGAAGCTGAACTTATTTTGTCCATTAATACTGGCTTTGCATCTCAGCATATCTTTACAGTGTAGGTTTGGGGTTTTTTTTCCCTAAATGTAAAAATTCATCATTTTTAATATTTAGACCAGGTTGGATGGGGCTTGGAGCAGCCTGGGACAGTGGAAGGTGTCCCTGCCCATGACAGGGGTGGCACTGGATGATTTTTAAGGTTCCTTTCATCCCAACCCATTCTGTAGTTCTAAACTTTGTGAGTCCAGGCAGCATCAAACCTTTTTCAGGAATCTCCTTGAGTGAGGCCACTGAGATGTTACAGCTTGAGGATATTTTTGAGGAGATTTATCTGTTGGGTTTGAAGCTTTGCATAGAGGGGGGAAAAATAGAAGTTCACACAATGCTTAGGAATGATAAATAAATGTATTTATCCTCGAAACCAAAATTGATTCTGCAATAAGGGAGGTTCACAGGGGTGTGGAACAATGCAGAAGGTCAGGCTTTGGCAAGACCAGGCAGCTTTGAAGACAAACAGGGAAGTTTTTCAGCACAAAGGGTGAATCACACAGTGTCTGATTCATGCAGGTAAGGATAGAAGAGGCAAACAAATTTCTGCAGGACTACATGACATTATTATGAACTGCCAGAGGTCTGGTGGCACTTAGTAGTCAGTGAGGAGGAACAGTTCCAAATTTTTGTTCCAAGTGGCATAAAATCTGTGCCATTTTCAGGGCACAAATCAGCAGCAGTTTTGGAATCCTAACGCAGCCACTGCCATGAATCATCCTTTTTCCAACAGTAAAAAAGAAAACATACAAGCACTGTTTGTGTTTTATATACATTCAGTTCCTGATTTTTCTTTCAGTATTATGTCTTAAAATGTCATAGAACAACCGTGGCATTTCATCCATCATAAAAAATGGAAAAAATCCTTGTATTTACTCTTAATGTAGCTGTTGCCTTATGGGCTGTGCAAACATTAAAAAAAGAAAACAGTAATTCTGTGATAAGCACAACAGGAAATTGGAGATTGCTGCTGATGAAACTGATATCCAGCTGGTAATCTGAGCAATGAAGTCACTAAACCTTTCCTGCACTATAAATTTTATTTCCTGGGACGTATTTAATGTTTTTGTTAGATTTTTTGGATAGTGCACACTGGGTACATGCAGCTAAGAACCATCACCATAATTCTGTGGTGTGATAAAAATAAGTGCTGTGATAAAAGCAGAATATTGGGGGCAGAAATCTGAATTTTGCTGGAGTTTTAGTGTCAGAATTTCCATACAGCAGGGCCTGGTGTGAGAAAGCACCCAAGTTTTAAAAGGGAAGGGGGTTTAAGCAGTGCCCACTCTTCACAAAGGCTGCTCAGTAACCCTCATCCCATTGCCTCGTGCAGGCTTGATGTCTGTGCAGCTATTCCACTAAAAACCAGCAATTAGCCCTTCTGGAGGGGAGAAGGGGGGAAAGCAGCAGCCAAAGTGGGAGAAATGCGATTCCAGGGTATTGAAGTATTTTCCTCAAAGCAGGGAAGACAGCAGAAGAGTCAGGTGCTTTGTGGGCTGCTGTGAGTCCTTCAAGCTGGGATAGCCATTCCCTGGGGCCTGAGAGCGTTTGTTTGTTTATTCATTTATTCTGTACTAAAATGCAGCGGTTTCTGAGAGAGGAATCATCTCATCAGTCAATGCAGCCCAAGTGTGGCTGGCTTTCATGAAATTATACACAATATCTGCCCCAAATGACAGAATCCCAGGATCCCTGAGGTTGGCAAAGCCCTCCCAGCCCATGCAGTCCCAGCTGTGCCCAATGGCACCTTGTCCCCAGCCCAGAGCACTGAGTGCCACAGCCAGGCCTTCCTGGGACACCTGCAGGGATGGGGACTGCAAAGCTCCCTGGGCAGCTCCTGCCAAGGCCTGAGCACCCTTTCCATGCAGAAATTCCTGCTGCTGGCCAATAGATGTTGTTTCAGTGATCACATCTTTTTTGGCTGGTGTCAAAATGGTGATCTTAACCCCTTCAGTACCAGCAGGGAGCTGTGCTTTGGAAATCTTGTTCTCCTGGTCCTGTAAGGGCCAGAGGCAGGACCCAGAGGGTGGGTTGGGATTTTCCAAATTCACTGGGCAGGGACACCTTCCACTGTCCCAGGCTGCTCCAACCCCAATGTCCAACCTGGCCTTGGACACTGCCAGGGATCCAGGGGCTTCTCTGGGAATTCCATCCCAGGGCCTCCCCACCCTGCCAGGGAACAATTCCCAACCAATATCCAATCTAATTTCGCTTTGAACCTAAATGTACCATAAAGACCGCGGAATTCATCGCTGCCAGTCTCAAACAGAAGCACAGGCTGACAGCGTTGTTGCTCTGATGAGGGAGAGAGCAGAGATAAACACCAATGGACCAAGTCCCACACTCAAGGAATTCTGTTTCAGGCCAAGAGCTCAAATCTGAGCTCATGTCCATCATCCGTGGCAGGCTGAGCATGGATGGAATAAACACAACAAGGAAAAAGAGCATCTTTGTACACCAATTTTACTGGAGTGAAGGCAAATATAAACTGGGACAAAAGAATGAAAAGGAACAGCGTAAGAACTATGAATTAATGTGACCTGCAGAGCAGAGGGCAAAAGAGGTGATTATAAAATAAAGAACTGGATTAGTACATAGGCTGCAAAATTAGGAAGAAATTAGGAATGGAAGATGGAGTAAAGGAGACCCAGATGGGTAAATTGTGAGTTCTTTTCACAGGTCTGAGAGAGAAGTTAGAAACTGGGTCAGGGACTTCCAGATGAGCACAGAAACTCAGCATGACCATGTGGTGTTGAAGTCAGAGAGGCCAAGACAAAACACAAATACATTTACATGGGAAACCACAAATACTGGGTGCAGAAAAACCCAGGCAGGGAATGCTCACTTGGCTCCCCATCCTGACCCAGATGTTTAGTCCCAAACATTGCCCAGATTTGCTTCACCAACCTTAAGACATCAAATTATACCTGAAACTCTTAAAAAAATCCATGTCCTCTTGCCAAAACCTCTCAGTAATTTCTGTGCCACAGGAAGAGGGCAGAAGAGGATTGAACAGAGATCCAGGAGCACAAAATGTTTCATAATTCCCAGAATGTGGCACAAAAATGCTTCATGTTTTTGGGAGCAGAGGGAAAATGGGTCTGGAGGGTCTGATCTGTGGGAGAAAAAATCCCATTTTAGCCCAAACCTGGCAGTGAGGGTGGGAGGCTGCAAGGACACGCAGGGAGCAAAAGGAAGATGTTGGAACAGCACAGGAAAGCTGATATTTCATCACAGAATTGATCTGTTTGTTTTATTTGAGTGAGTGTGTGTATAATTAATATGAATTAGCCAACCTCGAAGGGTTGGAGGTGAGTTTCCCCTCCATGTGGAGGTTTTTCTCTGATTCCAACAGCAGATGAACCTCTCAGAGGACAGGAAAAGCAAAAGTCAGGGAATTAAGGGATCTTGGACTCATGGAATGGTTTGGGTTGGAAGGGACTTAAAGATCATCCAGGAATGGGCAGGGACACCTTGCACTGTCCCAGGCTGCTCCAAGCCCTATGTCCAACCTGGTCTTGGACACTGCCAGGGATGGGACAAGAAAGCAGAGTCTGTGAAGAAAATTTTGAATGAATGGGAGAAGAAAACCTGAAAATAATAAGTACGGAGAAAAGTAGAAATAAGTATAATAATAGTTTGAATATTTCAAACCTTTCAAGTCATTTATACAAGGCCTGTTAACATTAGCAGGCATCAGGACTTTATCTCCAATTAATTTAAAAAGAAATGTAATTTAGCTAAGCTAAATTGAGAGAACTTTAAAATTTTGAGAGGAAGATTTTCTCATCTCCTTTGAGCGTTCCTCAGAAGATAAAGAGTTTATTTTAGAAAAACATGACTTTCACAAGTACCTACAAAGCCGTGAGGGGAAATGAGACTTTATTCCTATCTGTGCTTCCAGGGTGAAGTCACCACCCTTTTCCATCCAAACCGTCTGTAACCTGACTGTGAGATACACCTGAGCTGATCTTTCCGTGGGGAGCACAGATGACATTTTCTGTCCTGCCTGGTGGCTCAGGTGCCTTCCTGCTCCTCTTGGCTCCCCAGTCGGAGTGAAAAACGCTTTAAAAATCAGCCTGTCGTGCGTTTGTCCCTTTTGGGGCTTTGGGCTCTTAACCCAGGCTGTTGTTCTGTCTGTGACACAGCCAGAGGTCACTCTGCCCTTTTGTCAGCGCGGCTCGAAAGGAGCAGAGGTTGCAGTGCCCACAAAGCCCCTTTGTGCCCCAATTCAGCAGCTGAAGCACTGCTCGGCGCCCAGGTTGTGCCAGACACTGCTGGGGCTCTGTTTGCCGGGTCAAACACACAAAAAACCCCTTCAGGTGTGGCTTAAGAAGGGCTGGGATGTTCTAATCAGGTGCTCCTCGCACGGGAATGGAGATTCAGCCCAGCCCTCAGCTCATGCATTAAACATCATTATTTTTTTAAAGTTTTGCAGTGTTCAACACCCTCTTGGCTGTAGCTCTTGCCCTTGTACATAAACTACTAAAAATCCCACCTTTTTTCTTCTTTTTTTCCTAATTCTAGGCTATAGAAGCACAGGATTTCAAAGAAAAATCTGATTCACAAGGGTTTAAAAGAAAAAGTCTTTCAGCAGCTCCCAGGAAGGGCCTGAACCCAACCTGAGCAGCACTGAGGGTTTGGCAGCCACTCTGACCACTGGCAGGAGACGGTATTTTAGGGTTTTCAAAGACCTTAAACTGATATGGGGACAAACCTGATAATTTCCAGGCTCTACAAGGAAAGATTTCCCACCTGTGGGTGATGTGGATGATCCCATTCAGTGCAAGAACTGAATACAAGGTCTGTTAACATTAGCAGGAATCAGGCAGGAATCAGTTTATTTCAAATTAATTTTTTTTTTAATTTGGAGCAGCTAAATCAGACCTATCTGATGGGGACAACTTGAAAATTTTGAGGAAAGGACAGTAAAAAATCTCCACAACACTCTCTGCTTCCCCAGGCAAACCTTCAGCACAGCCTGCAAGACAATCTTTCAGTCAAAACTCTGATTAAAATAACGTAGCTGTGTATGAAATTATGGCTGATTTTTGGGATTTATGAGCAATGCGTGCCTGACCAAAATTCCAAAAAATAAATTAAAAATATGAGGGCATCAGTGGGTTGGGGTGAATCCACCCCTTTGCCACCTGCCCATGGGACTGAAGTGGCTTTCAGGACTCCCCCAGAGGTTTTGTTTTCGAGGCTCAGCAGCCCCACAAATGCTGGTTTATGTCACGAGGCACCCAGAGGTAAATAAATGTCGTGGCTATTGGCGAGTGCCAACAGCAACTTGATGGCAACAAAGCCTCAGTTGTTGAATTATTTATGAATGCCAACGTTATTCACTTTGCTCCTGCAATGCTGGGATCTCTTCTGTTTTGTTTATGCACACACATTATGGATGTAATTTATATCGAGAGAGCGCGAAGAGGAGAAACCTGGAATATTTCCCTCTGCAGTTGGTGGAGTTCAGTTTACTCAAGAGCCACAGGACCTCCTTGCTTGTGAAGTCCTCTCACTCCTCGTTTCAGAGCAGGATGTCTGGAGGAGTTACCAAGAGGTGATTGATGAGAGCATTTTAACATGGCAGCATTTTAAATGTGGGCAATTGCAAGAGAGAAACCTGTGAAAATTATTCAATATTTCAATTATTCAATATTTCAATATTTCAATTATTCATTATTTCAATGTGAAAATGTTCCAAACATTTCCTCCCTTTTAAAGCTTTTCTTTCTATTCTTAGTTCTCTTTAACAGGTAGTTTTCTTCATTCTAAAGCATCACAGTGCTGAGTGAGACAGTTCTGAGTCTCCATCTTAATTTATGTTTTAGGAACTGTAGGTATTGGGGTCATCCAACTCCAGGGCTTCAATTCCATATTTTTTCTGGTGCAGAAAGAGTGTCTTGGATTTTTTTTTAAATTTTATTTTATTTTTTGCAGTTCTTGCATGTATTTTTTGTCATTACAAACTCCATACTCAGGTGTCAGGACACCATGAGCCATCTCCAAAGAGCTGACCACCAACAACACAAAATTTTGCTGTCACTTCCATGCTTTCAGCCTTTTTCCTCTGGATTTGATGGGATTTTCATCTCCAGCTTGGAGCAAGCCTCCTGAAATCAGGGAATGCTTTCCTTGTGAGCCAGGCAGGCCTGTGGAGGAGCTGGTTTGTGTTTCCATGTATTCCTATTTACAGGGAAGAGCTGCTAATGGGATTTTGTTCATCCTTCCCAACTCTCCCCAATTCCTGATCCCTCCATCCCTTTCCTTTGCCCAGCACTTTGGATTCCTTCGGATTGACTCAGTTAGAAAAGTCACCTCTGACTTTGTGCCCAAAGGCTCAGATTTGTTTATTAAAATGCTCCCAGGTCAATATTCCGCAAGCATGGAATCGCAGCCAGGATTTTCCTGTAGCCTATTGGCATTAAGCTCAATAGCATGATGCTGACAGCAGATTTATTGCAACTTTGAACCTCTCTGTCAGGCAGCACCTCTCCTTTAGGTCAAATCCTGATTTTAGTGGAATTAAAGGGCAAAACTCATCCTTGGACAAGAACATTTCGCCCTGCTGGCTCCCCAGGGTTTCCTGTTCACCTGATTTTTCTCCCTGTACTTCTTTTTTCCACTCCACCATTCCAACTAGTCCCAAAATTGTGGGATTTCTGTACATTTCAGAAGGAATCCACGGATGCCCCTTCGGTTTCATGACCACCACACCACCCCACAACGAATATTTGGCTCTGTTTGGTTAAGATGAACAGCATCTTAAAAAGTTCCATCATCATAATCATGTGGGCAGCGCCTTCCTCAGTTCCTTCAGCCCTGACTTTTGCCCTTTCTTCTTGATTGAGAAGTGACAGCTTTGCATGCTGGACCTTGGAATAGATATTTACAGTAGTCTAAGAAATTCGTCCTTAATCAAAGGAGGCTTGACTTGCCAGCACATCTTTAGAATATTATTGAGTAACTCATTAAAATGTTAATAGCTTCTGTCAGGATTTATTGATCCCGATGTCAGCTTTTCTCAGAATAAGGAATAAAGCTGATTTTTTTTTTATCTTATCTGCAGACCATGCTGAGTGATCAGGACTTAAATAGAATAATGAGAAGGGCTTGAGGGGAATAATCAGCATTTATCTGGCACTTGTGCCAGCGCTGAATACAGACAGAGCCCTCCAGACACATGAGTGGATTTTGTGTGGTCTGTGAAATACTGTGGAATAGAAGGGAAATTAACAGGACACTTTGAATGAAAAAAAGAAGAGAGGAGAATCTGTCTTTTAATATCTTGCTTTAAAATCATGAAGTCTCACCTCTTGTGAGAACATGGAGTGTTGCAGAGCCTGACCAGGAGTTGCTCGTGTTGGGAGATTTGCTAATTCAAAAGGACCTCCAAGAGAGCAGATAAAAGTTTGTTCCTTCAAAAATTATTTAAATATCAGCCTAACAAGGCAATTCCCTCTGAGCTTGGCATGTAGGAATCACTGTTTCCCTGTCAAATCCCTGGAAGGTGAGAGGCTCTGGCTGAAGGATTGGGGCATTGAAAATGGGCTAAAATCTTATTTTTGCTGCGGTGAAAAGCCTACAAAATGTTCATTTCTGCAACAACAAAAAAAAAAGGCTCAGCCTTCTAAATCTTTAAAATCCTGTGCCTCTGTAGCCTAGAATTTAAAAAAAAAAAATTAAAAAATAGAATTAAAAAAAGGTGGATTTTTTAGTAGTTTATGTATAAGGGCAAGAACTATAGCCAAGAGGGTGCTGAACACTTCAAAACAGAATAATTTTAGGACATCCTGAGAAAAGCTATTTCCTAAATCAAAATGCCTTGTCTGGATATTTTGAGTCGAGTCTGCAGTCAGGGAGAATTTATAGGAGTCGCAGTTATGAGTGATATTGCTCTGGATTTGTTCAACTTACCTTTTCGTCAGATTAGTCAACATAATAGAGCTGTGAAATTTGGCCCAGCAGCCAGATGTCATCACATGCTTAGTGCATTTTAATCTGGCATTTACAGTATTCGAGACTCAAATGTGAAAAACCCCCAAATGATGCCTCGTTTATGGGACTTGCAGCTCTGATTTTCATTAACACTTCTGCTGTGACAGTTGCCAATAAATCCTGGAATTGCTTGCATTCCTTTAAAAAAGGAGGAAGGGCAACAGCTGTGGGGATGCAGAGCAGAAATATTATTTGGTATATGATAAAGAGCATGAAATCTGGTCAAATCCTTGATTTAACCTATTAATTTTTACGTATAAAGTGCATAATTAATAATGATGTCTCATGATGAATTTCTTGTACATTAAGAAATTCAATCTGCCTATGGGTAATTGTACATTTATGTGCAATCCTGCTCAATATTCAATATAAAGTTGCTCCGATATAGAAATGACTTTTGGATCAAGGTCAGGCTTTTTATGGAGTGCTTTGAGATTCCTCAGGATAAAAAAAATGCCATCTAAATGTAAAGATACTGTTTGTTAGGCATTAGTGCTTTACAGACAGTAAATTTAATGGGCCTGATTTTCATTTACCTTTACAGTCAGATGAGGGATCTATTTTGGAAAAGTCACCACTGTGGGGAAAGAAAAACAATAGGCAGGAAATTGCTAATGTTAATGTGATGTAAAGTCAAGCAACCATTTCCAATCTCGTTTAAAGTTTGATTCAGGAAAAAGGGCCTGAAACCTGTGCTTCATTTTAATCATGTCAGCAGTCCCAGCAGTCGGGGAGACCACTTCAAATTAGGATTTTTTTTTTCCTGCCTGCACAGAGGCCTTAGTCAACAGACTCCAAAATACATTAGCATTTCTCATCCGAAGTGCCTTAATGGATGGATGGTCTTCTCCCAAAACACAAGCACAGAATAGATATTTAACGGAGCAGAAAAACTTCCCTGCTGGAGGGAGAGAAGGAGATGGGGAGGAGGAAGGTTCATCCCCGGAAAGAAAGAGGGAAACTCATGGAAAATCCCTCCTGAGGTGCTCTGAGGAGTCCCAGCTCTTGGTGGCTCCTATGGGTATCCACAGCCCTTCCTCCACTGGGATGAACACCGAAAATGGGAGGAAAGGGATTTTTTTCCAGAGGTTTATCTGTCATCTCCTCCCCCCAGGGAATTCGTTGTGTCGTATCTCCCACGGAATCTCCGAACCCACAAGGATCCTCCTCCGTGGCAGCAATAAATAACTTTATCAAAGAATTCCCCCCAGCCAAAGGCTCCTTCAGAGCTGCCTCCCTCTCAATGGTGCTATTCAAATTATCTGTATTATCGGGCATTTTAAGGATTAATCTTGCCAGGGAGCTGCTTTGAATGTCTGCTCCAAAACAATGTCCCCTTGTGCCTTGGATTTAAAAATAAAGTGCCCGCTCTGACTTTTCAGAGCACGTATTTATAAATAAGACACGGTCACAGTCCATATTTTGCACTTTCAGTTGTAAGTGCTGTGTGATGTGGAATTTGATGGGCTTTGGGTTTTTTCCCAAACACAAAGATCAGAAAGAGCCATTTGGTGCTGTTTCTGAAGTAATGATGTGCAACTTAGTGTTCTGCGTGGCCATTGGTGCATGTTTGGAGATATTTTTATATATTGGGAATATATGTTTATCCTTCAGTCTTTGAAAGGCTGCTCACAACAGGAAATATTTACACAATCCTTCAGGCATCTGCGCTCTTTTGAAGAAATCATTAAGATAAATTTGCTTCTGACACTCGAGGGCTTCAGGAACTGTTGTGTGTGTTGGGGGCTTTCTCAAACTTTCTTTAGTCTTTAGAATTGGAGAGATGTATTTAGTTAGCTTATATACATACATATTCATTCCTAATAGAAAGTGGATATTGTATGTGATTATGGCTAAAAGAGAGGACTGAAAAATTTTATAAGCATCTTCCTGCATGATTCAGGACAATTTTGTGGATTTTAGGGTTGAAAGAGATCATCACAATTTTCTCTTCTCTTCTCTTCTCTTCTCTTCTCTTCTCTTCTCTTCTCTTCTCTTCTCTTCTCTTCTCTTCTCTTCTCTTCTTTTCTCTTCTCTTCTCTTCTCCTCTCTTCTCTTCTCTTCTCTTCTCTTCTCTTCTCTTCTCTTCTCTTCTCTTCTCTTCTCTTCTCTTCTCTTCTCTTCTCTTCTCTTCTCTTCTCTTCGATATCCCTGGATCTCAAGCAGGATCCAGGCTGTGGGATCCCACCCCTGTGATTTGCCTGTGTTTAACCTCATGAGATTGGGATGAAATTCCACTTTAAAGACCTCAAGTTACTAGAAATTTATCATAATCCTTGGTAAAAGCTGTTTCATTCCTTGGTTGATCTCCCAGGTTCCTTTGGTATGGCAAACAAGGAGCTTCCCTGGGATGATTCTTTCTCCCAGCATGGAAATTGGAAAACAAAGAGACTCTGGGAATGTAGTGATAATTCCCAGTCATGGATCTGCTGCATTTTGTGATCCCAGACTTTTTTGTCAATAAGGACTTTGGAAATCACAGGTGAAATCTGCAGTTGTAGCAAACGTATTGAATTGGAATTTAGTGGGGTACAAAACATGCCAGGCATGAATGCAGGAATATTTTAGACCTGTTATTTTCCATTGTTCCCAGGCTGCCAGAAAAAAAAAAAAAAAGAAAAAAGAAAAAAAAAAGTCTTAATCCAGGGTTTGCTACAGCATTTGGAATATCTGGACAGAAGCACTTTAGGTGTTTCTTTGGGATGTTTTTGATGTAGGATGTTGGTCCAGCGTCCTTGTCAGCTGCCCAAGTCCATGGAAACAGAATAAAAAGCTCCTCAGTTTAAATTCTAACATAAATCTCAGCCTCCGTTCAGTAATTTACTTATCTTGATCCTCGAGAGGATCTCTGTATGAATCTGACTCACAAAAACCTTGAGCAACCACACCAGAAAATGCTGCTGATAAATATTCAGCTGACCATGGCCTGGCCCATGTGGCTTGGCAATCATTCACTCCTCAAACTCAGCTTCACAGCCAACAAGTCATTTTCCAAGAGAATTTCAAAATAGTTTGCCAGCAAAGAGCGTGAGCATTGAGATTTCATGGAACACAATTAGAGATGGGAGAATATTCCGTGATAAAAATATTGCGAGAATATTTTTTTTTAAATTCCATCTTCTTTAGCTAAAATTTGCTTTGGAAGTTTCCACTTTCCATCTGATCTAGAAGGTTGGGGTTTAAGTGATTTTCAACAACAATAACAGCAGGGACAGCATGGAAAAATCCTACTTGGCGAGAACAAACCCCTTGGCAAAAAAAGGGTATTTCCTGGGTATTTCTCTTTAACTTCCTGGGGAATCTGTGGGGTGAACATTCACACTGCAAAATTTGCTGGGATCTGTTCTGGCAGTGATGGTTTGGACAGAGGGCAGAGTGTTGGGTGGTTTGTGTCCTGAAAACACTCAGAGCATCTCAGACCAAAGAGATCCCAAGAGGATTCCACATCCCTGGAATTGTTTCAGGTCAGGTTGAATGGAGCTCTGAGCACCTGATCTGCTTGAAGATGTGCCTGCTGATTGCAATGGGGATTGATGACCTTGAAATGTCCCTTCCGACCCCAACCACGGTTCTGTGTCACTCCTAACAACACCCAATGATCCATCCAAGCCTCTAAAGGAATTTATTTTGCTTTTAAAGACGTCTCTCCGTCTCTTCTGGTTGCACAGACGAGGTAGGAGGAGATAAAGCGATACTTCACTCAAACAGCACCCAAGCAGACAAAACTGATGCTGGGAAAAAAATCTGATGGGTTGATTCTTTTTCACCCTGCATCCCATAAAAAGTGGTAATTGACATTTTAATGCATGACATGTCGCATTCCTTCATAACGCTGCCGTAATTGAATCCACGTGAAACTGGAGTGCTCGGGGTGACCCCGGAGTGTGCCACACACCTGGAAGCAGTGAAGCTCAATTAATATGTCATTGCTACTAATAACAGCTCCTCCTGAGAACCTCCAGCCAGTGGCTGCTCCAGAGGAAACTGTAATCCTTGGATTTAGGCAGATAATGTACAGTAAACACCAAGGAGGCTTTGTTTACATGCAGCTCTGCTTTGGATCAACACTTAAAATCTTGCTCTCCCTCACCAACTTGCTTTTTTTCATGGAGTTTCACCGTTTAATTCACCCCTGCACTGCGTTTGGTGTGGAAAAATTTGCAGCTCCTAAAATAAAATCAGCTGAGAGCCATTAGTGGACTGAATCAAACAGCACTGAGACAAAGGTTCAGGCAATAAAAAGGGGGCATAAATCACACACTTGCACTGAGAAGGAACACTGGGATAAAATGGCCTTAAGGATTTGATTTAATCTGTCAAAACCCAGGAAATTCAGAGTGGAGAGTTGAGACTCCTTCCTTTACTTGGTTTGCTGTTAAAATCGAGTTATCAAAAGTCCTGCGTCAAGGAAATAGACGTGCACACAACAAGAGCCTGAATATTCCCTTCATTAATTTACTAGTCCAGTATAGAGGTTGAAACTCTCCCTTTTATTTTTAAATATCCTTTCAAATTTCCTTTTAAATTTCCTTTTTTATTATTTCAGCATGGGTTCTGATTCACTCAATTGTCCATCAGGCTCTTGTGTGTCCCAGGTGCTGAACCTGAGAAATTATGGATCCATTTATCCAGAAGTTCCCAGGGAATCAAAGGCTGCTGGAGCTCTGGGCTGGCGGAAGGTGGAACTGGATGATCTTTAAGGTTCATCCCAACCCAAAATCTTCTAGGATTGTTCCAGCACAGCCTGAATCCACAGCATGCCTGTCCTGGCTGGGATTTGGGAGCAAAATACCGAGTTACAAACATGACCTTGCTTAGGAAAACCTCCACAATGTGGACATCACGGTGGTGATTCATGAGCAGTTTGGTCTCTTCACAGAACCTCTGTTTGCAGCTTTAGACCCCTGAGTTTCCCCTGGTGTTGAGGCAAACCTCGGGGGAGTTAAATTCCTGGCTGAGTAATCCTCAGAGATCAAACTTCCTATTGGAATTGGGGTTGAATTCATGCAGAGCTCCCCTCCTCCTGCAGCTCTCACCACCACATCTATTTGATCCCTCCAACCACGCTGGGCTCTCATCTCAGATTTGCCTGAGATTTAGCTGTCAGCTTTATCTCCTTCGAAATTCATTGCAGCTCTCCAGCTGATTCTCTCAGGCATTCACGATAAATAATATTCTCTGTGTTTTTCATGCTCCTATTCCCCCTCAGTTTGCTTTTATAGATCTCAGTTTAAAGCCTGTTCTGCCTGACCTGCCTGAAATCCCATTTTTATGGATTTTGAGCACAAATTTCCTCACCAATGGGTCTCTAATGATCAGTAAAGCACCGGGAAGGCAGTTGGGAGAATATTTCTCTCCTATTAATGGCACAAATTCGGTTCATTTGAAGATCCTTTCTGGGCTTTTTTTGAACCCTCCAGGCCAAGCTGCATTTTCAGAGGGTCAGAGAATCAATCCCACTGTATTTGCACTGCCCAGTACTTGCAATCTATTCAGGGTAAACACTTCTCTGCCAATCCCCACTGCAGGAAGCTTTCCCAAGATGTGCTAATGGCTGGAAAAAAAACCCTTCAGCAGAGAAAACTGGGGGGAAAAATAGAAATACAGGGAAGGCTTTGGGTTCAAAAGGGAGGAAAGAGGGGGAAAGCACATGCAGAATTTTTATTTTAGCAGGAGATGAGGAAATTTCAGCTTTTCTGAAACCACACGAGTGACAAAAGGAGGGTTTGGAGACAACAATTTCGGTTTGTGTTGTGTTGATGCAGGGAATCTGATTTCTGATTTCTTCCCTCAGAAAATAAATGTATTGGGAGACTTAAAGCCAAGGAACTTATTTGGTGGGGCTGACTTTATGGAGAACTCTGTATGGGAACAGATGAGCTCGGGAATTTTTGGAAATTCCTAATAAGCCTCCCCAGAAATCAGTGGAATAATTCTATATATTTCTCTGTAGCAACACAAACGTTTCCTCCAGTTTATTTTGTTTTGTTCGGGGGTTTGGGTGGGTTTTGGGGTTTTTTCTTAGATAGGAAAATATAAAAAAAAATTTACTTTGAGCACATAAACCCAGGGTTTTCGGTTCCTTGCAAATAATCCAAATCATCACATCATTTCCAAATTTTTAAATTGCTCTAGGATTGGGCTCTTCCAAGGAGAATGGAGAAGAAGGCTGAGCAGTAGAACAGAAGTCACAGGGAGATTTAAGTGGGTGGTGGGGTCGTTCTTAAGGCTTTTTTCTTACCTCAGGCTTAAACACCTTCCTCATTCTGACATTCTCTGACTGGAGTTTTCATTTCTTTTTTGTTGGGTTTCGGTTTTTAGGGTTTTTGGGGTTTCTTTCTTTAAGTTTGGGATTGTAAGAGAAAAAGTAAAAAAAAAATGCTGTTCAAGCTCTGAATCTGGAGGTAGAACACCAGTTTTCCTCATTTTCCTGCCATTTTGTGGACTGATCTCGAATTGATCTGAGAGGAAAGTCCAGTTGTCTTTGAGGGAATTAAATCTTTAACTTCCATCTTTTCCACGAAAGATGCAGAGAGAGAAACTCACACTGGAAAAAATCAAGAGCAATTTGAGCCCAGGAAGAAGAGGGGGTTGGCATAAAGGTATTTTTTAAGATTTTCTTTTTATTTCTCATTATCCTGTTCTGATTTGATTGGAAATAAATTAAATTTTTCCAGACTGGAGCCTGCCTTGCCTGTGACTGCCATTGCTGGATGTTCTCCCTGCTTTACCTCAACCCAGAAGCCTTTCCTGGTATTTTCTCTCCCCTGTCCAGCTGAGGAGGAGGTGACAGAGTGGCTTTGATGAGTGTCCAGCATCCAGACAGACCCATGGATGAGTCCTTTGGGACGAAGGAGGGATTTGAACCTGGATATCCATCATCTCCCTGATCTTGTGTTCAAAACCAGGACACTTCCTGCTGTTGGGAATGGGGAGGGAGGAGCTTGCAGTGCGTTTGCACGATGTGTTCCTCACTGATGGCTCGGTGGTGGTGGGTTTTGGGCATCACATTTCAGCTTCAGTGTCCAAAGGTCAAAGAGATCATTTTAGAGGGCAGCATCTCCTGGGTGTCTTTCCAATGGTGACAGAGACTGAACTTGGGTCACCTTTGTTTAACTGAGATTGAACTTATCCCAAATTCCCTTTATCAAACATGGAAACCTTGATGATACAAACCCTGATAAAAGGAAGAAAGCAATAAAAGCTGGGAATAGTGAGAAAAAGCAGCAAGTTCCTGTGCTGGTGAATCCTCACTTTTCCCATGACCATGCTGGACTTTCCCAATCAGCCTGATGACACCAGCAAGGAGCCAGACCTTCTCTTCTCTTCTCTTCTCTTCTCTTCTCTTCTCTTCTCTTCTCTTCTCTTCTCTTCTCTTCTCTTCTCTTCTCTTCTCTTCTCTTCNTCCCTTCCCTTCCCTTCCCTTCCCTAATTAGAAATCAAAGCTACAGTCACTAATGACAGCACATTAATTTGCTCACGAATGTGCTCAGAACAGAGTAAAACATCACATCATTAGGCATAAATAGCATTGTGAATAAATAACATTTTCCATCCATCGTTTCTAAATGATGACTAAAGTATTTGTAAACTTTACCATGAAGTATTACCAAAGTTCTTCTGACAGTCATTATATAATGTATTGAATGCCAAGCAGCATAAAATACCAGCAGGAAAAAAAATAAGAGAGAGAAAGATGTTTTTGAACCAGAATTCCTCTATTCCTCACAGATCCATTATTCAACTCCACTAGATTAGTCACACTGCTCATGTAAGCCAAGGACCACTGAGAAAACAAATCTCTGAACAGGACTTCGAAAAAGTAAATAAAAATACTCACATCGGCTTTCATAATGTTCAAAGGATTTCAGACAGATAGAGTAAAAATGATCCAGTGCGTGCTTTTCCCACTAGGTTTTTTCCAATTTCTCCAGCCAAGAAGCTTCCTCTCTCTGATTGATACACTCCCTCTCCTATTCCCTTTTAACTATCTACTGTACTTTAAAGAAATATGGTGTGCAGCTTGTGTTAGCAGCAGCAAATGTTTGGTCACGAAACTTTGGGTGTCATAATTAATACCAATTATCGGAGCTGTATGAAAATACTTTCGGAAAATTCATCAAATTACAGCTCCGGTTGGGGAGGGAGGGGGAAAATTAAGTTGACTTTAACAAAACAACTTTATTCTCCTTAGAAAACTGAAATTGAAAACCTGACCCGAACATGAGCACGGAGAGTTTTAAACTTGGGCATATTTTTTGCAAATATCATCCATTTGGATCAGTCCATCAACCCTGACAGCTCCTGCAGAGTTGCACGCCTGTATTATCACTGTGCACTACCCACAGCGTGCACCCCGTTCTGCACCAGATGGCAAAATAAAACCCCCAAATTTACAAGTCTGAAGGGTAAAAAAAAAAAAATAAAATAAAATAAATCCAACCCCTTATTTCATTTTTAAACAGCCGTATTTTTTCTGGATAGGAGCTTTTGACAAACCCTCCAAATGCTGTCTGAGTAACAAGAAAGAGCATTGAGATTTCCTCCCCTCCACTCTGATTAGAAATGGGATCCATGCCCCAGCTGGATATTTCCAGTTCATGCCCAGTAGAAATAATTTTCTGTCCTATTGCCAAACGTGTCCCATGTGGCCAGCAAAGGTTGGACAATAGCAGCAATACAGCTTCCAGAAAGGAGCTGAAAACGATATCCCCTGCAACCGGAGGCCTCGATTCTGCATAGTTTAATAATTCCAGCACCGAGATTCAACTTCCTCTTTTTTCCCTTTCAAGTGTTCAGTGCAAATTAATGGTTTTGCCAACGTTTATGGCTCCCACCTTCCCCGCCCGAAAGGACATGTCCGAGTGGCACCCTAGAAGGTTGATCCCGAACTCTTACACCGAAATAATAATCCTCACGCACACCAGTGACCCCACTGAATATCAATATGGGATGGTGGTGCCAGGGCAAGTTAAACAAATCCTGAGGAATCTGTTTTATTAGCATTTAGAGGATTTGCGTGTGTGAGCGGCTGTGTGTGTACATCCACACTTGGGAGCGGTAGTTACGGGGGAAAAAAAATACTGGGGATTCCTCCGGGGACGATAAGAGCTGCTGCTCCCTGAGCCCGGAGCGGTGCCGATGTTGCAGACTGTAAAATGTTCAAATAGCTGATGATATTTTCTTTCCTGTGGAGCTTGGTGGTATTTCTCACAGCTAATTCTTCAGCTGAGCACACCAGACTGCAGTTAAGCCCCGCTCTGTGCTCGGCTCGGCAGCCCCGATCCCCCCCAGCTTCCACCGAGGACAAAACTGCAGGAAAACCCCACCAACGCCAAAAGCACGGCGCGGAGGAGTTTTCTGTGGCAGGAGTGGAGTTTTCACGGACACGGGGGGATGGCAACCCCGTCCTGCCGCTGTCCCCAGCGATTGCCAGCCTCGGCTGGAGTCCCCGGAATGTCCCCAAATCCCGGGAGGGGAGCAATGCCGGGGGGTCCCGAGTGTGCCACCCCCAATCCCAGCCTGCGAGTTGCGGGATGGCCAAAAAAAATGGGACAAACCCCTTCCTTGGAGCCTCGGGTTTGTCCCCTGCGCCACCCAGGCACGGGGCAGCCACCCGAGCAAGCCCCGGAAAGAGTTTGTTTGGGGTTGGATGAGGGTTATTCTCACCACTCGTTTTCCTCCTAGTTTTCCATCTCCTGTTGAAAACCCTGGGAAGGGAAAAAAAGGAAAATATTGGGAATATTCCTCTGCGATGCAGCTCACCTGGGGACGAAATTCTCTCCCAGCCGGGGAAAGGTTTTCCCCTCCAAGCAGAGGGAAAATGTTGTTAAATATTAGTGGGGTTTGTGCGCTCTATTTAGGATTCAACAACAACCTATCCGTGAAAACATGATCTCAATATCTAAGAAATTCATTGTTTTATTTATTCTCCGCATTTATTCCCGTCCTCGGCGAGGAGTTGCTTTGAAAAGGGTCGGAGGGAAATCCCTGCAGCCACCTCGGACTCACCGAGCTGCACATCCCGAATCCACCTCGATGGGTTTGGGCCACTCTTGTCGCGCTGGGATTTTTCTTTTTTCGTCGAGATTCTGTCGAAAACATTCGCAAACCTTCCTTTTCTCCAAACCATCGTAATTTGCTCGAAACAGAACACGCTTCCCTCACGCTTTCCATTGGCACCCAGCCGTTTGTACCTAGATTTTGTTTACGGGACACAGAAATGTCCCATACAGTTTCCTTCTCGGGGTTAGCGGCCGCGGAGCTGGTTGTGTCGGACCCGTCAGGACCTGCCTTGAGATACAGCTAATTTTCCGGGGAAAAAGAAAAAAAAAATTAAAACTTATATAATATTTTTCTCCGATCTGTTTATTTTTACCTCTGCTCATGCGTCCAGTTTCGGCGGCGGGCGGAGGTTGCATTGAATTTTGAGAATTTCCCCGAAACGCTGACGTTTCTTTTCGACGGGTGGTTTTAGGTTTTTTGGGTTTTGTTGCTTGTTTGGGTGATTTTTTTTTTCCCCCTAAATTAATCTGGGGTTATTTTGCACGGCGAAAAGTCCCAGCCCGGAACACGCTTCCGAAAAAATAAAAATACAGCGGCGCGTTCAATCTGCCGCCGCTAATGTGCCCAGGAGAGCTGTTCCCCCTAAAAGAGCGGTACGGGGCTGCTCCTATTTTGCAGTATTATTTTTGGGTAAAAAGGGCAATGCGGGAGGCTAAAACTGGACACATCGTCCTCTCCAGCCGGTGCAAAGCTTTCCCTCGGGTTTCCTTGACCTGCCAGCCAGCTCCAGCCGAAATCCCAGCCTGGACGGCTCTGCAGAGCCTCTTCCCATCCCCTGCTTGTCCTCCCTGCACAAACCGCTGTCCCCAGGAGCCACAGCCGAGGGCCGGGAGCAATCCGGGGTACCCGAGCCAGCAGGGATGGCTTTGGGACAAGAGGCAGGGCACAGAGCCCGTCGGGGCTCCGCTCGCCCCGCATCGCCCGCAGGGAAGGCAGGAGCTGCCGCAACTCGCCATCCGCAGGTCCCCACTCGCCATCCGCAGGGTCCCCACTCGCCATCCCGCGGGCAGCGCTGGCCCGGGCAGGTTAAAGAGCGTGGCCTTTCCCTCGGCATGGCCGGGCCGGGCTCTGCCTGCTGGAATGGGATAATTACAGAGGGCCGGGCGAGCTTAAGCAAACACACTCGCCCGCCGGCCAGGCCTCCGCCGGGGATTAATATCAAGGACCGGTGCATTGTGTTTTGCCCAGGGCGCTCCCATCCCCCTCGGCGCCCTGCGTGTGGAGCCGCCGGGCTCTGCCGGTGTCTTCTTTTCCTCCTTCCCTCTCTGCTTTAATTCCCCGTTCCCCCCGCGCGGTGTCCGGGCCGGGTGTGTCCCCGTGGGACTGCGGCTGTGTCCCGTGGGAGTGGGGCAGGGACACGCGAGGGGCTTTGTGGCCCCCAAAGAGGTACCCAAGGGTCTGGGCCGCGTTAAACCTGGCCGGGCACGGCTCAGTCCTGCCCGGGCTGGGCTTAATTCCCTCCTCATCCGGGACGTGACGAGGGACCTTGGCACGGCTTTTGTGACAACCGCCGCAAAGGTGGCCCCGAGCCCTGCGGTCGCGGCCCCGGGAGCTCTCCGAGGGAAGGTCCCCGGCCAAGCCTGGGCTCTCGGGGACCTGTTTCATCTTCCCCCCAGCGCTGCTTCGGCAGCTCCGGGGTTAAGCCCCGAGCAGGGCTGGTGAGCAGCGGCTGCCGGCGGGGAGGGCCCTGGGCAGCTGCCCCGGAGCTCGGCCCCCTCCTCGGCGTGTCCGAGGGGCCGTGTGTGAGTAGATTTGTGTGTGCGCAGAGACACGTGTAATGGTAAACACCAAATAATTAAAATATGTATTATATAGAGTGTAATATACATAGCTGTGTATGTAGGAGCCGCGCGTACCTGCGCGGGGGTGCAGGTAGGTTTTAGCCAGCGCCCAAACAGCGGGTGAAGCTCTCCGGGCGCTTCCCGGCGGTGCGGTGGGGCTGGCAAACGGGGCCCCACGCGGGTCGCCGCCCCACACTCCCCTCCGCCCCACCCGCGGGCAGCTGCGCTCCGGGAGGGGGACAAGAGCCCCCTCGGGGTCACGGCCGGTGCACCGAGAAGGGCAGTGAGGGGCAAGGGGCTCCGGCGGCCGCCTGGGGAGGTCGGGGGGAGCTGCCCCGGCCAGCCGCCCCCGCCCCCGGCTCCCCCCGGGCCGGCCTCCCGTCCCATCGCAGTGCTAATTGCGGCTCTGCGCTGGCTCCTCTGGATTTGGGTGCCTCGGAGGGCGCTGCGCGGGAGGACACGTCACGGATACATTATCCCCTCCCCTCTTGAGGCTCTGCTGGCTTTCTGCAGCCTTTGCTAAAGAATTAACCGAGAGGTCCACTTCAGAGCTCCTTCTGCCCCTGGGAAAAAAAATAAATAAATTAAAAGGGGAAGGAAAAAGAAAAGGGAAAAAAAAGCGGAGATATCGGTGCTTTCAGACGAGGAGCGCGGCGGCAATGATTTCCGAGAGGAGGGGAATTTTACCTTCGATCCTTGCCGAATGGTGAGGATCGCTGCTCACTGCGGGAGGTGAATGCAGCAAACCCTCCCCTTGCCTTTGAAAGGCATGTCTCTGCCAAAGAGCCACCGCTTCGCTCTTGAAATACGTGACAAATAAAAAAGAAAAAAAACAAAACCAAAAAAAACCGGGAAAAAAAAGGAAAGAAAGAAACGATTCCTCTCTTGCAAATTCTTTTTCTTTAAAAGGAGGAAAAAAACAAAACAAAACAAAACCGAAACAACCCAATAAATAAAAGCAACAAAATCAATCCCGCGCCTTTGCCAGCGCTCGGACTTGTTTGGAAAGAGACAACGCTGAAGTGGCACTGGTCCCGAGGAAAACGGATCCTTTAATTTGACTCCGCATGAGAAGCACATTTGGAGCTGGGCGCAGCGGCCGCAGCGGCAGGAGCAGCCCCGCAGCCCCCCGCAGCCCCGGGGCTCCTCGGCCCCAGCGCCCCGGAGCTGCAGGAGCCCCTCGGGCACGGCCGAAGCAGAGCCCGCCGGCCGCAGGAGCAGCCCGCCCGGAGGGGAGCGGCGGAGGGAAAGGAGAGCTGCTGATTCCCGAGCGCCCCAGCCTCCAGCTGCCGCCGCACCGGCTGTGAGTTTCGTTCGGCGGGAGCTCGCCGTGCCCTCGGCATCCCGGCTGCGGGACCACAGCGTTTTGCACTTCGTTCAACGAGCAGCGCGGCCGTTCCGTTTCCTTTCTGTTTTGGTTTTTTGGTTTTTTTCTTAAGAGACGAAATGTCCAAAAATGGTTCAGCCTGCTTAGCCCGATGATTTCTTGCACGGACGCTCTATTTTTTTTTTTTTTTAATTATTATTTTTGGACGGGGAAGGATTGAGTAGAAGAAATCGCTGGGAGAAGGAAACCGAGTGATTTGCTCCCCGTTGAGGAGAAGATCAAGATCCCATTCCCAGCTGCACGCAGAGGACGAAGGTTGCCGTGGGTCTTTCAGGCTGGGTTTTGAAGCCCTCGCTACTGCAGGGTCGGAGCAGAACTGCCTTCTCCGAGCGGCTTTCCTGTCCTGCTTGTGGCTCAGAGATCGCCTCCCCCCTCCTCGAACCCTTTCTGTTGGTGTTGGTTTTGTTTGGTTGGTTTGGCTTTTTTTTTTTGCCCAC
>VZRM01008186.1:109677-180634 GCA_013397955.1 Grantiella picta
TTTTTGTCTTTTTTTTTTCTGCTCCATTTATTATTATTATTATTAATTATTTGACTAAAGCAAATTCCCTTCCTCAAACGAAAACACTAACTGTGAAGTGGAAATCCATGCCCCCTGCCATTCGGAAGAATCGGGTCTAATATGCCAGTGACATCCCCGCCTTGCAGCAGTCGCGATGAAGGAGAAATCCAAGAACGCGGCAAAGACTAGACGGGAAAAAGAAAATGGAGAATTCTACGAACTGGCCAAGCTGCTGCCCCTACCCTCGGCCATCACCTCGCAGCTGGACAAGGCGTCCATCATCCGCCTCACCACCAGCTACCTGAAAATGCGAGCAGTGTTCCCCGAAGGTAAAAGCACCGCCGGGGCTCCGGCAGTCCGCACGGGAGGGACGGGGAGGCACTGCGAGCCGAGAGAGCGGGGAGGGGGTGCTGGGGTGGCCGCGACCCCATCAGCGCCCTGGCAGCGCGGAGGGGATGCCTGCAGGGGTCTCAGAATGGGGTGGCGAGCGAGGGGGGATGGAGGGAAAAGCCGCCGGGCTGGAAATGAGCCCAGGGAAGAGGAGGCAGCGCTGCGCTGCCCCAAACGCGGCGGCGGCTGCAGGCAGAGCCGGTCGGTCCATCCCCACGTCTCCCCCTCCTCCTGGGCTGCCGGTTCAGCTCCGTTTGCTCGGGGGGATCGCCCCGAGGAGAGCGGGCTCTGTCGGTGCCTGCAGCCCCGGAGGAGCCCGCCCTGCCCCCGGGGATGGCCCCTCGGCACGGCGCTTCCCGTCCAGGCACGGCCTCGGGGAAAAAACGCGTGTGCTTGTTATTATTATTTTGTTTTGCTTGGAGTTTTCTGGAGGTAGGGAAGCAGGCCGGGAATGAAGGCGCGGCGGCTTCGCAGCGAGGCCCTGCGGCTTCTCCTGGGGCCGGGCGGGGAGGGTGAGGAGGGTCCGAGCGCAGCCCGGCCCCGGGGTTGTGACTCCCGTGGCTCCTCTCGGGGACACCCAGCAGCGAGCCCCGGCACGGCTCTCCCCTTCCCCCGGGGTCTGGGGAAAATCAGCCCCCCGGAGCCTCTCACCATCCCCCCGAGGCCCTTGGGGCCGCCCGGGGCGAGCGGAGGCTGCGGGCTGGCAGCCCAGGAGAGCCGCCGGCCGCCCGTGCTGTGCTGTCCGTGCTGAGCTGCGGGGAGTGCGGGGAAGGGGTGCTCGGTGCCTGCGGGTGGCTAAATAAAGCCCAGCTCGGCCGCTTTGTCATTTGTTTGTGCCTCTCCGGACTGGGAGCACGGTGAAGGAATTAGCAAATTCCGGAGTGGAAGGTCTGCTCTCCGGCGCGCTTTCTAAGGAGATTTATTAAAAAGCTAAAAAAACCCCACAACTAAAAATAACAGTAAAAAAGGTGGGGGGGGGGCGGAATAAAACCCCCCTCCCAACCCGAGCCAAGCTTACCGTTCTGGCCATTTAATTCAGAAATTTCGGGAGCGCGGAGGAGCCGTGCTTTGCAAAGCCAGGGCTCCTTCAGCGAGCGCTCCCGAGGCACGCCGAGGTAGCAGAGCAAGGGAAGCGAGGCGCTGCTCCGCCGCATTTTCCAGCCATTATTCCCCATCGGGGAAATCTCCCCATGAGAAATAGAGCGTCGTAATTTCGAGAGGGGGGTCGCTCGCCGGCCGTGCCTGGGGAACATGCCCCCGAACGCCTTTGATTTAGGAGGGAGGAAAAGCTGCACGCTTCGAGATGCTGCTGGATGCGTCGCGGCTTTTCCAGCCCTACTGATCCTCGAGAGCAACAAGACGACCCCGAGAGCAGGTTTATACCCACAGCTCGGGTGTGTTTTATGTGTCTGTCTTCCCTAAACAGGCCGGGCGTGCGCTTCCGCACACTCTGCTTATTAAGGGCAACGTTTAAATGCATACAGCGAATTCCTGATCTTTCATCGTCTTAAGTACGGGTGGAAATACATTTAAAACCAAAGCTTCGCATCCAGGGATGACAGGCCGGGGGAATTACCGCCTCCGGTCCCCGAGCCCTGCGTTTGGTGCCTGGGAGGGTGGAGGGAAAAGGGGGAGCCGGAGAGAGGCGGCTGCGGGCAGTGGAAGGATTTTTTGGGGGGTTCTTCCACACAGTCCTGCATTTCCCAAACTCCCTGTCCCTCGGGATTTGTCCGTGGAAGGAGAGGAGGGGGATTCACATCCGTCCGTCTGTCCGTCGTCCCTCCCCCGTCCTCAACTCGGCTACTGGTTTCCAGTTGGCTTTACTGGGAGGGGGAATGGGGAGCGCAACAGCTCCCCGGAACAGAAAGGTTTCCCGGCACAGCTGAAACCCTGCGGCAACGAGAGCTGGGGAAAGAGCCCCGATGGGTGTGTGGCACCCCCGACCGAGATTTTGGGGCATGAAATCAAGGTGGGCACCCACCAGGCCCTCTCCAGCCCCGGCCTCTGCTCCCGGGGCAGCGGGAGTGGCGATGACCCCCCACGGGAGCTAGCCCCGGAGCGAAGGTCCAGCAGCCCGGGCTGCCCCAGCCGTCACCCCGGCAGGCTGAAAGGGGTGGCAGGGTGTTGGGGACACGTCTGGGAGGCCACCAGACTCGTGCAGCTCGGCCTAGCTGCGGCCAGCGCGACCAGCAATGTTGTTCAGCTGCAGACCTGGCTTGCAGCTCTGTCTAGACTGGAGGGAAAGAGAGAGAGAGCGAGCTGTGTTTTTAAAACCCTCGCTGCATGGCTTCCTCCCTTATTTCCAGAGCGAGCTGACACACAGTTTAGGAAAAGTTTGAGACCCTCAGCGAGGTGATTGATCCCAGCGCTTGGACAGGGCTGGTCAGGGCGTTGGGACAGATCTCCTGCTCAGCCCGGGCAGGCTTTTCCCGAAGATGGACTGAGCTCGCAGAAACGCCCGATCAGACTGCAAGAAGCGAGAGTGAAAGGGGATTTCTGCCCCAGCTCCTTTCGCCCTCGCAGTGCAAGCCCTGGAAGGGACAAGTTCGCGCTCCGATATCACACTTTGTGCCCTGCGGTATCGCTGCGACCTTGAGATTCAGGAGTTAAAGTCAGGACACAGCAACCTCCAGCCTCCCCCGTGCTCCCGCCAACGCTGTCTTCTCTCGTGGTTTATTTTTTTTTATTTTTTGCTGCCACGGGTTTGTTACTGTAGAGCGAAAATACGCCACGACCCTTCTTCTGCCTCGGCTGTCAGTATTTTTTTTATTTTTATTATTTTTCTGAGAAGGAACTAATGAGAGAAAGAGGGGCGAGAATGGATCGCGTTTAAAAACCACGATTCTTTGCCCCCCGGTTAGGGCAGAGCAGTTAAATCGTCACCCTCTCCCTCCCCCATCCCCGACGCAGTATCCAAACCCGATTATAAAATTGGACACTTATACTTGTTTAAACCCGATGGGAGCGAGCTAATTAATATGTGACCCAAAATATAATGCGCGCAATACGAAATAATCTGAATAAAGTGTCTGAGCGGTAGACCTCAGATCTTCCTTATTGGGAGATTCAGACACTAGAAATTACTAGGAATACTCACAGTCTTCGGTCCCCATTTAAACCTGGCCACGAATTTGTATTTTAAGAAAATCAAGGCGAATCGCAGCCATTTCATCTGATTGCCACACGCCCTCGGAAAAAGGTTCATTAATGAATTAAATACATAAATAAACCCCGAGGCGTGAGTAATCCCTTTTGGAAAGCCAGCCCCTATTGTGCTAACCACTAAAAGGTCTTACTAAAACAAAAGTGCTTTTTTTTTAGGGTTTTCCTGGGGCTGCGCGGCTGTTCCCGGGGTGGCCCCGCGGTGCGGGATCGGTGCGGGGTCGGGGCGGGGACAACAGACAGGGTCGCTCCGGTCTCTGCCGGCCGGAGGGGAGGGAGGNTTTTTTTTTTTTCTTTTTATAAAATAAAACTATTCATTTTCACGCCCGTCCTTCCCCCCGCCCAGCCCTCTGCCGCCTTCCCGGCCGCTGAGCCCGCAGAGAGGTTAGCGGGCGGCACATCCCTGCTCCTTCCCAAAACACCTCTAACCTGGGAATTCCCCCTTCTCAGAGGTTTCCCTGGCCGGGCCGAGGGCTCCCTGCTGGCCCCAGACCCACCGCGGCCCCCGGGAGGCAGCGGTGCCGTCGGGGCTGGGATCCCTCGCCTCCTCTGCACTCGGGGCTCAGGGCGAGGTGTCAGCGCTGCCCTCGCCCTCCCCAGGGGTGACAGGAGACCTCTCCTCCACGAGGGACACAAAGCTCGATGGGTTCTCCCCCTGGGATTTTCCGCAGCACAACCGCGCTGGGGAAAACCCAAAAGCCAGGAGAGGCAGCGAACCCCCGAGGCTTCTCGCCGTCCCGAGGCTCCCTGTGAAGGCTGGTGGACCTTGCGCTCCGAACAGCCCAGCAGACACAAAGGAAACACTCCAAGTCACAGGGCAACCCGATACTTGACATAATACATCGCTAAGTCGTTCTTTTAGCAGAATCCCGAGCTGAAAAGCTACCGGGCTTTCAAAAGTGTGTGCGGACGAACTTATGTACGCCGAGAGCAAAGGTGGGAGTTGTTCCCAAATATTTCTAGATCTTATTACAGTTTAACTCAGCCGGCTCCCTCCCTGGAAACTGGGAAATGGTACAAAGTGAATGCTGAGGTACTTTGAAAAACAGCCAGAGATGTCAAAAGACGGAGGGGGCGGAGGGGGATTTTGTCCGTGTTTGCCGCAGGGACGGGGATGCGTTCGTACGAAAACCCCCCGATTTTTTAACAGCAAAAAGAGCACGAAATTTGGGGTGTTTCTGTAGAACCCTCCGGCGCTGTCGGAGCCGGAGCTGCCGCCCGGTGCCCGGAGGGCTCCGCGGGCACAGCCGCGCTTAGGGCCGGGGCTTTGCCGTGCCAGGAACGCCGGTCCTGCCCTGCCCGCCCGGGGACACAGTCACGGCGACAAACACCAGCAAACGCAGGGCACACGAGGAGAAAGCCTCATCTCGCCCATGTTGCCCGCGGCGGGGTGCCAGGAGGGAGAAGGTTGAGCCTGGGACTGGCGAGTCACCCTCCCGCAGGCGGCCCTGGGCCGGGACAGAGCCCAGCTCCGGCTCTCGGGGCTTTCCTCTGCCCGGGATCCCCCAGGTGCTGGATCTGGATGGTCCCCGACCCTCCAGCACGGCAAGGGAGCCGCGCTCGGGGCCAGGCCACCCGCACGGGTGTTCCCGGCGTTTGCGGGGAGGATGCTCCAGCTACCCGCTAGCAGGGAATCCTCTTTCTGGTCCAGGTAATTCCTGCTGCAAGGGGACATTTGTGACTATTTCCTTCCAAAAGACCCTTCGGGCACCGCACCGGTGGCAAAGCGATGTCGGACACCCGGCGGGTCCCCCGGACAGGGATTCCTTCCCACCCCAGCAAACTCCCAGCCCGACGGAGCGGTGCAGGAAAGGCTCGCTGTGTATCGGCAGCGATTTTGGCCTCGCTCCAGGCCAATGAGTGAATTTGTGCGTTATTTGCTGGCTGGGCAGGAGCAGCCCGGCGAAACCTTTTGCATCCATATGTTTACAGGACGCAAATCTCTGGGAAGACGAGTTAAAGGGCGTTAGTCCTTTATTCGAGTTTATGGGCGTTAGTCCCTTATTCGAATGTAAGGTTTTCTTCGTTTCGTTTTCACCTTTAAAGTGATCTGCTGTTGGATTAAATGATAAAATCACCGGCTTCAAAATAAGCTCAGACGAATGCTAGGCTGATCCACCGAACGTGTATACGTCTGATGCGCGTTCGCGATTGCATGAAATTTAAAATTTCGAGGGGAGTAAATGTGAGCGAGTGGCTTCCTTTAATCAGGGCTAGGAGAGAACCTCAAAACTTGTGCAGATTTGGGGGATGCTGTGAAAGGACAGGACGGAGGGATTTGTCTCGCACGGGTGGGACAGAGACGCGGCTCTTTCTTGGAGAGCTTCGTCAGTGGCTCAAGAAATAAATCTGCTCCGTCTTTCGGAACGCAAGAGCTCAGGACAGGTTTCTCACCGCTGTGTGTGACTCCCTTTGCAGGGCTGCAATCTCATATTTCGAGATTTGTAATTAGTAAATCGAAATGAGGGCAAACCGCGCGGCACACGGACAGACTCCGGAGTTGGCATTTGTTGCCGTCTCGGGAAAGAAACCGCAGGATGACTCTGCGATTCCCAAACTTTTCGCCCCAGATGAAAAAGCGTTTCAGCAGGAAGGACCTTTTGACGTGTCTCTGGAAGTTTAGGAGCCCTCTCCAAACGGAGAATTGGGAAAAGGCGGAGAAAAGAGCGAGTTTTCGTTTGGCTCTTCCGAGCGAATTTCCCGGCGCTTGGCAAAGGCTTCTTTTCCCCTTCAGCCACTCGCTGTGCACTCCCGGGATTGGCGAGACCCGCAGAGAGGGACACGGGGTGGGAATGCAGACACCGCTTTTTGGGAATGCCCCTGGGTGCTGCTGCTGCCTTGGGACGGCGGAAAGGAGCTGTCAGGGCCGGCCAAGGTCCCCGGTGTCCCCTGCTTGGGGTGGGAAGCTCCTTAGCGCTCTCCCGGAGGGAGCGGGACATGGTGGAAGGGAATCCAAACTCGGGGGGAAGCAGCGCGTCCTCCCCACAGCCTCCTGTGCCTCCATGGGGAGATCCTGCCCATCCCAAGGGATGTCCCAAGAGTGGAGAGAAACCTTCCCATGGTTTCCAGACCGGGTTTAAGCAGCCAAAGCACAAACGGATCCGGGCGGGCTCCGGGAGGGGCGGTCAGAATCCCGGAGCTGGAGCTCAGGGCAGGGATTTCGGCCAGCTTTCCCCTCCCGTCCCGGAGCCGAGCGAGGCTCCCGCCGCAGCCCGGGGAGGAGGAGAGAGATTTCTTTGGAAGCACCTGGGCGGCGAGAGAGCACCGGGGGAAAACACGGGGCTCGGTTTTACAGCGGTGCGTCCGTGAGCCGGGGCGATTGTGAATTCCAGGCTGGCAGCACCGAATTCCCTCCCTTCATCCAGGGTCACCAGCCCTTCCGCAGGGCCCGCCGGGCTCCGAGGCCTCCCCGGAGCCGAGGGTTGGCATTCTCTCCAAAAAGGAGGCACTAAGTGAAGTCGCGTCCCTCCCTTGCCCTCCATCTCCTCCGGGCAGTGGCACCTCTGCCACCAGGTGCCAGCAGGAGTGCCCAGCTCTTGGCCTGGCACGGTGGCGATCCCAGCTGCCCCGGGGAGCTGCTGTGAGCTTTCTCTTCACGGAGAAAGAGAAAAACAAACAAACAAACCAACACACAAAGCCCATGGCAGCCGCCCCTCCTCGCCCCAAGCCAGCTCCATCAGAACCATGTCCCTGTCACCAGGGCGGTGTCGGGCGAGCCGGCTAGGGCTGTGGGGTCAGCAGGGGCTCTATGGGGCAGCGGGTGAAGCTGTGTCGGTGCTGTCCGTGCGCAGCTGAAGGCACAGTCGGGGCAGTTTATGCCGACAGAGCTCCGGCCCTATTTAACCTCCTCAGCCTCCTGCCTGGGCAGCTCGGGGGTGGCCGCTAACAGGGACAGGGAAAGGGGACAGTGCCGCTGGAAGGACGGGACGGGCCGGCGGGCGATGGCAGCGGCTGCGGCTGGGCTTGGCGGCTCCCCTGGAAGGCAGGAAGTGCATCCGCGGGGATGCCCTGGCCAGAAAAAGAACAATTCCCTTCCAAAGGCTGCGTGCGGAAGGGACTCAGCCTTTCCCAGCCCCAGGCCCGCACCCCGCGGGAGAAGGGGCAGCACGGGAGGGACTCGGCTCCGCCCGTCGCTCTAACCAGCTCCTTGTTTCCTTGCAGGTCTGGGCGACGCCTGGGGACAGCCGAGCAGGATTGGGCCCTTGGATAACGTGGCCATGGAGCTCGGATCGCACTTGCTGCAGGTAGTGGATGCCTTCCTCCTCCTCCTCCTCCTCCTCCTCCTCCACTTGCTCTTCACCCCCACACCGCGACAGGAGTCTGGGTGAAACCTTCATCTCATTCCCGAGCCCCGCCGGGCTGGGAGAGCAGAAGAACAGAGACACCACCCACTTCTATTCCCATTATTTTGGGTTTTTTCGCCTTTGACATTGGCAGAAGCTCTGGGAGAGTCGCTCATCCCCTCCGCGCACGCACAGTGTCTGCCAGCCCTGAAAGCTTTAATCAGCAGCCCCAAAAGTACCGGGGATGTCCCCAGGAAGCCCCCGGGAAAGGGACCGGGGACAGGCGGGGGAAACCGGGGAGGGAGCGCAGAACTCCCGAGCGGGGAGAACAGCTGGGCTGACGGATCTCCCGTGGGCTTTAGCACCTGAAAATGCTGTTGCTCGCAATCCCGGCGATCTGCTCTGCAATTCCTCTGAATTCCTCCTTCGCAGCAAAGTTTAGGAAGTCGCAGCCGGGGCGAACATACCAGCAGGAGGGGGAAAAAAATTTCTTTGGCTCAATTTTTTTTATATATATACGTAATTTTTTTTTTTTTTCTACTTAACCCAGCGCGGGCTTTTCTGCCCCGCTTTTACAGAGCCACTAAAGCGCGATCATTTAACGGGCGGGTTTATTGGGGAAGGTTAATTCCTGGTCACAGAGCTGGGGCTGTTTTCGCCGCTCGCTCGGCTGGCGATAAAAACCTCCACGGAAAATCTCCGCTGGGGCTCCTCGGCCGCGGTGTCGCCGGGAGGATTTGCCCAGCCCGCTGTCCCCTCCGGCCGGCGGGGTGAGGTGTCCCCAAGCTCCAGCCGCGGGGGAGGTGAGCTGGGAGAGTTGTGCCACCTCCTCCGACCTTTGGAGGGACGAGCGCGGTTATTTATTTGCTCCCACAGAACATCCCCGCTCTCCCGCGGGGAAAAATAGAGAGATTTTGGGAGGCACTGAGTGCATCCAGGCAATGCCAGAGCTCCAAATTATCACCTGGGAAGGCATTTCCAGCCTTGAAAATTTCGTTTTAAGTGGTTGACGTCATCTCAGCTGTTTCAGAGTCACGAATCCGCCTGGAAAATGCTGATCTAGTTCTGTGTAATACTCGATGTACATAATATAATAAATAAATTAAAATATACACCCATCATACAAATCATTGTTACACTCACTCCTCCTCCTCCTCCTCCTCCCTGGCGGCTGTTCCCCGTTTTGTCTGGAATTAATTGAATTTACACAAAATTAAATGCTGGCCACCTGTAATAGTCATTTTACAGTTCAGTTATTTCTGAATGACGAATGCTGAACGTTTTAATAAACCCACATTTACTGCAAATGTTTATTTCTTTTTTTAAGGGTTCTCAGACTGAAACTTTACATGCGAATTTTCAGCTTCAATGTGCTTTTCTGTACACAGAATTTTGGGATGTGCTGCCCCACGTGATGCAGCCACAGCAGCTTTGACATGGATTTAGTTGTGATATTGGGTAAAGGAATTGCAAATTCCTTTAAAAGCAATGCTAAGGGTGTAATAATTTATTTCCCATTATAATATTTCTACAAAATTTAATCTATGCTTAAAAAAAAAAAAGCAAAGAGTAATCTGGTTTCAGTTATATGCTGTAGAGTCATTAGTAGGCCAGAGAATAATGTGGAATATTTTCTTATTGATGCATGAAGCAGACAGGACTTTATTGCTTCTCTTCCAGTTCAGTGACTTTAAATGGATTAAAACAGGTGGTTGTTCTACCTATGCACTGTAAGAATTGTTTTTGTCTTCCAAATATATTCCCCAGTGATGTTCACGTGTGAATATTCACCGAGATTCACATGCCGTGTGTGGATCAAAGCTTTCTACGTTGGGTAGAGATAATGGAGACTTTTTGACATCAGATACTTTTGAAAAAATACCTGAAATTTGGCACTGGAAAAATCAAGGCCCCCCAGAACTGAGAGGTTTTGTGTCCAAATCATGGTCAGTTTTGGCTAAGCTTTACCACTCTTTTTTTTCCTCATATGAATAATACCTGAGTAAATCAAACTTCAGTTTTTACTCACACAGGCAATATTTGCCTTGCAGCCAATATCCTGTCGAGAAGAATTCTGTAGGACTGGATCTCAAGTTTGCATTGGTTGAGGTTTACTGATTGCAAGGACAAAATTTAATAAGCAAAAAATTTAATAATTTAATTTAAATATCTCTCTTCGAGTGAGAAGAAGTTTTGAATGCTGAATTTTCCTCTTTATTTTTGGAAATTCCCATAGTTACAGAGCAGAGAGCCCTCTTTCAGAAACACATTATTGAAAATACAGCTGAATTTAAACATTGCTCATGGTGCCATTAAATATATTGCAAATAGCACTGAGCTGGGGCTGCCAATTATGCCATAAAAAATGGCTCATGTAGAGCCTGACTTCCCCCCGAGCTCCACAGAGCTCAGGATTTGGGCTAAGTACTAAAAAAAGCCTGAACCAACAGCAAAATATTCTCTGGAAGTGGAGCAGTAAAGCTGCATCTGCAGGGGAATGAGGTGGATTTCACAAGGTGTGAATTCTGAAATTTCCCTGAGTTTGAGAGAATCAGATAAAAATTTTTATTCCTTAAATTTCCTGTTTGCCACTGAAGTCAGACAGAAATCATCCTCCAATTTTTTTTTTTCATTGTAAATGCTTGAAACAGATTTCTCCCTTTTTACCCTGCGTATTTCTCTTTATTCCAGACTTTGGATGGCTTTGTTTTCGTGGTGGCGTCCGATGGCAAAATCATGTACATCTCTGAAACAGCATCTGTGCACCTCGGCTTGTCTCAGGTATGGGAGATGTGCTCTGACATCTAAAGCATAAACACAATAAAGCTGCTAAATCTGAATTTGGAACCTCACACTGCCATCCTGCCTTTCCATAATGTCGTTTTTTTCGGGGCTCTTTGAAGGTTTGGCTTTTTTTCCCTCTCTGAAAGCAGCCTGGCTAAAATACTCAAATTTCCTTTGCTTGCCACCACTGTCGGGACTGTCTTTATATCTGTGCTTGTTCATTGTATTTTACTCCTCATTACCTTTCAGAAGGGCCATAAATAATATGATATTGCAAATTGCAGATCTAGGCAGGGCCTGAAACCCAAACCCAGAGCCTGGGAAGTAACGCAATAGGGCTGAAATAAAGCTCACAATCCTGGGCTGTGAGTTTTAGATTGTGTGAGATATTGAGGGCTGCCTATGAAAGGGAGAGGAAATCTGATGTGGAACATGAGTTTTATGGTAAATGTGCTGGAGGAGGGAGGAAAAAAATAAAATTAAAAAAAAAAGGGAAAAGGGGGGCAGATTTATGAGTGTTCACATGGAATTCAGGGCAGTTTTTCCTGAGTTTTTCCAGCTCAGTGGTCTTTTCAGTAAAGCGTTTTATATGGTTGCGATAGAACTCATAAAACTCAGTTTACTACTGTTCTGCACCAGAAGTATGAGGGGCTTTTATTGTTTTTTTTTTTTCTTAGATGGACATTTCAATTTTTTTCTTTTTTTTTTTTGCCTTCTTGGGATAGGCATGAGGGCAAAGAGCCTGAATTTATTGTAGAACACAACTTCCCATATCTTTGTAACTGAAATTCATTGGTAGCACCTGACCTGAAGTTTGCCAAAGTCCTGTAGAAAAATTCCTCATTCATTTTAGTAGGCCCTGGATGAGACTTGCAAGAAACTGAAGTGTTTAGTTGTGTATCAAACACTTATAAATAAAGAAATAAAGTGAAATAAAGGCTAAACAGCAGAGGGAAGAAGAATGAGGAGAGGAAGGTGAGAGGGAGGAGAATATTCTGAAAATATCTGGGTAATTTGTCCTGTGGCTGTTATAACAAACAGATTATTGGTGGGGATGAAATGTGTACTTTAATTTTGGTAGCAATTAATATTTTTAATTGAAAAAAATGTAAAGTTCTTTTGATGTGTGTTTATAACAGTGATATTAGAATTAGTGGCTATGAGAGAAAATAGAACTCAAGGGTTAGAGAAAACAAGAATATAAACCCATAAACGCCATTTCTAAGCCCCCGTTTGTCTAATATATTTAGAAAAAGCCATTTTGAGAATGAAGAGCCTCCATAGATTCTGTTTTTCCTGCCAACTTTTAAAAATATGATCAGGAAACATTCTTAGTTCAGTTTGTTCAATTTACTCAATTATGGTATAGCATTAGTTGTTTCATACCATTTAATGCATGTTGAAATTCCTTTAAATCTTGATTAGTTTTAAAATAAACTTTCCTACACAATGGGCCTATTTTCTACTCATTTGCCACCCTGGGTTTCTCTCGCCCTAAATTTTTGCAAGGATCCACAAGGCTGTTGAGTGCTAAAATCCATTTATTTAATCACTGCAATTATCCCAAAGCACTGAGGGCTCCCTCTATCCATCCATCCATCCGTTCATCCCAGAGTAGGAATTCCCTGTCCCTGTGGTGTTTGCTCCCTGATCTTCCGGGTTTTGCCCCTGAATTGTCCTTTTGGGGGAATATCAAGCCATCAGACCTTGTAGGTTTGGATGTTGTCAGTCATTTGGGGCAATTAACGAATTGTGGGGTCAGGGGGACACTAAATAGACTTTGGCACATGCAGGAAGAGGGGACTGGGATTGTCCCACAGGGTTTAATCCTATTTATCCCTCATGAGTGAATTCCACATGCATGGAAATATCTGTAAATTCTCGGTGCAGGAGTTGCTGAGGAAAACCAGAGGCTTTGGTCCTGTTGCTTTTTGAAAGCAGTTTAATCAGCAAAATCCCAAACCTTTCCCTTCAGCAGAGGTTTGTAAATAAATGAGCTTGAAATTTGTGGGATTTGAAATTCAAAGGTGTGGTTTAGACTCTCAGAACACACAATTCCACAGGGGTTTATTTATAAATATTTATTTAGAAAGAAGAGGGTTATTTATAAATATATTGTTTATTTATAAACAAGGGAGTGAATCCTACTGATTTATCACCAATCTGTTCTTGCTCTGCCTCAATATTCGATTTTTGAAGGGAGAATTTCACTTTAAGCAGTAAAGCACTAATATTGGGCTGCTCCCACTCCCCAGGATATTCAGAATATCCATCCCTTTACCCTGGGATATTCCTGTCAAGGAGTTCTTGTTCCTTCTCCTCTGGAAATCACTGGGATTTTTGCCACAAGAATGGGATTGGTCAGAGAGGAGTGAATTCCCCCAGCCAGAATTCCACATTCTATTTCCAACAAATGCTCTCACAGAGCTGCAGCCAACACACGCTGAGAGCAGAGTGGTGCTGATTGCAGAGAATCTTTCAGAGTGGGCACAGAAAGGCCTTTTTATGAAATAATTTGACAATTAACTGGGCCACACATCCATTTCCAGTTCAAGTGCAATTTGTTTCAAAATATAGATTTAAAATAAATAAAAAGGCCATTTAAAAAATATTTTTGCAGGGTATTTTTGGAGGCCTACTACAGTGGCCTTTATCTTCTGGTTGGTCCTGAATTTAACTTCAGCAGGAAGAAATTAGAGCAAAAGCTGGGCTGGTTAAACCAGTTACAAATTCAAACCAGCATGAAGGATTGTTTTCAAGCATGACTTTCTGCCCGTTCAGAGACGGAGTTTCTGAAAATCTACATCTTCATTTGTGGTGCTGCCACTTCATTTGTGGCTTTGGAGTTTGATTTGCTCCCAACTGCACCAGCAGAAATTGTAAATTCTGCTGCTCCACTTGGCCTCAGACCAGTGAAGAACTGACTTGCACTGCTCTGGGCAGCCAACTTCTTGCCTCTTTTTTTCCGTGGATAACAAACAGCTTCAAATTCCCCAAATATTTTTTTCTCCCTCAGAGTCCAAAGGCACAAAAAGGAGAGGAAAATCCTCTTGTGAAACAATGGGGAAAGACATATTTTTAATTTATTTTGAAGGGCTGGAGTTTATTGCAGCTGTTTTTTGGAAGCCAAGCTTATCTTTGATTATCTCGAAACATTTAACCACAAACATCTGAACTTTTTCCAGGAGTTTATTTTGCTTCCATCAAATGAGTCTACGAGAGGCAAAATATGTCATTATTTGCTCTAGAATTCACCTCCTTAGCCCTGTGTGTTTATTGTGATTCATTCCTTGGCTGGGAAAAAAAAAGTCTGAGTTCCACACAAAGCCCCTGTTAGTAGGAAATGGTGATATTTGGTAGTAAGCAGGTATTTACAGCTATTAAAAACTGCATCAAGGAAGCAGATTTAATAACCCCAGGCATGGCATTTTAGCTTTATGAATTGAACCATATAATTTATTTATTTTATTTATTTCTCGAGCTGTCAGTGTTTCATTGTAGGCTTTAAAAGAGCCCTGCCTAGCAGGAGGCTGCGGTGAGGTTCCGAATTATGGATCCATATTTTGGTTATTTGATTCTTGCCTTGCCCCCATCTCCTTGCTGGGGGTTTGAAAGTCAATTTTGAAAGTAAATTTTGGGGTCAGGGTTGTACCTTCACCTCCTGCTGGGGTTGCAAATAAACCTATCAAAATCTTTTTTGTGTTTATAACAAGCAAAACCAGTCATTATTTCACAAAGAACTTTAGGCTTGAATTTCAGACATAAACCCTAGGATAAAAATGACATTTTAGATAAAACTGTGACCTTGGGCTTGTGAATCCTGTGAAAAAAATGTGCATTTCCATGAGGAATCATTTAAAAATAGGTGATGAGTTTGGGAAAAGCAAGAGACACCCCTGAGTTACACCTTTTATGAGAAAACATCAACTACAGTTGATGAGGTTGGTCAGCTGGATTGGTGTTTTTTATGTAAGAAAGTCTCGATATTGAAAGGAGCGATTGTTTACACAAGGCCATCCATGATTTTTTTTTAATTTTTGGGAAGGTGAATTCTCTGACAAAAACATTTTCATTTCAAGGCCAAAATATTCAGGAAAAAAATCCCTCTTAGCCAAATATAAAATAATAAAAACAGCGTTGTAAATGATGCTGATTTTGATTTGAACACTGACCACAGCATGGCAATTTCTGTCATGTTCTGAAAACGAAATGTCCATCACCATCTGAATTTTTAGAGTTTTTTTTTTAAATTCAAGTGATTAGCATATTTATGAAGATAGCTATGGACATTTGCAGGATGTTTCTCCCCTTGTAATTATAAATAAACAGAAGCATTGCCAAGCATGACTCACAGTGAGATTTTGTATTCTTCCTCCCTGACAAAAAACTTGGATCTGGGGAGATCCTGCAACAAGTTCCCACCTGTTCCTGTCCTGAAAAGCAGCAGCCAGTGCTTTTTAAAAAGAGCTTCTAGAGAAAATTATATAAATGAAGCAATGTAGATAATATTTCTTTTCTTTTCCTTCCTTCCTTCCTTCCTTCCTTCCTTCCTTCCTTCCTTCCTTCCTTCCTTCCTTCCTTCCTTCCTTCCTTCCTTCCTTCCTCTTTCTCTCTCTCTCTTTCTCTCTTTCTCTCTCTCTCTCTCTCTTTTATTATCTTTCCATCTCTCCTTCCTTTATTTTTTTTCCTCTTTATATTTCACTCCTTTTCCCCAACTCAGTGACATTTCAATCTGGTTAGAAAATCAGCTCAGTGCTGATGTTTTTGTGTTTGCAGGGAGGAGCTGTTGGAAAGGAGCTGTAGGGAATAGATGGTTAGGGGAAAAGAAAAAAAAAGTGAGTTTGCATAGCCCTGGGAAGGGACATTCCATGAGCAATGCAGGAAATGGAAGGAAATTCTGGGAACCTGGAAGAAGATTATTTTTATTTTAATATTTGTCTTCTCGAGAGATGTTTATCCAGCTCAGAGTTTTTCTCCCATTTGTGGCAGTTCCACATTTCTCCAGCTGCTCTAATTGATCACTTCATTTCCAGCTCCAACAGGAGCTCTCCCCTCTCTGATGGAACACCAGAAATTCCCACAAAAACCCCTCTAACATCAATCACTGCTGAAGAACGAATTAATCAGGATTCCTAGCTGCAATCTGGAAGCTAATTTTGACCCACTCAGCTTATGTTTTCAGCCTGGACTGTGGTGACTGGGGAGTGCAGGGGTTTGGGGACAGAAAATGCTCCAACTCCTTGTGTTCTACACCTCTCCCCAGGTGGAGCTCACTGGGAACAGCATTTACGAGTACATCCACCCCTCGGACCATGACGAGATGACTGCTGTCCTCACTGCTCACCAGCCTCTCCATCCTCACCTCCTGCAAGGTATTGGGGGGATTTGGGATCAAAATGCCAGGGAAAAAGGGAGAAAAAGGGACAATCCTAGGTTGAAATGTAATAAATTCTAACACAAACCATTCAGTGAATCCATAAATTCATGTTTATCCTGTTTGAACTCAAATGGAGGAGGAGATTGAACTTAGCACTGCGAGCCAGGATTTTTTTGGTGTCGTACTACAGGGAATAAGATACCCTAGATTAAATAATGACTACCATGCCATGGAGTCCATGAAGCTTTTAACAGGTTTTTCGCTGTTTCATCTCTTGTTTTGTCATCATTGCTGAGGCTGCAGAAATCTGGTGATGGCTTGGTTGTGCACAGCTCAGCTGCGTGGTCTGAGGGGAAAAATAACTAACAAAATATCAGGTAATGGGTAAATAGAAGAATATTTTAAATATTTTTTAAAACAACTGTTAAATTCAAAGCTTGGACAAAAAACAGACCTAAGGAAGAGCAGAAGAGGGTTTGGTAAATGACCTGGGTTTAGAAAATCTCATTTAAAAAGTGACTTTTTGAGGAAAATAATGTCCTCTTGCCTTGCTGTCCCCCTGGCCACAGAAATATTGACACCACCCTGTGTGAGTTATTACTTCAGTGTTGTAACTTCTGTATCAGTAACAGAAATATACTCATTTTTGGCACTTTCTTCTTCAATAGTTTGTGTTTCCTCAGGGGCAATTCTTTGAACTTTAAAAGGTCAGAGCTAATCTGGCTGCATCACAATTTGCTTCCACTTTTATTTCATAATTGATTTATCAGCTGGAGCTCTCATCCTGCCAGTTTTTGTCAGCCTTTTCAAGGCACAGCTCCTAAAAAAACATGAAGAATTTTGGGTTCATGCTACAATTCTGTTTGGAATTTTTATTTTTGCAGTTCTGGTGCCTGTGGTTGGGTCTGAGTTCAGTGATTCCATCAGAGAGACTTGTGTTCCCTCTAAATTCAGGGAAATTTGATGTGCCTGGACTGCTCCAAACGCTGGGAATGGAAGAATTATCTCAGCCTCCTTCTCTCTTCTTCCCCCAACAAATAAATTGTCTTGGAAAAAAACCTTCTCTTGCTGTCTTGGGGAAACAAACTCTTATTTTTCTCAAACTCTTTTAGTGGGATTATTGCATACTTTTCTCATTCCTCTGTCAGATTTTTTTTTTTTTAATATTGAAATTTAAAAAAACCCCAGCATTTCCCCCTTTTTTCCAACTTACTGATAAGCAGAGGAGATACTTCTGATATAAACAATTTAAGGGTGATTTTGATGGTGGGACTGGATAACTTTGAAAATGTCTTCCAGCCCCAAAAATTCTGTGAAACCCATGAGGTTTTGGGCAGTTCTGCTGCTATCCAGAATTAGTAGTAAAATCTTTTTATACCTGCTGTCTTGGCAATGGCAATAGCCTCTTAGTTTTACTTTATTTTTTTTTTAATTTTTTTTTTTAATGAATCATTGGAGATTTTTACAAATTTAAAGTCACGAGCAGCTGATTGGGATTAGTTTCTATCTCAAAAGCAAATAACCCCACAGCTCTTCCCATTCTCCCCAGATAAATTCCTCATTCTCTGTAGCTTTCTTTGCCTCATCCTACATTGAGAAGGAAACTTAGGATAGGAATAAGGAAGAATATTTCAAATTTTGATCCATTTATGTGTGTTTTATACCAAATTTGGTTTGGCAGAGGAAGTGAATTGATAAAAACCTCAAAGCAACAGCATCTCCTTTGGATTCCTAGACTTGGAGATGAGCAAAGAAAGAATTCATCTCTGTTCTGTTTAGGGATTATTTTATTTTCTCTTAGTTCTGTGTCTCTCTTCCCCATGAAACGCATAGAGAGAGTGTATTAAAACTCTCTCCATAAAATATCCAGGCTCTACAGCTAAATATTTTTAAAATTAACAGAATGAACAGATATTTATTTACTTTTGTCTTCCCTGTGCCAGTAATTCCCTTTTCTGCAGTGTTTTATGCATGTAAATCTTAAGATATAACCTGAAACTACCTGGCCTGCAATAATCAAAGCAGGTTTCTGATTTAATCCAGTGAAGACCTAAAAATTATTTAATAAATGACAGGAATGAAGCAACTTCCATCTGTAGCTGAGTAGATACTTTCAATATTTAAATAAAACATAGAGTTCTATGAATAACTTGGGACAGAGGGCAAGGGAGTGAAAATGGCTTTTCAAAAAAAAAAAACCCCAAAACCAAGAGGAAACCAGACTATTTTAAAGAGCTTTTTTTTTTTTTTTTTGCCATTTCAGTTTCATTTTCTCTCTTTTAATCTTTCAAAACACGTCTGAATCATCAAGTCGCCGGGTGGAATAAAAACTTCCCTTTTATAACTTTATTATGTTATAGATTTCTCCAATCTGGGGCATTACTTAGGCGTAAAATCAATATCGCACTGCAGACACAGACTTTTATATCCCGAATTTACAGCCTGGCTCAGGGAACTTGCCTTGCTCAAGATGTTTCCTTCAGCTCAAGCTCAGATATTTATATCCATTTTTAGCTCAGGTGCCATTCCAGCAGTTGTAGCCGGATAAGATCTGTTTTGAGAGAAATAAAATCACAAATGTCAACAATATCTGCGCTTTGTGATATTCTGTTGCTGGTATTAAATAACCCAGAGAGCAGATTATTTTTCACCTCGAGTTTTACAGCCTTTGGACATTTGGATCTCTTCACTTACTTCTCAGGGAAATGCAAATTATTGCTTTGCATAAAATCAGACACAGTGTGGATTTCTTTACACAATCCTCACTGTGACATTGCTTTTCTTCACATTACCTGGAGTTTAAAAAAGAGATATTTAGTTTAAAAACATAAGCCTTCTTGAATTAAAACATTTTAAGGTTGCCCTGGACTTCCTTGTGTTTCATGTAGAACAAGGTGCAGCTTCAAACATCAGATATAGATAATTTGTTTTTCTAAAAGACAGGGGAAATATTTGAATAATCACACGATTCCAGAAGTTTGGACTTCATAGCAATATTAAAGATAATAAAATTTGGGAATATGGTGAGGGAAGTGCCCGGAGAAGCTGTGGCTGCCTCTGGATCCCTGGAAGTGTCCAAGGCACTTGGATTTTGGGATTTGGAGCAGCCTGGGATAGTGGAAAGTGAGAAATAGATAATTTTTAAGGTCCCTTCCAACCCAAGCCATTCCAGGATTCTCTGACCTGTTTGGTTTATCAGAAAGACTGGGAAGCGACTTGATTCCTGTGTGTACAAATTTCCAGAGAAACAAAAGGATGAGAACTAAAGGATGGATTTAGAAGGAAAGGAAACATTTCAAGGACCAACATGTGTGCACTGAAACCGCAAAAGCTCAGATCAGAATAATGCATACATTTAGAATCGGGAGCTTGATTAGCCACAGGAAAAAATATTCTGAGGGACGCAGTGATTTCTTCCAGTTTTGATTTCCTCAGCTCAAGGCTGGACGTCTTTGCAGAAGACAGAATTTAGGCAAGGAGGAGTTACTGAGCTCAGCACAGGAGTAAAAGCCTTTTAATATTTATATTTAATGACCTGAACTGCCCAGGTTACTCCTCTGCTCTAATTCTCCTTTGGATTTTAATTCTCCAGGCTGTGACTCAATGAAAGCCATAAACCCCATGATCTGGGGAGGCTTTGGAGAATTTCAGCTCCAACTTACAAAGTCTTTAAGCTGCTTTTTTTCTTGCATGGCCAGCACAGAAAATGTAAAGCAATAGGTAGAGATCCCTTGCTGTGAAAGGAGCCAACAGCTGGTCTCTTTCTGAGGGTGTTTTGGGTGGCGAGAAAGAATAATCTCTGAATTAAAACACATGAAAAGCAGAGTAGGCCTCAGCAAATCGCCTCACAGGAGCCTTCGGGCCAACTTTGCCTCTGCTGTGACAAAACAAATCCATTCTGCTCAGCTGGGGTGGGTTAGAAGGAAAAATAAAGAGGTGGATAAAAGAGGGAAATGTTTTGATTGTGTCTTTGAGAGCTTTAGATCTTTTTTTTCTCATGGCACCCAAAACACCCCCAGCACCTGAGGTGAGGCCTGAGCTCCAGAGCTCCCTGCAGCCATGGCAGCAGTTTGTCCTTTTCCTCACCTCACACCGAGCTTAAAAATCCAGATATCGACACCAGTCTGAGCTGCCAGAGCTCAGCAGCAAAGCATTTTGGCACTGGCATGGTGAGGGGACACGGCAGGCAGGAAAACAGAACAAACTGCCCGAGAGGGGAGGAAATTGGGGTGCTTTGTGCAAGTTTGGGACTCCAGGACAGGCTGACAACAGAACTGGTTGCTTTTCTATCACAGCAAAGCATTACCAGGGCATTTGGGAGCTCCTTTTGCCAACCCTGCATTTCCAGCTTCTAGGATTAGCGTCAAACTGTGCTTTGCAGGCATCTCTTCTGCAGGAGCTCTTTGTGACGCGAGGCTGCCAAATGCCCTCTCCAGCGGTGAGGAGCAATTGGAATAAATCCAAAATAGGGTCTGGATGCTGAGGGTTGCTCCAGGATTATTGATTACAGCCAGCTCCCGCCAGCAGGGCGTTTGTAAAGAAAAACATGGAATGTTAACACAAGCTGGGATGAACATATTGTGACAAATCAGGACCTGAAGCCCTCAAATGAAGTTACAATCAAAACATCTGTGCTGCTGCTCTGTCTGACTGCCTGCACTGTTTTTACAGAAAGGTTTGTTTCAAAGTTCACAGCAGAGTTTCAGTAACGCTTCCCAAACCATCCATCTCCTGTTGTGGCAGCTGATACAAGCAAGAAAACAAGCGAAATTAAAGATATTTGCATTGCAGTTTAACCAGGACAAGGAATGAATCAATGCTGCTCTGCCATGTGCGCTTGCAGTCAGATATTCTGTGTCTCTTATTGGTTTCAGATGCTTTCCCTAAGATTTGGAGCCTTTAAAACACATCCACAGCTTCCCAAATTTTTGCTGACTCACACACTGAGGTGTGGGGGTGCTAAAAGCAGTTTATTAACATTCCCCAGAGCAGGGAAAGAAATGTGGTAGTTCCTGCAGCCATCCCAGTTGCCTGCTAACAACTGGATAATTCTGAAATGATGAGTTCCAAGCCAATGTAAGCTGCACCAGGAATGTGGAATACATTATGTCAGCTTTCTCCACTCCAGCTGATGCTTTAAAGGCTCTGTTTCCCTCAGCCAGGAAGCAAATCCCTGTGCAGGCTTTTCCTACATCTCCCCTTCACACATAAACCTCATATTTGAAGGAGGGAATAGAAAATTTTGCATCTGGCAAGATCTTCTTAAAGAATTTTTTTCTAGCGGTACACATGCAAAAGACAAACACTGATAGAAATTTTAGTTTTCATTGATTTAAGAATATTTTTCAAGAGAACCATTACTGAGAGATAATGGCTTAATATTATCCCCTTGCCTCTGTTGGTTAAGGTTGCTTTAAACTTGAGGAACACAGAAATTACAATTTTATAAATTACAATTATAAATTTTCATGTACAGAAGTGGAAAAGAAGGCAGATTGCTCACAACCCATTAAAATATATCTCTTCGTTGGGAATTAACAGTAAAACATACCAAAGCAGAGTGTCTCAGACTGTAAAATCTGTTATTTTCTTTTCCTGCCTAGGGCTGTGTGGGGTTTCTTCTCTAAGAACATTTTGAAAACATCACTTTAAGGAAAATTTAGGCAAATGTCAGTGAATGGCTGCGTTTGGATATGACAGGAATGATAATAGAGACAATTTCCCCTCTGCAGCACTGCCAGGATTCTGAGTGCAGGCAGGAAACAGAACACACTGTCCAAGTGGGGAGGAAATTGGGGTGCTTTGTGCAAGTTTGGGACTCCAGGACAGGCTGACAACAGAACTGGTTGCTTTTCTATCACAGCAAAGCATTACCAGGGCATTTGGGAGCTCCTTTTGCCAACCCTGCATTTCCAGCTTCTAGGATTAGCGTCAAACTGTGTTTTGCAGGCATCTCTTCTGCAGGAGCTCTACAGTATTTTCATCTCTTTTTTGGTTTCAAATTTGGTGACACCCTCGTTCAAAATGAAGGGGCAGAAGCTGTGGCATCCTGGAGAAGAGAAAGTTCTGGGGAGACCTCAGAGCTCTTTCCAGTGCCTGAGGAGCTCCAGGAGAGCTGGAGAGGGACTTTCCATGAGGGCATGGAATGCCAGGACAAGGGGAATGGTTTTAAGCTGAAGGAGGGCAGGGAAAGATGGGATATTGGGAATTAGGAATTGTTCCCTGGCAGGGTGGAAAGGCCCTAGGATGGAATTCCCAGAGAAGCTGTGGCTGCCCCTGGATCCCTGGCAGTATCTAAGGCAAGCCTGGACATTGGGGTTCGAGCAGCCTGGGACAGTGCAAGGTGTCCCTGCCATGGCAGCAGAGACACTGGATGATTTTTCAGGTCCTTTCCAACCCAAACCATTCCAGGATTCTGGATTTCTCACAAATCCAAGCCTTGTTGTGCTCATGAGAGAGAAGCCAAGATCCTCACGAGCTCTCAGCAAGCCCTGGGCTGTGTGGGACTCAGCTGCTTTGCAGATCCCCCCGGAAGAACAGCAGAACATGTGTGACTTTACAGAATAGGGCAGATACAACAAAAATAACCAACAAAAAGGGGGGGAAAATGTGCAGAGTGTCTGGGGGAAGGGCAGTGAAGCATTATCCAGCCATGAATTTATGTAATCTGAATTCCCAAGGAGGAACAGCCCAGCAGGGACATGGAGAGTGCTTATCCCTCATCTCCAGAGGGATCCAGGGAAGGTGGAATTGGGTGGCCATGAATGCATCACTGCTCTCAAAGTGCCCTTTAGGATCATTTTCCGTCCCCTACACCAGAGCTGGAATGTGGCTGTGCACCCAGAGCAGACACAAATCACTGACTGTGCCAAGAGCTCCCGATTTTGATGCTCCTCCCTATTTTTTTGTAGTGGTAGATGAGATGTCCCATTCCTAAAGCAGCACACGGGGCAGTTTGAGGAATATTCATTTACAAAGTGGTTCTGCAACAGAACAATGTCATTTCTGCCAATGTCAACATTTGGAAATGGGAGATAAAAGAGCAGCTTTTACCTCAGAGAAAACATAGGCGTGAGAGGTGAAGCTGTGGAGAAAAAAATTCACAATCTTTTTTCTCAGTCCACTGTGCAACCGCAGGATTCTGCGACTGTTTTCTGTCAAAAGAGATCAAAGATGGATTGGAAAGCAAAGATGGATTTCAGAGTTGCTCCCCTAGGGATGGACAACCTTGGCTCCCATAATGCTAACCATAATTTCACAGAAATGCTCAGAGAATCCTGCTTGGCAGTCATGCAACAGGAATGAACAAATGCACAAATTCTTTATCCAAAATAGCAAGACTCGTTTTGTTTACCATGGCATTTATCCTGTTCATGAGAGTATGGAAATACAAATCTGGAAAATAGAATCTCTGTAAGATTTTTGTTCTCTCCAGTGATGTTTCTCATCCTTCATCAGCTGATGTATGTAACCAGTTGGTTTCATCTTTTCTCTATAATGAAGAGAATGGTTTATAGATAGAATTTTAAACATTTTTTAACACTCAGAGGAAAGGTGTTAGCATCACTTACAGTGATGCCCTTAGACAGTTAACCTTTCTTATTAATTAAACAGAGTGGCCAAGCGTCAGTTACCAGATAGTATAAATATTCTCTAATAATTAAGAATATTATTTTCCTTCAGTGCTTCTTATATTGTGGTTCAGTCATAACATTTTACTCCTTATTATTCACTCTCTTGACTTTCAGAACTCTTGACCTTAAGAACTGGCAGCACTTCATTGGGCATTTTTTCTGTTTCAAACCTCTTTTACCTTCTTGACAGCCCAAATTCTCTCTGAGCTCACAAGTTTGCTTGAAACAACCCCAGTGATATCAATAATTTCATTACTAAGTCTTGATGTTGCATTGTTAAATTTTTTTTTCAAAACTTAATTCTGATTTCTCCTATTTGAATACTCAGTGTCTCCCTCTTTGTCTGCTAAACTTCTAAGTACCTCATTTTCTACCTCATCTTCATCAGAGTGGAGAATCTTCATTTGCATATGAAAATTCAAATCTTAAATTGCATCACCATCTGTCAAAAGAGATCCATGATGGGTTGGAAAGCAAAGATGGATTTCAGAGTTTCTCCCCTAGGGATGGACAATCCTGGCAGTTTGTATTTAAAACTCTGCAGTGGTTCTGTCAGTTATTTCAAATGTCTGCTGTTCCCCAACACGGATCAAATCCAAATTAGAGAGATAAATGGGAAATTCAGATACTCAGGAAGAATTTCTTTTCCCTCCTTGCTAAATCCTTTTTCTGTGGTTGTTTCTTCAGACCTTAAAACTCAACACACAGAACATGTTGGTTCCAGGCAGGGGTGTAAGGCTCAAACCACTGTAGATGTGTGTCCAGGAGGGGTGAATTGGGTGATGGAGGCGCGAAAATTAGGATTACAACTCAACATTTCAATCAAACTAAAGAAAGATTCCAACTGATTACAGTGGATTTTGCTTAAAACCCAATGGGGAGTTATGGCAAAGCTCAGAACCCCTCTGCTTCCCTGATTTTCCTATTCACAGATGTACCAAATGGGTTTTTCTTTCTTGTCCTAAAATAGTTGTGTTCTGCCAAACTGCAGCCTTCAATAAAAAAATCACAATTATTCATGGTGCCTGAACTGTTATTGAGAGTAATTAACATTATAGATAATAATATCATATTATTATCAGAATATTCTTACCTCATATTCTTAGCAGAAACTCTGTGTGTACCTGAGCAATAAAACCCATGAACTTTAAATAGTTTTTGGAGGTTATCCATTGAGATATTTGTTTAAAAACAACCTCTCAAGATGGTTTTGGAAGTCAGAGAACGACATTGTACACGGAGCCCAGAAGGTCTGGGCATGACCAGCAATGTGCACTCAAATTATTACAGAACCACTGAAGTTCCTTGTTTCCCACTCTTGTTATTTTGGAGATTCCCTGCATTTCCCTGCACCCCAAAGGACACTTTTCCTTCCCTTTACCAACAGGGGTTTCTACCATGTATTCAGAAAAAGAGGAATTGACTCGTGAAGAGTGGTAAATCCAGAAATTTGGAGACATAATCGTGCTGAATTGTCCAACTTCCCCAGGGAATCCTAACACAAAAATTAAATAAATCCTGAGGGCAGGGATGGAGTGAGAAAGGAGAATGTCTGATTTCTGTTCCTGCCCAAGGCTGGAAGACAACCACCTCTGGGAAAGCATCAAAGGCAATGGCAATGGGCAGATGGGAAATCTTCAGGAATAAATCAGCAGTGTGTTCTGTGCTTTCAGAATACGAAATCGAGAGATCCTTTTTCCTGAGGATGAAGTGTGTCTTGGCCAAGAGGAACGCAGGGCTGACATGCAGTGGCTACAAGGTAAGGTTTCTCCATTTCTTTTCCACCCCTCGAATATTTGACAGTTGAAAAGTTTATTTATTTAGGTGTTTGTTCTGTTGGGTTTTTTTAAACATGTGTAGCTGAGAGCAAAATTTGTGATGAAAAGAATCAGAAAAAATCCCAAAACGCCACTCCTTATTGCAGATCCTGTCAGTAATTAAAACCTAAAATTTGTGGCACATTCCCTCAGCTTGGTCCCTGTTCTTCCAGCCTCGGAATTATCTGGAGCCGGGAGAGCACACAGCTCAGTTTTATTCCCCCATGGAGCTGGAGGCAGGCGAGGCAGGAACCCAGACACAGGAATTGGGAAATTTTGGAAATTTTCCACATCTGAGCAGCCACAAAGTACCTCCTCAGCCTCAACACTGATATCATCCTAAACAACCACTGCAGCCGCCTCAGGAAGGAATTGTACTAAACCACCACAAATCTGTTTATAAATCTTACCGTTTGTATTTTTTTTATTTTTGACATGAAATCAGAAGCCACAGCAAATTCCAAAGTCGTAGAATAACATCTGTCACTTGGGTAGTTTTTTATTTTCAGCTTTGCAGGTGGTTTTTCTTTTCAGATTTTCAGGCAGTTTTTATTTTTGGTTTTGCAGGTAGTTTCTATTTTCAGATTTTCAGGTAGATTTTATTTTCAGCTTTGCATGTAGTTTTTATTTTCATCTTTACTAGCAGTTCTTATTTTCATCTTTATAGGCAGTTTTTCTTTTCAGATCTTCAGGTAGATTTTATTTTCATCTTTACAGGCTGTTTTCATTTTCAGCTTTGTAGGTAGTTTTTCTTTTCAGATTTTCAGGTAGATTTTATTTTCATCTCTGCAGTCGTTTTTATTTTCAGCTTTACAGGCAGTTTTTCTTTTCAGTTTTGCAGGTAGTTTTTCTTTTCAGATTTTCAGGTAGATTTTATTTTCAGCTTTGCATGTAGTTTTTATTTTCATCTTTACTAGCAGTTCTTATTTTCATCTTTATAGGCAGTTTTTCTTTTCAGATCTTCAGGTAGATTTTATTTTCATCTCTGTGGTAGTTTTTATTTTCACCTTCACAGGCAGTTTTTATTTCCAGCTTTGCATTTGCTGCTCCTTGAGCCACCCAGTACAACTCTCCCTCCATCAGGGAAGGCAATTCCCATTCTTTCTGGAGGGGATTCACTTTGAGTCATTCAAAACCCAAAAAGCAAAGGCTGGAAGAGAAGCAGAGCCCTCTAAGAAATGTGCTCAATGTGCAGACATTTCTCTGTCTATTTACACTCTTCCCTACCTGGCTGGACTGATAATTCTTCATTACACTCAGCCCTGTTTGCTCAGCTGCTTCCCAGCAAAAATGGTTCTGTCCCAAAGCTGAATGTGAAATCAGGAAAAAGAGTAGAGCTTGCAGTCGTGGTGTCTCTGCGTGGCTTTGGGGTTTTTTTGGGGTTTTTAATTCCCAATTATCACTGTTAATCAGAGGCATCGCTTCCTTTCGCTCACTATTAAAAGTTTGCACAGTGAAAATTAAAGGATTCTTTCATCTGGAGAGATGTTGGCCTAAATTTATTCCCTCTGACTGCACTTAGAGTCAGGACTTAATTTTTAAGAAATCACCTCATTAGCTGAAGCACAGAAAAAACCCATGGACTAGGAGATGTGGGAATTGAGATCTGCTGAGAGATCGTCTTACTGTATTTTTGTTAAACATTGAAATCACTTGACAGCTGGAGAGGAGAAAAAAGATTATACAGGAGGAACCTATTGCAGGTGATGTTTGGTAGATTGTTTAGAGCACTAAATTTGCTGAAAATTAATTCCTTTCCACAGGAAAGAGTTCAAAGCCAAACAAACAGAGAAATTAAGCTAAAGGATATCCCTGCTGCTCGGGCTAGAAAATTGGCAGGAGGACTGCTGATTTCTGAGCAGTAGCACTACACTAAATAAATCTCATGTCCTGGAATAGTCCTCAGGTTCCATTTCCCCCTCCTCTTTAGCTGACACTGAATTTTTACAGTCTAACACTGTCATTATCACCTCTGTGAGCAGGAATTGCATACAGGGATCCCGAAATCCGATCTCAGGACCCTGGGCTTGGGCACAAGTCAAAAAGCACCCTCTGAATTTGAGCAGAGAACTTCAAACTCATTTCTCCTGCATTTTGGATAAACATCAGTTAATTTTTATTGCGTTGTGATGCCTCACTGGGTTTTTAAAGAAACCCACTGGGTTTTTTAAGTGCCTGTTTTATACCAGAAGAAGAACTCGTTAATATGTAAATGATTTTATCCATCTTTGAGTGCATGTGGGAGAGATGGACTTTTAAAAAAAAGCAGCTTGCAGATTTTTTTATCAACAAACAGGAATTCTGGCTGTATCTACAAGAATACAAGAATCTCCCTGTGTCAAGGAGCTTAAAGTATTAATTAGAAAGCAATTAGACAGTCCCCAGAGAGGAGGTGCTTTAATACCGGATTAATCACGCTGTCAGCAAACACAAAACTGCACTTAATGGGTTTTAATCTCTATTTACAAATTAACTGCAATCAACAGACTACCAGGATAGAATGTTTCAGGGGAGGGGTGTCTTTACAAGTTCACTGAGACTGGGTGGGCAGCAGATTTGGAGATTTTCCATCAGATCCTGAATGTTTCTCCCCCTTTTCCAGGTGATCCACTGCAGTGGCTATTTGAAGATCCGTCAGTACATGCTGGATATGTCTCTGTATGATTCCTGCTACCAAATTGTTGGTCTTGTGGCCGTGGGTCAATCCTTACCTCCCAGTGCAATCACCGAGATCAAACTCCACAGCAACATGTTCATGTTCAGAGCGAGTTTGGACTTAAAATTAATATTCCTAGATTCCAGGTAAGCAGCTCTTTCATCTCCGGCCATAAGCTGCAGTGGTTTCCAAGCAGGTCAAAACATCCGTGGAAAAATAAAGCAATCCGAAATAGATCTGGAACTTGGAGGATATGGGAGACTTCAAAGCCTTTCAGGCAGCTGGATAGACCTGACTTTGTGTGGAATGCCAAGAAATAAGAGTTTGTCCCATTTCATCTGGAGTTTCCTGCAGTTTTAGGGTCAGCTAAAGCCTTCTCGCTGTCAGGGTTGCTCACAGGAGCAGTGATAACTTTTTTGTCTGAAAGGACACAAATTTTAACATGCAGAGGCATGAGGATGTACCAAAAAAATACCAAATCCACAACAGGAACACTGAGATCAAAAGACTTGCTGGGGTCATCCAGAAAGCTTTTGACAGAGCAGTGAGGAGTGTTCAGTATTTTAGTGTAATGAACCCATTAACTCACGTAATTTAACCATGAAACCAACACTGATGGTTGGAGTTGTTAAAATGGCAATTAATTCCATTGGCTACTACACACAAAAACAGGACCTTCTTGAACAAAATTTTGGGAAAAACAGCTGAGGAAGGAGAGCTCCTGAGGAGAGCTCAGAGGAGCACAGCACCAGAACTGAAATAAATAAATTTCCCTGGTTTTGGAGCAGGTACCTTGTATGATACAGTGGTACTTTGTCCAGCGCTGTCCAGGATACCTGGAAGGGAAAATACCAAATACACCAAGTATTGTCAAGATGATCATTCTTCCAAAATCCCTTCCTGTGTGTCCCACATTCCCCCATTTCCCTGGCAGGCTGGATTTGCAGGGAATATTCACATTCCTGTAGTGAATGTGTGACAAATCCAAGAGGGTGGAGTCCAACCATGCAAGAAGAGGCTTTTCTCCATGCGCAGCCCAGGAGACAGTGACTCCATCAGCTGCTGGGACACAAAGAACTCCCTGTTTTTGGAACCCTTCCCACATTTTTGGCACAGGCTGCTCTTTGCAGAGGCTACAAAGGAGCACAAGGGGTTTGGCGACACGTCCTTGCATGTGGGGGAAAGGAAATGATGTGCCTGGGAGGAACTGCCTGCAGACAGAAGTGTCTTCAAAGGCCACAGCCCAAGCTGAGGTGATGACAGGGACAGGGACAGACCCAGAGCTGTGTTTACCAAGGAGCAGATGGATGTCATCTCCACACAGGACAAGCAGGGGCGTTGAGCTTCCCCAAAGCCTTTTGCTCTCCCAGCCGAGCGAACCAAATTGTGTTTGCTCAAAACAGGGGCGTATTGGGAGCTAGAAAAACTGGTTTCAGGCTTGGTTTTGGTACCCATGCATGGGGAAGTGTTGCTGGATCTTCAGAGGGGACACTCACAGCAGACAGCATGAAAGCCAGGGCAGGAGCTGTTCAAAATCCCTTTGTAGACACCTGACAACGTAAAACATGCAGGAGTTCATTCCCTGAGGTCACTGGGAGGAGACAGTCCCTTCCCTCCAAAGTGAGGGATTTTCGTGGTGCCTCCATTGCCAGGTGGTTTACAAAGGCTTTAAAGAGCTCAAAAGACCACAACTGATCCCTGGGATGTGCTCTGCTTCCTGCTGTGTGTCCTGTCAGCTGCAAAACACAGCCTGGAGAACCCAGGCTTGTGGACGTCTTGATTTTATGGTAAAGAACTAAACCAGCTGAGTTTGTTTCCAGATTCAAGCTTTTCCAGAATTTGGGTGTCCTGGGAACTGTCAGTGGTGGGGTTTTTGTCACCAGCTTCAAAGTGAGACTGCATTTTTGGGGAAATGAACCCCTGGCTCAGGTTTGGGGTGCTTTGGGTGGGTTTGGATGAGCTGTTCCCTGTGCTCACCAAGAGAGCAGGATGGAGCTGCCAGCCTGGGTTTAAGTGCACTGAAGTCAGAAGGAGAATTGAAACCTCAGCAGGATGTTCCACCAGGATTTCACCACAGGGATAGGGTTAGGTGAGGATTTGGAGCGCACACTGCAGAGGAGAAACATGATTATATATTCAAAGGCATTTTTATGTTGTTGTCTTTCAGAAGAATCCAAACCCCCAACACTCTCAAGCAGAACATCCCCAGTCTCTCCGGGGTCCACAGGGCTGGTTAGGGTCAGGGTATGAGTAGAGAAGATGCATAATGGTTCCAAAATTTTTAAAAACAAATCAAAGTGCACATTCTCTGCAATCCCACGATGCCCTGTGTTGTTTGAAACCCTGTACTCATATTTTGGGAACTCCTGTGTTATTCCCTGGTGCTGTGCATCCTCCCTAGGGGCAAAGTTCAGACTAGGAACATCCTTTGGAAGTTCATGTCCTGAGCATCCCCACTCAGTTCATGGTGTGAAGAGCTTTGGGGTGTTTAACCTGGATTCCTCTGATCTAAACTGGGTTCCTTCCATCTAAACTGGATTCCTTCCATCTAAACTGGATTCCTTCCCTCTAAACGGGGTTCCTTCCATCTAAACTGGATTCCTTCCCTCTAAACTGGGTTCCTTCCATCTAAACTGGAGGACAACCTCCAAGAGCAGCCCTCAGGCACTCTAACAAAGATTTCAGTCCACAGGCCTAGACTAGAGCTAGTTCCAGGCAAAATTCCTGGGATTAAAATGTGCAGTAGATGCTCAGCAGGGACAAATTTCCTGTCCAGCTCACCTGCTAAGGGACTGTGTCGTTTATTAATGCAGACAAGGCTTTGGTGCCTCTGGTCTGCCTTTTTTGGCAAAGAAAGCTCAGGACATCCCAAAACACCCCCAGCAACCCTGGGTAAACAAGCCACAGTTTGGCTGAGTCACACATTACACTTTAAGGAGCTTTTTTTCCCCCTCAAGCTATGCTAAATGAACAAAACTCCATTTGGAACATGAAGTTGGACTCTTCTGACCCAGTGTAAGCCTGCCCCATGTATCTGGTTCTTTAACATCTGCAGAGATGCTGCTCTTTCAAATTCGTTCCATTCTTCCACTTCTGGGACTTTTTATTTTTTTGAAATCTTACCTTAGCTTTCCTTCCCTCACCCTGTGGTCTTCACACCTCCTTGTCTTTCCCCATTCTCAGCTGGAATAAGCTCCTGCTTTTTCCTCCCGTTAGGCACCAGCCTGAATTTATTCACAGGCCATGATCACAGCTCCTACAGCCCAACACACCTTCTGCACTCAGAGCTTTGCAAAAGCAAATCAAAACGTGTCAGCAGCCCACAAGAGAGGTTTTATTGTTTCGTGAGCAGCTCCTCGAGTGGAACTTTGTGCAAAGCCTCCTGCATGGCAGTGGCAAAAGCCCAGGGTGGAAATCAGTAAAAGAGCTCTTTTTCCTGCCTGTGTGTAGCAGGGGAAAGCTGCACCTTGCTTTGGCTGCCTTGAAAGGGTTTATTTTCTTGTAAAGGTGAGGTTTCTCCTTCCAAAGCTAACATTTCGTCCTGCAGCTTTCAGGCACCTGATTTGTTGGCACAACCAAATGTTAGGTTAATGAAACTCAATATTCCTGGAGATTTTGTTTATGACAGATCCTTCCTTTTCCAGGGTCACGGAATTAACTGGATATGAACCCCAGGATCTGATAGAAAAAACCCTCTACCACCATGTCCACGGCTGTGATGTTTTCCACCTGAGATATGCTCATCATCTCTGTGAGTACTAGGGAGGATGGGCTGGGAGCACAGCAAGGAGCTGGAGCTGCTGGAGAGAGTGCAGAGGAGGCAGCAGGATGAGCAGAGGGATGGAGCAGCTCTGCTGGGAGGAAAGGCTGGCAGAGCTGGGATTGTTCAGCCTGGAGAGGAGAAGCTTTGGGGTGAGCTCATTGTGACCTTGCAGGGCCTGAAGGAGCTGCAGGAAACATGGAGAGAGACAATTGCCAAGGGCTGCAGGGACAGGACACAGGGAATGGCTGCAAAGTGCCAGAGGGCAGGGAGAGATGGGAGACTGGGAATTAGGAATTGTTCCCTGGCAGGGTGGGGAGGCCCTGGGATGGAATTCCCAGAGAAGCTGTGGCTGCCCCTGGATCCCTGGCAGTGTCCAAGGCCAGGCTGGACATTGGGGTTGGAGCAGCCTGGGACAGTGCAAGGTGTCCCTGCCATGGCTGGGGTGGCACTGGATGATTTTTAAGGTCATTTCCAACCCAAACCATTCCAGGATTCTATGGAATATGTTAAGCACAGTGAGAAGTTTGCAAACAACAAGCACCATGCTGGAAAGCCAAAAAACCCTTTCCAAATGTTGACTGGAGACAGATTTTCAAAAGTTCTTGGCTATCACTTAAGGAAACCATTAATTCTGTAAATAAGATGGATATCAAAATTCTGTGCTTCTGGAAAAACAAGAAACAAAAAACACCCAAACCAACTTATCTGGGCAGTTTTATATTTGTATTTAGGGAGTCTAGGCTATTTTGAAAATTTGGAGTTGATTCTGGATGGTGATCTCTTGAAGGAAAAGAAAACCAAAAGAGCAAGTGAGTGAGAAGGGAAAATCTGAACTTTACTAGCCTCTGCTGTTAAAACAAAAACTATGCAGCAGCTCTGCATTCCTCTGAAATATGTTAGTAATAATCATCCTGTGTTTGAAGGGAATGCAATCCCAAAAAATCCTTGGAGGGACATTCATTAATAGCATGTGGATGAGGTTTGGAGAATGGATTGTCAGGAAAAAAAGACACATTTAATAATTTCCCATCTTCCAACAGAGTCACTAATCATATCTTCAAACATCTGGATCTGGGAAGGAGTTCATTCAGTAGCACATTAATTTGAAAAGCAAATTGAGGGAATAGCTGAACTCTGGATTTGGCTCAGTTTGCTGCAAGCCATACGAGGCAAAGATGACATCCAAAACCAATGTCAGGGAAGTTTTTTTCCTGATTGCTCCTGTAGGCTGGAGGCAGCCAGAGACAAATCCTTCTTTTAGGCTTCCTTCTTCCCATTAATACGTGCTGTTCATGAGGATCTGGAAGATCAAGGGGGTTGGAGCTGTGTTTGGCAAGGCAGAGCTGGAATTCCAAATTCAGATTTATCAAAGTTCAGCAAGTTCAGATTTACCAAAACATCACTGAATACTCTGAGCCACTGGAAACTGGAAAAAAGAATGAGCAGAGCTCATGGCAATGTCCAGTCAGGGGCACCCTCTTTGTGGTGGTAACATCTATATCTGGGTGTGACAAAATACACTCAATATTTGCACCAGACTATTTGAAATACTTTCATCAACCAGCACGGAGATGATGCCACTGGAGCCACAATCACCTCTGGAAAACAGTTTTCCACTTGAGAGCAGCAGGATGGATAATTCTGTGGCTGCCAGTTTGATCCATTTACGACTGGAGTTTTAAACGAAGAGACAAATCATGTTTGCTGAATTACCCACCACATCCTTCCATGAGGGGGAAAAAAAACCCTTCAGCCAAATAGGATACCAAGAGCAGTTCTGTGGATTAAAGATAAATTATTGTAAACTTTAAAAACAGAAGAAAAACGCGAGACATGCATAGGAATTTATGAAAGCAGATAAATCCCAAGAAGCAAAAAAACAATGACTAATGCTCGGGCAGCAGTGGGAACAGCGCAGGGTCATGGTTGGAATACCAAGGAATAGGAATTATTAAACCAGATGTAAAGTGCACAAAGCCCCTCTGGGGAGCACTGTGAGAGCTCCCCCAGCATCCAGCAGCAAATGTCTCAGCAACACGAACAGTAAAAGGTTGGCAGGGTTGTTGTACCATTCTATAAAGCAATCTGATGATGAAGTGTCATCTGATGCAGAAATCCAAAGAGAAACATCTTACACCTAATAAGGGTATTAAGGGGAAAAAATATATATAAGCAACTCTAAACTAGGATAACCATTTGCTTTTTTAAAGAGGAGAAAAAAATCCCAAACTGAAGGCCTGAAGTGGCTGAACTCTGAGTGAGGCAGCACAGAGGATAAAACAAAGGAAACAGTGAGGGGAACAAGTTAGGAGGGACAGAACAAGAACATCAAGCTAGCAGGGAAATGTAGATGTGAATATTTGCCTAAGGTGTGCTGGCAGCAAAGAGAGTTTCCTGCTTGGAACATTTGATTGGCTTCCAGCTCCACAAAAACACTTCTGGCTTTGGGGCTGGTGTTATTTATTTCGAGAGCACATTAATACACACAGTGTTTGCCCTGAAATGTGGCCACACAAAGAACGAGTCCCTGCCTGAGGGTCCTGCATTCTAAAATCCAGGATAGAGAGGCTATTCCAGTGCAGACAAAATATCTTTGTGGCCTCAGAGAAATCCCTTCGTTTGCACCATGGTGAGGGGGATTTTGCACATCCCACATGTTGCTACATCCCTGCTCTTCCCACAGGAGCTTCACCAGGATTCACCTCTCTGTGCCTTGGCAGGGTGAGGCTCAGCCCCAAACCCTTCTCCTGCTCCCTGCAAGTCACCCCATGTATTTATAGGGCTTCTTTTACAGAAAAGCACAGCTCCACCATCTCTGGTGTTGGGTTTGCTCTTGCTCCCCCAGCAGCCAAACCTTCTGGCTGAGTAGCACTGGATTTTAAGAGTTCAAAAAGAAAAAAGACTGCTGGGCACCGTGCTCTGCCCAGGGGCTGGGTGATAACTGAACATGCTTACCTAAAATAGAGGCTAGACAAAGTTGGGAGACAAAAAGCAGGTAAATTTATTGAAGGTCTTCAAGGTACATTCAGGGCAGACAATGCCTACTTGAGAGGCTACACCCAAAATGGATGCCAAGTCACAAATTTTTCATACTTATAAGTTCTGTCCATAAACGTATGGAGCTTCAATCCTCCAATTACACCTTCAGGTAATGATGTCATTACTCCAAGTTTGCCCCCCACCCAATTCACTGTTGTTTACATATCCTGGGGCTCTGAGGCAGCAAGGTGTCCTTGGATCTTGAGCTTTAGAGAAATTGTTAAAAATGATGGGAACAGGAGTTTTAGCACTCTGTATGAAGTCCAGAGCCACACTAAAACTACAGAAACACGAAAAATATAAGAGCTAAAATCCGAAGACATGCCAGGGCAGCTAAAGCAGGATGTGCTGCCAGTGTGGAACAGAGAAATCCATTTCTCTGAGTGCTGTCCTTCAGAGCAGGCTGGGAACTCCCAGCCACATGCCCAGGAGCCTGGGGGAGCCTTTTGAAACAGCCCTGTCTGCCAGCCCAGCAGCACCAGCAGCAGCCCAGGGCCTTTCCCAGCCTCCCTGCTAGACCAGCAGTGAGCCACAGCGCTGGAACACCCAGTTACAGAGGGCACAGGGCTAAAGCCACGGAATCCTCCCTCTTGGATGGCTGCAGAGGCCACCAGGAAGGCTGAGCCTGCACAGATTGTCTGCGTGGTGGATTTGCCTCGCTGCCATTCCTGAGGTTTCCTTTTCAGCATCAAACAGGGCAGTTGAACACAGAGCCAGATGGAGCTGACCTCACTGACTGCCTCAGTTACTGTCTCTTAGCCAAGGTCAGACTTACCCCAGATTGTTAAAAAAGAGGAGGTTCGGAGTCCTCCTCCATCCCTGGAGAAATATTGGTTAATCCATGTAATTAGGAAGGGAAGCTGAACATTGTAGCCCTCTGTGGTTTTCACGTCTTTTAAAACACTGTCTTAACTGCAGGGCTAAAACAGGGATTTAAAAAAAAAAAAAATCAGTGAGAGAGGAGGAAAGCCAAAAGTAGTCCCAAAGCACACGGAAGAAGTTTGTTAGAGTTAGTGATCCATGACAGCATTAATTTCTCTTTTGGAAGAGTGAGTGTAGCAAAGCGTTTTGAACTCAAGGAAAATGTGCTCATTAAACCAGCACAAAGACCTACTTCTGAAAAGCCCAGACCACATTCCAAAAATTACCTGTTACACGGCCTGTGCTAAAATGTAAGGATCATTTCCTGGAACAGGACCATTTGGATTATAGAATGAATCACAGAATCATGGGATGGTTTGGGTTGGAAGGGATCAGGGACACCTTCCACTGTCCCAGGCTGCTCTGAGCTCCATCCAACCTGGCCTTGGACACTGCCAGGGATCCAGGGGCAGCCACAGCTACAGAGCACCACCCACAATTACAGATCACCAAGGAATAGTAAATCCATGGCATGGAATGGATTATTAATATTTTTAGAACAGAACCTTTGAGTAGCAGCTGCAAGACTTTTAACTTGGAGTGATGGAGTGCACTTAAAAATAAAAATGTCTTTATATATTTTGTAGGTGTGTTTACATACTTACACACACACACCCCTCGTGGTTTTTTTAACTGTAAATACATCTGCACACCCTCATCCCATCGAGAATTCCTTGTAGAAATGTAGGAGTGAAAGGGATACCAGAGGAAAAAAGCTGATATTTAAGAGACATCTCAAACCCCAAACAGCAGTGGCTTGGTGACAGAGAGGGTGGGTTTTTGAATGTTCTGCAGGATCATAGAATCATGGAATATCCTGAGTGGGAATAAACCCACAGGATCATCCAGTGCCACCCCTGGCCCTGCCCAGAATTAGCGAATACTAATTTTGAGGCCAAATATTTTCATTTCTAGTGGTTATTTGCTCTCCTGGAGCTGTCTGACAGAGAGAGCTGCTGTTCAATTTCCTTATCGTGTATCTGCTTCTGCACCAAGAATGAACAAGCAGAGCACAAAATTCCAGTGAGCTTTGCTACTGTGTTCAGTCTGCTCTGAGTCCTGCATTTGCAACAGCAATTCCATTTCTTAATAATGTATTTTATAAAGGAATTACTGCCATTGCTCACTTTTTTTTTAAACACAGTTTGTGCAGTGATCTCAGTCCATGATTTCCTAATTTACAATAAATAACTGGTTGTATAGAAGAGTAAGAAGATGGAGTTTCCCAGAGAAATGATCCAGGGCCACACAAGAGAAGAACCAGCTTCAAAGGCTGGGCATTATCTTCCAGTGAATCCTGAGATAAAGGCCTGGCACTGAACCAGGAATATTTGTGGCTGGATTGAATATTTAGAGAGGCTGCACAACTCCTGTTACAGCAGAACCTCCTGCCAAAACATCCTTGTTCACAGAAGATCCAAAATAGCTCAGGGAGTATTGCATGTCTGGTGAATTTTCAGATTCCCCTCTCTGTCCCTATCTCTGTTTGGGTGCTTCACAGCCAAAGAGCATTTCAGTTTTACCCTTTTAGATTAACCTTCACGATGTAGAGCTCACAGAGGGGAAAGAAACCATCACAGAGTAAAATACATAGCAAAATGCACTATAATCTGTCAAACTAGGAGAGAAGTGCTGCCAATTATACTGGAAAAAAACCTTAGATTCACAGAATCCTCCAGATTAGAAGGGACATTCAGGACCATCCAGTGCCACCCAGCAGCACCAGCATCACCCAAACCATGTCCCCAAGGGCCACATCCAGACTCCTCCTGAACACTGCCAGAGACAGGGACTGCAAACCTCCCTGGGCAGCTCATTCCAAGGCCTCACCACTCTGGCAGGGAGAAAAATATTTCAAATCTCCAATCTGAGCCTCCCCTGGTGCAACTCAAGGCCATTCCCTCTCATCCTTTCGAAAGAGTTGTGCCCACTTCAAAATACTTTTGCTGCCTTGAGCTTTTCTTTTGCAGTTAGAAGTTTAAAAACTGTGTTTTGGAGAATGTAACCACAGGAGAGCAGAGTGACCCAGAGAAGAAGGAAGACAAACCTTAGGATTGTAGGATTGTTGAAGACAAACCTTATATATCTTATATAAGTAATAATGTGATGGTATGGATCTCCATAAAGGGGCAGGATAGACAATTTTGCAGGGGGTTTATTTAAAGTTTGGTGGGAGGGGGAGATTTCAGGAAGGGGAAGGAGGCTGTAAGGACTCAGGGATCTCAAAGGTCTTTTCCTGTGTCGCTAATTCTGTGATTCTGTGAGGGAAAAAAGCCCTTGGCTTGCAAGTCAACCTCTCCAGAAAGTCATCATGAGTCCAAAAATCGTCAAATCGAAAAAATTTTCTTTTTCTTGTTTTCGCAGTGCTGGTGAAAGGCCAAGTGACCACCAAGTACTACCGGCTGCTGTCCAAGCAGGGCGGCTGGGTGTGGGTGCAGAGCTATGCCACCATCGTGCACAACAGCCGTTCGTCACGGCCTCACTGCATAGTGAGTGTCAATTATGTCCTTACGTAAGTCCAAATACTTTGTACCATTACCTGTTATCACTGATCGAGTCATTCAGGGTTAAATCCTCCAGGTTTTCTTTGCTTGGGGCATTCTGTGCTCGTGTGGTGGAGCTGCTTTCTCTGTTTGTGTGATCCTCCCTATTTAGCTGAGAAAAACATTATTGTGTTAATTGTTATCATTATTGTATATATCCTCACCTTGTCCAGGGAAGGACAGTGGAGCTGGGGAAGAGTCTGGAAAATATCTTATGGGGGAGCTGGGGGGCTCAGTGTGGAGCAGAGGAGCTCAGGGGAACCTCATTGCTCTGCACAGCTCTGACAGGAGGGGCAGTGAGGGGGTCAGGCTGTGCTGAGTGTCCCAAGGGAAAGGAGGAGAGGAAATGGCCTCAGATTGCACCTGGGGAGGGGCAGAGTGGAGACTGGGAAAGAAAAAATCCCTGAAAGAGTGGTGAGGCCTTGGAATGAGCTGCCCAGGGAGGTTTGCAGTCCCTGTCTCAGAGTGTTCAGGAGGAGTGTGGATGTGGCCCTTGGGGACATGGTTTGGGTGATGCTGGGATGACAATGGCACTGGGTGATCCTGAAGGGCTCTTCCCACCTTGATGATTCTGGGACTTAGTGATCAAAACCAACCTTCCAGCTCAGGTTGCTCTGTTACAAGCACACAGTGCTGACAGGAGGGGAATGCTGCTCCTTTCCCTTTCCTCAGGATTTGTTCTCAGAGCCAGGCCAGAGACAATTCCTGACTGAGCATGAGATGAATTGATCTCTCTCTTTCCATCAGCTGACACAGCCATGATTCCAAACCTCAGGGAGCCACGGATGGCTGAGGGAATTTGCCACAGCTCAGGCTCAGAGAGTGGGGACACTTCATCCAAAGCTGTTAATGTGGTTCCCAGTGGAATTTCTTTATAAACTTGTGTGGGGATGGGGTCATCCCATAAGATTCTCTGCCTCCTGACATCCCCAGACTCTGTGAAAATCTTGGAAGAGTGAAAATTAAACCTCTGTGAATGCTAACATGTATTTTTACAGGAGCTATTTTGGATTTTGCTGTATGTTTGTAATTTATTGGGCTGCTCTTTTGCAGAGATATTGAGTACAAGGAACTTCAGTTGTCACTGGACCAGGTTACCATTTCCAAGTCACAGTTTTCATGCAGAAACTCAGTACCTACCTCGCAGGAAACAAGGAAAATAGTAAAACCCAAAAGTAATAAAATGAAGGCAAAACTCAGAACAACACCTTACCCACCACAGGTAACTTTCCCAGCAATATTTAATTGCCAGTTGTTCTCACAGAGTGCTTGGGACAGTGTAAAGATAATTCAGGACTGGATTTATTATAAAACTGGCTATGAGATTGTCTGCCCCAGGAAATCCCTCATAAAGCAGAATAAAATTAGACCATTCTTTACTTGGGGTGGAAAGTACAGGTAGGACAAACCAGCTCTGGCAGGAGATGTAAAGCCTTTGGGATATGGAGTGTGTAAAGTACTTTACCCACAGTGCCTTTTCTTGGCCAAAAGAAGAAAATCCTGGAATTGTGCTGTGAAAATTTGTGCTGGTGTTGAATGTGTGTCATTCACTGCTGGTAAGAGGAATTCTTGATGTCAGCAGGAGTTTCTGCATGGAAAGGGTGCTCAGGCCTTGGCAGGAGCTGCCCAGGGAGCTTTGCAGTCCCCATCCCTGCAGGTGTCCCAGGAAGGCCTGGCTGTGGCACTCAGTGCTCTGGGCTGGGGACAAGGTGCCATTGGGCACAGCTGGGACTGCATGGGCTGGGAGGGCTTTTCCAACCTTAATCCTGTGATTCTGTAAAATCAAACTGCCAAAATGATCCACCAAATACTTACCACAAGGAGGACAAAGCATTATTTTTGTTCCCATGTGAAGGCCAAGTCGTGAAGAGAGGAACTTTAAACACCCTGGTCAGCAAGGCCCAACTCTGGGTGCCTCTCTGATACATCCTGTAATTCCCTATAAAAGTCACTCCTTTAACTCTCTTCCCCTCCTTTTTTCCCCCCATTTCCCCCAGCAATACAACTCCTTCCAAGCAGACAAGCTGGAATGCAGCCAGGTGGGGAGCTGGCGCTCCAGCCCAGCCGTGAGCGCCGCCGCCATTCCGGAACAGAACTTCCATTCAGAGAGCAGCGAGCTCCTCTACGCCCCTCCCTACAGCCTGCCCTTCTCCTACCACTACGGACACTTCCCTGTGGATTCCCACGTCTTTGGGGGCAAGAAGCAAATGCTGCCCCCCAAATTCGGGCAGGGCCAAGGGGCGCCGTGCGAGGTGGCGAGGTTCTTCCTGGGCGCGCTGCAGACCAACGGAGAGTGCCAGTGGCACTATGCCAACTCGCTGGTGCCCAACAGCCAGGCGCCCTCCAAAAACCTGCCCGAGCAGCCTGTCAACATCATCAGGCACAACCTGGCGCAGAGCTATGAAGGTGGGTGGTGTTTGAAAGAGAAAAAGCCAAAATCCATTTGGCGTCTGGGAAAGCTTTGCGTTTGCAGTTTGGGAAAAGGAGCTACAAGGGGTTTAGGGAACACTGGAAATCAGAGGCAGTGAAGTGTAACAATTATATTTATGGTATTCCCATGTTCCTTCTTCCCACTGCCATCAGCACTCGACTGGGAGTATAATCAAAGTTGTAAAAAATGCACTCAGAATCACTTTTAGAGCAGCACAGTGGTATCTCCTCCTTCAGTAGTGGCACAGTTTACCCTCATGTTTTGTTTACCCTCCATCAGTTATTTAGTGGAATTTCTCAGGTAAGACACGGTTGAAGTCAGATTTATTTAGTGGAGTTTCCCAGGTAAGACATGGCTGAAGTCAGATTTATTTAGTGGAGTTTTGCAGGTAACTCATGGCTGAAGTCAGATTTATTTAGAGGAATTTCTCAAGTAAGTAATGGCTGAAGTCAGATGGAAACAAAATGTGCTTTGGCTCCAGAATAAGTTTTGATAATTTTAATATAGAAATTAAAATAAACACTGTCTATTTCTGTAAAAATTGCAGGTAGTCCTTTCTGAGGACAAAGCAACTCTGGATGTCTTTACCTTAGAGTGTAAAAATTCTGCTTTATTTGGTAATAATTCTGAATTTGAAAATGTCTCCCATCACCCACATTATTTCCCTGGATAGTTGGTCAGGGGTAGAAATGCTTTGAAGGAAGTGCTGAAGGCATTGACTTCTCTGAGGTAGAAACCTGTAAGAAATAACCTTGAAAAATTATAAAATACCCAAATGTAAAGATGCTCAAAATACCCTCTAATCACAGAATCACAGAATAATTCAGGTTGGAAGGCACTTCTGAAGATCCTCTTGTCCAACCCATTTATTTTCCCATTTTTTTGCATTCGACAAAAACAGGGTTTATTGCAGTGGTTTTGGCAGAGCTGCTCTCTCATTATAAACACGCCAGCTCTCACAGCTTGAAAATGAGCCTGAATGGAGTTGTGATGTTTTGGGACAATGTTAATCACCTAAAGAAACAAAAACATTTGGACAAAGCAGACTCTGGCAATCCAGGCTGTTTCGGGATGGTGTCAAATAATAGCAGTAATTACTCCCCTGGTTCAGCTTCCCCTTCAGGTCAAACAAAACTCTGAATTTAACTGCTTTCGTAAATGAGCCTCAAAAGTGCTGCTGAGATTTCAGGTTGCTGCTGATTTTAGCCAAAACAGCCTTGGTTGGCCTGGGTTTACCTCCTCATCCCTGCTTCACTGAAAGGAACTGTGAGAATTCAACAAAAAAACTGCTACGAAAAAGGAAAAATTCCATGTAAACCCTCACCACATCCTAGTTTATTCAGTCTTATTAATTTGTGATTTAAGGGGTATCTGAAACTGTCAGAGAACATCAACAAGTGCAGAATTCAGATGAGATCTGTTCCAGAACTCACAAGAAACCCTTCATTAGAACTCCTTTAAGCAGCACTCCAGTTTATCCCTTTCCAATCCAGAGCCAATCCTTGGATTTCATCCACATCTATCTCCATACACCATTTTCATTAATTAAAAATCCCTGATGAGGACTGAGGGACTGCTGTGAGGTCAGATGGAAACCTTCCTTTCTTGGAATGGAGGAAGCAGTAGTGGAAATTTAAAATAAAAGAAATTAGGTGTTCTCAAGGGAGGCTCTTGAGCACCAGAATCAAGCATTTATTCACTATATTATTCACTTATGGGCATGGATATCCAAAATCCAAAGGGAATATTAAAATACAAATCTATTAAAATATAAAAATATTAAAAGCTGAGCTTGCTCCATCAGACAGAAGATGGAATCAGACATTGAAATAATTCCAGCCTGGGATTTTGTTCTCCCCAGGACTGGTTGACCTCACCATGATGGATATCACCTCGATGACAGGAGCATTTTATTTCCCTTTTTCTGCATTTATTTAGGTTGAAAATGAGCAAAAGTGAAGTTTTTCTCCCAGCCTAGAGCAGGTTAAATGCTTTTCCTGAGCTTGTGCTCCTCTAATTTGCTGCTTCCTTTGGTTGCTGCTGTGGACTGTGGGGGAAAAGGAGGAGTTTTAGACCAAAAATAAGAAGTGGTTTTGTCCTTTATAAAGATGCTGTGGGGAAAAAAAAGTAAGAAGGACAAAAAAAAAGGAAAAAGCTATATATTTTGAGGATAAGGATAAAGACTGAAGTAAATCCTGCATATCCCTAGTATGTCTGCAGGAATAGGGTAAAAAAAATTCCAACAAAAAAAACTGCAAGAAATTGCTGCTATTTTTCAGTCTCATCCCACATCACCGTTTCCTCTTCAGGAGGCAAATGGAACTGCAGTATAAGAACCAATAGAGTTCTTATTTCTGGTTCTACTTCTACTGAAGGTTTTGCTCCTTCAGTGGGGTTTTTTGGGCATTTTGATGCATTTGAATGGATATTTATTATGGATATTTATTGGGCTTTTGATGAAAACCGGCTTGGTACAACTAATTATCTGCAAAAGCACTTAGAGTTGTATTATTTTGGAGGAAAAAAATATGGCCAAACTCAGGCCTGGTCAGACATCATGGCAAAAGGGGAGAGAACAGCAGATGGGATCCAATTTAAACCAACTTTTTGCAGCCTTCTTTCCTCCTCAAGCCGAAGCAGCGCTGTTGCGCTTTTGCTGAATCCTAAACTTTTCAAAATTACTTTTTTTCCTCACTGGGAATTGCAAGGGAAGAGGCATCTGATCTTCCTTAGCTTGTCAACTGCTGCTTTTTTCCAGTGGCTCTCCGGAGCACTGACAGCCAGGCAGCTTCAAAGCTGGGGAGGATCTGCTTAGCATCATCATCTTCCACCCGACGGCAACGCCAAACCTGACATCTGGCAGCCGGCTTGGATTCGAGGGCCATTCCACATCACATCCACGGCAGCATCTGCCAAAAACCCCGTGGGCCAAAGACATTTTTCTCCATGGAAAATAGCTCCTTTTGGAGAGATCAGAGATTGGGGGGATGATCGTGCCAAGCCGTCAAAGCTCTGAAAAAGCACGTAGCAGATACAGCTGCCTGCAAATCAGATGTTTCTGCTTCAGGATCTGGTTTTGAAGCTTCTTCCACTTTTTCCCAGCTGGCCTAGTCATCAAAAAAAAAAAAAAAAAAAATTATTTCAGGGAAGGCAACTGTATTTTTTNNNNGTGAAGGCAACTGTATTCTTAGTTGGGGAAGTTTCTTTTGTGCCCTGGAATGGAGAAATTGGGCACCACAATGGTGCTGTTGGCCCTTCTGAAGTACCTGTCAGAAGCTTTGTGCCACAATCATGCCAAAACTCAGGAAATGAGGAAAAAGACTGAGAAAATCTGTGGAAAAAAAAATCCCCAAGTTTAGGCAGTGCCTGTTGGAAGAAATAAATGGCATTTTGCAAAGGGTGTTCCACTGGAGACAAAGAGGTCTGGGAGGTCATTTTGTCTCACCTTTTAGAGGGAGGAAAATGGAGAACAATCAGCCCATGCCTTGGATGATTTGAAATTAAGGTTCAGACCAGGACAGATACTGAGATAATCTAAAAAATACCTTTTCATGGCCAGGGGTTGTATTAACACCTCTTCTATCTTTGCCTTGTTTGACACAAAGAATAAAAAGGAGGGAGAGGGACTTTTTATAGGGGCAGAGAGTGACAGGATGAGGGAAAATGATTTTAAACTGACAGAGGACAGGGTTAGATTAGAGATTTAGAAGAAATATTGTGCTCAGAGGGTGATGAGCATCTATATTTATTTCACAGCAAAAATACCAATTGTAGAGTTAAAATCCCAGCAATGAATCACACCAGTAAAATTTCCAAACTATTCTCTAGCACCTGGCTGAATCCTGGTTGGATTTGTGACCTGAAAGGGCCATTTTTCAACAGCTGATGAGAACTCAGCTTCCTCCAGCTCCTACTTCTTGTGACAAAATACACACGTAGAAATGGAGAAGAATAACTTGAGAAGTTATTGTTTCTAGGAGGTTGGTGGGTCAATCAAGAAGAAATTGGAACCAGATTCCTGTTTAAATTCTGGTGTTAATTACGTGGTGCAACTCCCTCTGAAATTAACGGAGCTTTGCATATATTAAAAAAAAGTACAATTGAATTATTTCTGCTTCCTCTGTTATCCATGAAGGCTCTGCCCGTCTATTACAGCACAGGGAATGTTTAATTATTAATGGGCACATTACGTCCCCATCCAATAGAGGGGAACTCCACAACTTTTAAGATGTTGAATAAAAATAGTTAGAAAAACAGAAAATCCATTTTAAAAGAGGCACTTAAGTGTCCAGGGCTTCCAGTGAACCTCACACAAAACAAGAGTTTGGGTCTAACTCGAGAAATTTGCTCAGTGCGTCATTTTCCCTTTAACACAAAACTTCCAAACGTGCCTTGTAGGAGTTGTTGAACTCACAAACTGCTCACAGGAGAGTGCAAAAAAATTATTACTCATGGTACAGGAGAAAAGCAGGGCCCTTTACTATCACCATTTGTAGGTAGGAGTCTGAAGGAAAAGCTTCGTAAGCCAAGCAGAAAATGATGAAAATAACTCAAATTGTTCAGGAGTTCAGCTCCCATGAGAAACTGAAGAGAAAACTAAGATTGCCCAATATATTTTAGAGGAAAAGCCTAATAGACATCCTAGGTTCACACTCTTGAAAAATTAAGTCTTTGGCTTGTGATTTTCTAAGAACAGCCAGTTTAGTTCTCCCCCATTCAAAGTCTCAGTGCGTGTTGTAACCTGCATTTATATTTATTATATAAATATATTTTACATGGGAATATCTCAAAACCAGAGATACAGCATTACTGAAGAGGTGTTTATGTTGCTTTTCAAGAGATGTTTTTAATGTCTGCTGTCAGTTCTTCAAAGAGAAAAGAGCAAAGTCTTTTACGTGACACATCCTGGATATCACAAAGAGATTTCATGAATTAGATACTGACATGTCACCTCCTAATGTCTTACCTAGATATTAAATATACCACAAATAGATGCCATGAAGTACAGAGTCAACAGAATTCTGTCAAATGAAAAGACCTTTGAGATCATCAAGTCCAAACTATGAGTTTGGTGTTCTTGCAAGGACAAGTGTCCAATACACTGCCAAAGTGACAGGCAGAATAAATTTGGTTTATTTCTGTTTATTCTGTTTATTATTATATGATTAAAATAATTCCATTATTTTAATGATGGAATCATTGACAGGTATCGATGTTATCCAACCTTTGGTGAATCCTTTGCTAAATCTCTGAATTAAGGGGAAGATTTTTGATTTCAGGTCATATTTCCTAACGTTCCTTTGGTTTAATTTGCCTCATTTAACGATGATCATAACGTCAGCGATTTATAATGACTCCAAACGCTCGTTGTCAGTAATTAACACATTTTCTCTCCCCTGCAAGTGCCCCTGTCCAACAGGAGGTACAGCCAGGACCTCACCGAGTCCTTCCCGAGCTGTGCTGCACCAGGGAGGTACAAGGAGGAGCTTTACGACTCCAGCCTCATGAAACACAGCAAAATCGACACCAGGATCCAACCGCCTCCCCACCTCATCAAAGAGGAGAACAAGCTGCCTTTCAACAGAGACCTGCAGGAAAAAATGAGCATCAACGAGGCCTCTTTCTCCAGCTCCCTGCTGCCCAAATCCGAGTGCTGCCAGGCCAAAGCCATGGGACAGCTGAGCCACCTGCTGCCAGTGCCCTCGGTGTACGAGCAGAGCAGGAGGATTTGCGTCAAAGACCCCAAATTTGGGCACATCAGCCACCACCCGAGCCTGGAGGAGCTGGACGAGAGGATGAGCGTCAAGCTGGACCACGAGGCCGAGGGCGAGAGGGTGATGGACGTGAGGCCCTCGGGCCAAGTGCCCTTCGTGCTCCTCAACTACCACCACGTGCTGGCCAAGCACGGCGCTTTCCAGACTTCCTCCTGCGCGGCCGCGGGAGAGAATTACGGATACAACTCCGAGGAAGTCAACGCCTTTCTGTACAAAAACCAAAGCCCATCCTCGGCTTCTTCTCCCGAGACCCACAAGGAATCTGCACTACCCCATTATATTGGGACTTCCGTAATAATCGCCAACGGCAGGTGACGATAGCAAGGGAGGGTTTTGCATTTAAGTGAGAAGCCAAATGAATGAGTTGCAAAAAAAAAAAAAAGCATGAGGAAAAACGGTCACATTTCCTGAGCAGAGCTGGAGGTCAGTGAGGGACAAACTCCTGGCAAGCCACGAGTCCCAGTGGCCAGGAAAATCCATCCCCTCTGTCACCCGCCGTTGGCACAGGAAAAGCTCTGGTGCCAGGGGGAAGCCAAGTTCCAGATCTTATTTTTGTTATTTTCTAGTGTGCAACAAAATGAAATGATAGGTGTTATATGCAGAGGTTTATATGAAGAACGGTTTTTTTTTTTCCTTAACCCCTCCATCTCAAAATAAACTTCAGATTTTTTTTTTTTTAATCATTATCATGAAATATACACTCTAGCTTAGGGGTTTTTTTGACAAATTGTGTGAAACTTTGCATCAACTCTCCACCCAACCCCCTGACAAATGGACTTTGTTGACAGAGTGGTGATTTTTAGCAACCACAACACAGCTGTACTACTCAAACAGAACTCGGCTTGAAAAAAACCTTATTTATTAATTACCAAAAAGTTCTAAAACTAAATAAATCAAACCCGAATTTGATTTATTGAATGTGGATTTCAGTGTTCTGAGACTGTTGCCACCACCATTTATCTTGACAAGGGACAATATGACAAATTAATAGGTACAAAGATAGGTATTACAGGGTTACAGGTCTTGTCATGGCAAATTGGGACAAATTACGGAGCAGGAACTAATTCCCCACAAATAAGAAAAGGAAACTCCTAAATCCTGTGTTTTCCTGAGTATTCTGGGGGAAGGCTATGCAGGTTTTCAACCCAGCTAGTCACAAATACATCTTAATAACAGCACCAGCCATGTTTTCCTTATGGCCAAGAGAATAATGAACATTTCTGCCTTATTTTAAACTTACCGGTAGAATTGTGAGCTTTGAGAGGTTCAGCTCTTAACACACTGAACTTCCTCCAGCATAAATCCAGTTGTCAGCACAAGGGTAGGGCTGGAATTCCCCGATTTGAGCACTTCACAAATCCCAAGCAGCACTTTCAAAACACTCCCATTTGGCCCAGCCAGTCAGGAATGGGTTTTCACCCCTTTAGTTTCAATTCTTTGTGGAGGAGCCCAATGGACCTGTGTGTGTTTAACTGACAACCCTCAGCCCACCGTGGTTTTCAGCCACTTCCCCAAACTTGTGTGGATAGAACAACAAATGATTCCCTAAAGAATAAATGTTTAGGGATCTGCTGCAGATCCCAGTCAGTTCCATTTCTTACCCCAATCCAAGGCTAATTCAGACTTTTTCAAACTCTTTCTCTTATCAGACTAAAGAAAACTTCACTGAAGAAACCTTGAGCAGCCTGGGACAGTGCAAGGTGTCCCTGCCAGGGCAGGGGTGACACTGGATGGGCTTTAAGGTCCTTTCCAACCCAAACCATTCCATGATTCTTTGAAGAAAATTCTTACCTGGCTTGTGTAACATGGAAAAACCACTTGCTCATGGATTGCACTTCGTCAGATAAAATCCTTGTGGAATACACAATTCAAAAAATCCTCCATCTTTTCTATGCAGCAATAATTCATCACAGAATGGTTTGGGTTGGAAAGAACCTTAAAGTTCATCCAGTTCCACCCTCTGCCATGGGCAGGGAACTTTCCATTAGAGGACAATAATAAAGTCACCTCCTTCTATCTAGGAATATTTATGGCCATGAGTACACAAAAATACTTCAGAAGCAAATGCCTGAAAACAATTTTCAATATTTTCATTGCTTCCTGTTAAAGGTTAAGAGAGAAAGCTTATTATCAAGTTAAATTAATGTTCACTTGCAAGTGAACCTGAACTGAACACTCTCAGTTGTCTTTTTCAATTGCATGGAAAATGCATTTTGTGCTAAATAGCACCAAAAATTGCCAAATCGGTGATTACCAAAAAAACCACCAACAGAACCACACCAGCACAGTCACCCCTCACTCAGTGTAACCTCAGTTTAATGCTGGTGAAGCTGGCAGGTGTCCAGAAAAACCCTAAATGTGGATTGGAATCACTCTGACCTCACAAATTAAAGCCGTGAGACACCACTTGGTTTCCCAGTGGCTGTGGTTAAAATCCCTCCCAGCCCCTGTCCCTCACAAATGACCCCAACTCCCTAAAAAATATAATTATGCAAAGACTCCCAGCTTAATTTTAATGAAATCAAATGAAATAAATTGAATTTTAATTAAATCAAACCCACGCCCCACAAAGGAGCCACTGGCATGGTTGGCATCATTAAAAGGAAACCTGATGCTCCTCCTGCTGCACTTTATACCTCATTAGTGGCACTGCTGCACTTCACCTCCATCTGCTGAATTCTGGTGTTCCTGGAAGTCCTGCTCACTATAAAAACATCAAAATTAAGGCTTGGGTTGAAAAAACACCATTGATATTCTTCAGCAGGGTGTTTTTCCACCTTGTTATTCCCACTTCCAGGCTTTATTCCAGGAGGCTGAGCAGAGGAGGTGTTCCATCAGATGTTTTATGGGATGCCCAGGAACTTTCCCCGTTAGGCAATAATGAATCAATTATGATTCGCTGCTGATAATGCAGGGGAGGCTTCAGAAAAGATTACAAAAGCAAATGTGTGAAAGGGTTTTTTTTTTTTCCTGCCATTCCAGAAGAGAAACAGAAATTCCCCGTTCACACCTGGGAGGAAATTATATTGGGAGAAAAATAGGGTTTTTGGTCAGTTAAATTACAGATGTTCTCGGAACAGGGCACTGCCATCACAGTGGAATTAATAATAAAAAATCTATTTAATAATGAAAAAAATACGACACTGGAGTGTGCCTTGAATTGAAATACATTATGAAAAATAACCTCATTTCTCTCTAATATTTAAGCCACACCTTTGTCGTGAGATTCCACAGGATTTTAACTCCTGGGGGAGTTCAGACCTGGCAAGAAAATCAGACGGAGAATGGGAGAAACAGAGTGAGGGAGGGAATATTTTACCAAAATCACAGAAAATTTGGGTTGGGAGGGACTTCAAAGATCTCATTCCAACCTCCTGCCGTGAAGCTCCCACGAGACCAAGGGAGAGCTGGAAAAGTCAATCCCATGCTGAGGTCTCCAAATTTTCCTCCTCTTCATGGAAAGAGTGCAATGGAAATAAGGTGAGGAGAGAACAAATCTATTCCCTGGAATTTAAAAAAGGGAATAATAAGGGGAATTTAAGGAAATGAAGCACAACAGATGCGAAATCAGAGAATTCATCACTGGAAGTGCAAATGAATGGGAAATCTGCCAGAATTTCTCCAGAAATCTCAAAACAGGACACAAATCCTTCTTTTTTAGCATTTCAGTCACACTTCAGAAACACCACAGAGGAAATGTTGTTATTCCATTTTTTTTTCCTGAAGGTTAGATTTTTGCTTTTTCTTTCTTTTTTTTTTTTTTATATGATGCAGATAAAAAGCTATTTGGCAAGTGTAGGTGAAGAAGCACGCAAACCAACCAACCTATTAATGCTCAGAATTATATATGTATTCCCTAAAAATGTAAAGCATTTTTGCTTATTTATTATGTAAAACAAAACTGTTAAAATGTTAATAAAAATCCTGTAGCCAAAGGAAAATTGAGTTGAATTTCTCTTTTTTTTCTTTTTTACCACAAAACACAGCTTTCCACAAACAGCAATGGTGCATATTTGAAAATTTATTTCAACTGCGACACGTTCTATAATTGACAATTAATGTACCATAAAATACACAGATTTTTTTTTTTTCACTTCATTGTATTTTTGCCACGTTGCATTTTAATAAAGACACTTGGAGGATGCAAATAACACAGAATCACGAATGAGAAACTCAACACTTGACAATTCTTCCCTGCAGTTCTCTTTTCTCCATCATTTTTTGACCTCTGCTCTTTCCTGGGCCCAGATTTAAATTCTTTGGTGTCTGATCAAGGCAGTGCATCCCCACCACCACTTAGGCATGCAAATGCTTTTATCAAACCAGTTACCCCCAGGAACCAGCAGATATTTTGATTTACAGAGAGCTCCTGGATATTCCAAAGGAGTTGCAAAAACTCATTTTATTTTTTTTTAAGATTGCTGACGCAGCTGAATCAGAGAAAGCAAAGCAACGAATTTTTGTCCCATGAAGCAGCAGCATAAAGAATTAAACGCTTTAATATTATTTCCAGGTAATAGCCCTTGATTTGTTGGATATATTAAAAAAAAAAAAGCTCTGAAGTCTTATAAAACCTTTACTAGAAGCGAGATGTGCTGCTTGAGCTCTGAAATGTGAAGTCCATTATTACTTTTTCAAATCTTTGGAAGCAGCTTTGTTGCTGACTGGGCACAACCCACCCTGGACACTCACACGTGCCAACAACACCCCCAGAAGTTTTCCTATCAATAAACAACCCCTAGGAATGTTTTCACCATGAGAAATGGTAGAACAGAGCCCAGGAGGGGAAAAAAAAAATGAAGTCACAGAAATATGGACATCGCAATAAATGGGTTTTTTGAAAGCACTTCATCAAGAAAATAGTTTAAGATATGAGCTCAGCCTCACAATGGAGGAGGTGTTTTACTGATCCAGACAGTTGAACGAAAGGAAACATTTTCAGTGCATTATTTCTGGGCCTGGAGCTGTCTGGATCTCTCCATCCCCACATCCAGGGACAGCCCACACCACATTTGTCTGTCACACACAGAGAGCAAGAAAAACAATGATTTTCCTGCAAAAATTCTGCGGCTTTCTGGGCGTGCCAGGTTTGGCAGAGGAAGAGTCAGAGCTGGCTGTGCCTCCCATCCACCTGAGAGAGGAGCAGGGGATCCTCCAAGGATTCATCCACCAGGACTTTATCCAGCTGCTCCTTATCCTGTGGGAATTGTCTTTGGCTCTTCTGAAGCAACAAATCATCCAAATCCAGGCTGCAAGTTGGAGACATTGGAAAAGGCAAAGTGGTTCCACAGCACCTCCTTGCCGTGGCACATCCTGGTCTGGGGAGTTCTCCCTTGAGGGAAGGAAGTTTCTTCCCAATGCAGGAATTTTTGGAATAACCTGATAACTCCAAGTGAGAACAGAACCAGCTCATCATTGATGCAGCTACCAAAAACCAACAGCAACCAGGATATGGTGCAGAGGTTTGTTGTTAAAAAATCCCTCTGCTGCTGCTCAGCCACTGCAGCTTTGCAAATGCATTCTGCCCTTTCAAAATTCCGATGTTTTATCATTTTCCCCATCTTTTTTTGGCCCTGGTGAAGGGAGAACATGTTTTCAGGAAGCCACTCGAGAGGCATGACCTGGTTGTTAAATCCCTACAGGCACTTCCCAGTTTGTCTGGAATAGGAACAAACCCAAAAAGGTGCTTCCTACAGGAAAATCCTAAAGCTGAGACAGTTTTAGCTGCAAATCCTGGGTTTAGGGTGAAGTTTTGTAAAACTCTGTGGTTGGAAAAGCAGCACCAGAGCTCCGCTTTGCTCAGCTCTCCTGCAGCAGCACAGGTAGAAGAGGCAGAAAAGAAGTGGAGAAGCTCCAAAAATATGTGAGTGTACATTTTTTATAGATCTATATATAAATATATGGATTTTTCTTTTTATTGAAGCTGGATGAAGGCAGACTCAAGTTTCAGTTGATTACAACATGCAGCAGTATTGAATTCTGAAATTCAAGGGAGCTGCCAAACGTTCTCAGCCCGACACAGTTGTGAAATCTGGTGGGGAAAAGTCAAACCTGGTGTATCATTATAATTAGGGCAATTAACAGCTGTCTGTGTGCAGTTCTAGGAGACGCTGGTGTGCAGCCTCATGTGATTTGGATCATGGGGGAAAAACCCCAGCAGGGTATGGACAATCAGGACAAATGTTCAGTGAGATGGAGCATAAAATCCTAAATGGAACAGGGACAACTGAATTTCTACTCTTGCTGCCAAACCACCTAAACCCTAATATGGGAGGATTGGTCAAAATTCCCATTACAGGCAACTTTCCTTGTTTTAAGACTTCTTGGCTGTGTAGCTGAAACAATCTAAAGTGTTTGGATTGTTTATGAGGTGCACTTTAACCTAAAAACCCCAATTCTGGCTAGCAGACAGTCATTTCCTCTGTGGAAACCAATTTGGCTGATCCACCACAACAAAAAAACAACCCCAAATGAAAGTGACAACACCACACCTGGCCGAAGCTCTTCTGCACAGAATTGTTTGTGGTGGCCAAGTGTCCTTGAGAAAACCCCAAGGTGTCCTTGAGAAAACCCCACTGAGGCACTGTGACACAGCAGATCCCACATGGCCGCTCCAGGAGAATTCCCAGGCTGTTCCCCAAACCTGGAAATGTGCAGGCAGCCCCAAAAAGAGCTGCTTTCAGGTCAGCAGGTGTTAAAGCTCTTGCTTTTAGTGCTTCCCAGTGAAACCAGACATTGGCTTGGGAAAGGAGGTGACAACAGAGACTGTGGAGGAGAATTTGGACACAGGTGAGTGGTGTTGGGATTTCTTTTTCACTGGAGTAGTTGTTTTCAGCAGGGAATTTAATTTATTCCCTTTATTCACTTCACTGAGATCACAACATAATAATTATTAAATTTAAAATTAATGAAAGGTTTCCTCCCCTGGCATGGGATTCTGCAATAACCTGGATTGCAGCTCAGTGGGATTTTCTTCCAGGGGCTAAACCCTCTTGGAAAAGCACAATTTAAAGGACAAGATGAGATGATTTACTCACATCCAACTGACTAAGGAGAGCAGAGTGCAAGTCACTTGGATAACCAAGCACAGCTGCTAAGTGCTGATGGAATGCTCTCTCAAAAACTCAAGGCAGCCAGTAAGAGTTGCAGACCTGAGATCAAAGCACAGGTTGGGAAGTTGCTGTAGAGGTCTACACAGAGGAGAACCAAATCAGCAAGGATCTTCTCTTGGACCTGGAGTTAAGCACAGTGGTGATCCCAGAAATTCAGAAATAGATGATGTTCCAGCTGGCTTTAGTGCAGGCAGCACATGAACCAGAATTGAGTTTAAAATAAAAAAAAGAATAAAAAAGGAAATATTTTCCTGCACTGTGCTGAAGTACCATAAAACACAGGAAGGAAAAAAGGAAATGTTAAGCCACTTCAGTCTCTCCAGTACAGGCTGTAAATTAAGAGAAGGTTCTGTTCCCTGCAAATATTCCTTTACAATCAGACTCCTTTCAAAGAACAGATCCTTACAAAGAATGGCAACAGAGGTGTGGTTTAAAGTCAACAAAAACAAAGGCCTTCAGCTGTGAGATCACCACCTCCTGTTCACTGCTGCAGCTACCCACGTCAGACAGAGACAGCAGAAAACCAGAAGGAAAAAAAAATCCGACTTGCAGTTCTCCTTCCCACCTTGCAGAGGTTTAGGTGATGATGGCAAATTCGAGTTCCCTGTGGGCTGTCAGTGCTTGGGGACGATGAGGTTCCTCAGCATGTCGAAGGAGTTGCCATCTGGGTGCACAGACTCGACCCCTTTGCCCTCCTGGTGCACCTGCAGGTATCCATAGTCATCAATGCCAACAATCCAGGCCAGGGCTCCTTCTTCATCCCCCAGATGGACCTGCTTCCCACTGCGGAGGGAGAGAGCTCTGTCAGCAATTCATGGACACTGAACAATTAAAAACACCTCAGAGGACTCGTCATAGTCACTGAATGAATCCCAGAATGGTTTGGGACCTTAAAGATCATCTCATTCCACCTGCTGAAGCTGAGGGGACATCAGCCCTGTGAAGGGTCTGGACTCAAATTCAAATATTTATCAAAAACTCAGTGCTTTTCTTTATGGAATTTAAAGGACTTTTCTTTATGCGCTTGTCATGGCAGCTGCAGCAGCCACAAACAGTGGGATAATGTGGAGAGTCATGGAATCATGGAATGGTTTGGGTTGGAAGGGACATTAAAAACCACCCAGTGCCACCCCAGCCATGGCAGGGACACCTTGCACTGTCCCAGGCTGCTCCAAGCCCAATGTCCAGCCTGGCCTTGGACACTGCCAGGGATCCAGGGGCAGCCACAGCTTCTCTGGGAATTCCATCCCAGGGCCTCCCCACTCTGCCAGGGAAGGATTCACCCTCTAACAGAATACTTTGATTTCCCACTTCACTGGTTCTTTGCACAGAATGACTTTCAGCAGCATTTTCTACCTGCTTTAATTTCCTTTTGTGGAATGAGTGGAGTTGGAGTAAATCCAAACAGTCTATTATTTTTTTTTCCCCCAAAAGTTCAGCAGCTTCATTCATCTAAAACCAAATAATTTCCAATTCTCTTTGTTTGGAGATGATACATGTAAAATACCTGGCAGCATTCTTTAACTCATGCTAGTTCACTGATTTTAGTATGTGCTACTTTTATTCTACCTTAAAAATGTATCTCCTGATTAGGAGTGTATTTTATTTATTCACTTCTATTAAAGGGAATTCAGTGCAAAAGGACAAAATATCCACGAGTTGTCCTACCAATTTTATTAAAGGGAAATTTGAGAGCATAATTCTCACCTGTGTATCCAGTACTTGTAGTACTGGGGCAGAACTCCATTGGGCCCCTTCTCCTGAAAAATATCAATGAGCCTCTCCAGCACAGTCACAGTCCTTGCAATGAGGCAGTCAGCAGTCAGGGGTTTCAGCTCTGTCCCCTCTTCCTTGTTAAACTTTGCAATGAGGTCATTGATGCAGATGGTGGGGTTGCTGTTACTCACATTAACCCCAAAGCCTGCAGAAGACAAAAGGAGGACACAAGCAAAGGGATGAACTCTGTTAGCACCACAGCACCTCATTCACCCACTCCATTTATCCCTCAGGATGGCTCCCAGAGCTGCTTCACTTCAGTCTCTCACACCTTGCAATCTTCCAGCTCTTTAATTACAATGTTCAGTTCCAATTTCGCTCCTTGCCCTTCAAATGCCTCCCCAGAATTCCAGAAGCAACTCCAGCACAGCCTTCCAGCCCCACCCCACCCTATCAGTGAGGGCTGGGATGATGATCATCTTCACCTCGCGTCAAATATCACCAAAGTGAGACATTCTTTTAAGCTGCCATGTCCTCAGCCCACTCAGAGAACAACTGACCCCACTCTAAAATGGAGTTTTATCTTCCAGTCTAAAACTGGCCTCACACACCTTTCTGTTGACTGCACTTCCCAAAAATCCAGCCTTTCCACTCAGCTGATAAGCCTTGTTTGGCTTGCTTGGGAGAACCCAGAAGATTCGATTTTAACTTTGTAAGACTCCAGTTTGCTTAATCTATCTCACCACAGCATATCCTTTAGAAGCCTCAAGCCTCTCGCTGAGATTTCTCCGGCTGGAATAATGTTGGCAGAAAGCCTCCCTCGTTTAAATGTGGCTCTTGGGGCCTTTTCTGCAGCCTGCTGAAACAGGCTTCGAGGGATGTCAAGAAATATATTGTATTACCTGTTTATTTTTTTCTCCTAATAATTTGGTTGGGTTTTTTTCCTTCCCTCAGACATTTGGGATAAATCCCCTGTCTGTCAGTCAGGTTTGGATATGATGCACTTCCATCTGCAATTGTTTGTAAATTGTTTCGTAAATTTGCTATTAATAATTCATATATGGAAGTAATTTGTATTAACTGCAAGGAGAAGGATCTCTTCAGTGAAAAGGAGTTTTTGACTTTGAACTGGTCAGAGAATGCACACAAACAGTGATCCCAACACACCAGTCCTGTGTGGAGGAAAAAGGAGCTGAAATGGATTACTGGAAAGAGATAAAGGAAAATGAACTGGAAAATGCAATGAGCTGTGCCAGCAAATCCTAATTTAAACACAGCACGAGGGAAGAGAGACATCAATGGTCCTGGCAGGGGTCACAGGGCCTTGGGGACCATCCAATCCAAAAACTGGGACACCACAGGACCCCAGGAGGAGGAGCTCAGCCGAGGCAGCAACACCTGGGAATGAGCAGGCGGGGAAAGGCAGCCAGGAAATTTGGGAATGGCGAGGTGCTCAGGGCTCAGGGGACACCTCTGCAGCATCCACGTGAGAAGTGAGCGTGCAGCAGCAGCCCTGCGGTGCTGATGTGGCTGATGGATGTTCCAGTGGTGGGTCCATGAGGATCTGGGCTGTGCTGGACGTGCCTGAGCAGAGGCAGAGCAGTGTCTGCAGGTCACGCTCGCTGGCTGTCCCCTGCATTCCACGGGTGCTTGGCTCCCACGCCTGCTCCGAGTCTGGGCCTCACATTAATGGGGAATATTCCTCTCAGAACTCCTCTCCCAGAAGCCCCAACACCATAAAGTTGTTAATTTTTAAATTTCAGATTGGAAAAAAAAGGGGTTTTGTTTGTTTTTCTTTTTTTAACCATATATAAAGGTGTGAGCATTGTGCTGTCTGCAACACCTTGAGCACTGAAAACACAAGTTTGATCTCATTCTCCTGAGCTCCTTCTTGGAGCAGTGAAGCCACAAAGATGATCCCTGATTTTGATCATTATCGTCATATTTGGGAGATTCTTGTAACATTGCAAATAGTTAAATGAAGAACATGCCTTTTAAATCAGAAGAAAATGCCCAGGAATGCCATGGGAAGAGCAAATTCAATGCCTGGCTGTGGCACTCAGTGCTCTGGGCTGGGGACAAGGTGGCATTGGGCACAGCTGGGACTGCATGGGCTGGGAGGGCTTTGCCAGCCTCAGGGATCCTGGGATCTGTCCAGGTAAGGAAGCTACATGACTGTAGAAAAGGGGTGATGGATCTGGCACAGCTTTCCTGGTGGGGAAGTTGAATCCCATCACTCCTGCTAACACAGAAATCTGTCCTGAGTCCCCTCTGCTGCTCCCAGTGACACACACAGCACTGGAATGAACGATGGAAAAGATCCTTGGGTTCACATGCAGCAAGGGAGTTTCAAGTCTAAAAGCTCCCAGGTGAAAACAGACTGAAGAAAATGCACATTTATCTATATCTCTATATCTACCAGGCAACTCCTACTGCTATCAGAAAAAATGCATACAGAAACTTTCCATTTGAATTGGAATATTTCGGTGTTTAGGGTAAAAAATACGAGGTCTAACCCAAAAATGTGACTTGCATAAGAGATACTTGATATAATCAATTATTTTTGGACCTATTTCTGCTTTCCTTGTGTTACCCAGGGCAGGCACCAGGAAAACATGGAAGCTGTAAAGGGTTGATGGGGCACAGAGAGACTCCTTAAGTTCCACTGGAATTTCCCTTCTATTGATGCAGATTATTTTTAAAATGAAGATATGAAATGAAACAGAAAATGTCAGGTCTGGATATGTTTCACAGAAGGAGGTGATTTCTTCAGCTCTGCTTGTTTGCACCTCCAAAACCCCAGAACTTCAACAGAAACAGCACCATGACCACACCATCTTTGTGAGATACTTTACTGGTGCTACACTCAAACATAAACCAAATGTTATCATCTTTTTCTTTAACCTTTTAGACTTGCTAAGGAATTTTCTTTCCATTTTTCCAGCAGAGACAATTCTTTCTGGCAGGTTTCTAAGCAGATCTGTTTAAGTGATGCTGCTGATTAGGGGGAAAACTTCCTTATCAAATAGCAGGATGATTATCAGACTAGAGATGATACAAACATCTCAATAAATTAAAAAACCCAAACATTACTCTGTGTGCGTAGCTCATTTTCTTCTGATTTAAAAGGCATGGTCTTCATTTACCTCTTTGCAATGTTACAAAAAAGATACAAATTGGAAAAAAAGGATGGAGTTTTCAGTATATTCCGCTGCTTTTGCAATAAATCAAGGAAGACAATTTCCCTCTCCCATGTAATGCTCTCTCTTTGAACTCTACTACATCAGTCCAGATGCTTGCATTTATGTTTCCCTTGTCAAGCATATGGAATTATTAAGAAGAATGAAAACATTTACTTTCTGTGCTTCCTTTGCATTCAACATTGTGCTTTATTTCCTTATGCCTGCTGTCAGTATTTGTTCTTGTCGTTGCCATTTGAACTGATAGAGACATTGATAACAAAATCCCTCAGAAAAAAGCAGTACAGAAATGCTTGAAAATAGACATTTACCGATGAGAATATGAAATGTTGTTTCGATAAGTGTTGAGTTTACCAGAACTCCACCGAGCTTCATCAGATCACTGTAGTAAATATCATTTGGCCACTTAAGTCGCAGGTCGATGTCCTAAAGAAACAAAAACAGACATTTTGAGACATTTATGGCTCATTCATCACTCCATAGTCTGTGGAGAATCCCAGAATGGTTTGGGTTGGAAGAGACCTTAAAGATCATTTTCTACACCTCCCACTGTCCCAGGCTGCTCCAAGCCCCAATGTCCAGCCTGGCCTTGGACACTGCCAGGGATCCAGGGGCAGCCACAGCTTCTCTGGGAATTCCATCCCAGGGCCTCCCCACCCTGCCAGGGAACAATTCCTAATTCCCAATCTCCCATCTCTCCCTGCCCTCTGGCACTTTGCAGCCATTCCCTGTGTCCTGTCCCTGCAGCCCTTGGCAATTGTCTCTCTCCATGTTTCCTGCAGCTCCTTCAGGCCCTGCAAGGCCACAATGAGCTCACCCCAAAGCTTCTCCTCTCCAGGCTGAACAATCCCAGCTCTGCCAGCCTTTCCTCCCAGCAGAGCTGCTCCATCCCTCTGCTCATCCTGCTGCCTCCTCTGCACTCTCTCCAGCAGCTCCAGCTCCTTGCCGTGCTGGGATCCAGAGCTGGAGCAGCATTCCAGGTGGGATCTCATCAGAGCAGAGCAGAGGGGCAGAATTTTCTCTCCCTCTTTGCCACACCCAATGTGATGCTGTCAGCTGCCTTTCAGAATGAGAATCTATTGAATTGCTCCACAAGTGTAACTGAAAGCATAACCCTGCGTGAGGAACCTTGCAGGAATCAGCCAAGGAGACAGTGACATCCTGCATTTCGGAAAGGAAATCCAGCAGACAGGAGAAATCCCAGTCCCCAACTCCATAAATACCTCAGCAATGTCCTAAATATATTCCCATTTTCGGCAGCACGGCGGGGCTGGAAACATAAACTGTGCTGTGTGACAACATCCCAGCCCAATAGAGCAGCTTTTGTTGGAAGCACGGGGCTGAGCTGAACTTTGCACCGGCTACTTAAACACTGAGAGAAAGCAAATGTGCTTCCTGCACTTGGAAACGCTGCCCATGCCTGAGCATCCCCCGAGGCAAATCATGGGAGGTGCTCCAGGACTAGGAGAGTCGCATTCCCTCCTACTGGAGATGATGAAATCCCTTTACAGGATGTGTGAAAGCTGCACCTGGCTCTGTGTCTACTTTCCTGACAGATTTAAAGGCCAGGGAGGAGTCCATTACACATCCACTGACAGGAAATACTACCTGATTTTGCTATCAAAGCATTCTGAAGGAAAAGTATCACCAACTCATGTTCGTTATGGAAAAGAACTTGGCTCCTCGCACTGGGAAATAATAATTCCATTATTATTTGGGGGACTCTGGAGACATGGGAGGTATGACAGAGTTAAATGGTGTTATCAGGGATGAAAGGTCTTCCCTGAGGGAAACACACACCTGTAAGACAGCAGACAGTAGCTCTGTGACTGAAGTGACAACAGGCAGGAAGAACAACCAAGGCAGCTGGGTGTTCTCCTGGTTAGCTGCAGAGAGGATTCACCAGGTACCACAGAGAATGTCACAAAGTACACTGGAAATGGAGCATACTTTCATCCTCCCTCATTAGACAGAGGTTCTGCTGCTCTCAGAATGGGAGAGCAAAGCATCCTCTTGATTTAAGGCCTATTTGCATCTTCAGCATTAACATCTGACAGTGAAACTCCCAACTGAGCCATCAGAGAGACACAAAGCTCCTGGGTGCTGCTTGTTCAGCAGAGTCAATGAGTGTGGCAATCCTAAAAATGGTGAGTGGTTGATAGAGACAGCAAGGAGCTGGAGCTGCTGGAGAGAGTGCAGAGGAGGCAGCAGGATGAGCAGAGGGATGGAGCAGCTCTGCTGGGAGGAAAGGCTGGCAGAGCTGGGATTGTTCAGCCTGGAGAGGAGAAGCTTTGGGGTGAGCTCATTGTGGCCTTGCAGGGCCTGAAGGAGCTGCAGGAAACATGGAGAGAGACAATTGCCAAGGGCTGCAGGGACAGGACACAGGGAATGGCTGCAAAGTGCCAGAGGGCAGGGAGAGATGGGAGATTGGGAATTAGGAATTGTTCCCTGGCAGGGTGGGGAGGCCCTGGGATGGAATTCCCAGAGAAGCTGTGGCTGCCCCTGGATCCCTGGCAGTGTCCAAGGCCAGGTTGGACATTGGGCTTGGAGCAGCCTGGGACAGTGCAAGGTGTCCCTGCCATGGCTGGGGTGACACTGGGTGGTTTTTAATGTCCCTTCCAACCCAAACCATTCCATGATTCCATGACTCTCCAGATTATCCCACTGTTTGTGGCTGCTGCAGCTGCCATGACAAGCGCATAAAGAAAAGTCCTTTAAATTCCATAAAGAAAAGCACTGAGCTTTTGATAAATATTTGAATTTGAGTCCAGACCCTTCACAGGACTGATGTCCCCTCAGGTTCAGATCTTTCCTGCTCACAGAAAGCTCTTTACTGCCCAAGTGCTCAGTACAGTACATGCATTATTGACCCACGTGTTTTTACATCAATATTTTGTACTTCAGTCACCTTTTTCCTCTTGAATGGAATAAAATTAAAAAATGCCACAGCACACCAGGGCAGGCACACAGAAGCAAAACCACCTCCATTCATAAATTAGCTCAGTCCCAAGTCAAGCCCGTATTTTACAAAACTAACTCTTGTCCCTTCATTTCTAAGTGGTCAAATTATTCACTGCAGCCAAATATTTTATATTGCGAATTTTAGCCTGGAGCATTTTGTTTTTACAGTCAGGTTATGAAGCACTGAAGTTAGAAGGTTTTAATAGAAAGGCTGACAGACCCTAAACTACAGCAAAGCTACTGGGTGCCACTATAATAAAGTTCATGTGTAAATGTGTATAAGTCATTGATTTTCTGTAATATAGGAAACATATGCTTTAGTTAACTACTTCTGTAAAATACCAAAGTTTTATAGTTAGCAAATATTAGGAAATGGTAACATTAAAAAGGAGATATATGAGGTGATGAAGAAGACTGGTTCTTCATTTTAATACTGATGACAGGACACTTGATTCCCTCTCGAGAGCAATTCTCCTAAGTTCTTGCTTTAGAAATCAGTTTTCAACCTTAAACAAGGGTTGGAAAAATCCTTTAAAAGGGATAAAGTGACCACTGAAACAGCACCAACAGAAAAGCAGAAAAGGATTTGTCAGTTTTATTCATTTTTCCCTCCTCCTTCCCTTCCTTCAAAATCAAACCAAATTAACTCCGTTGTTGGGCAAACAAAATGGACTTTTTCTTTAGTGCTGAGGACTGAGGCTTAAGTTTCATAAGATTATGAGTGAAATGAGTGTAGTGCACTTGATCAGCCCAGTGAAATATATAAAATATGCATCATATGGAGACTACATTTCTTCAAACATTTAAATAACCAAACATCAGTAAGGTTAACTTCACCACTCTATTATGCATTCAGTCATTCCACACATAAAAGATACGGCGAAAATACGAATTTAATGAAAATGGAAGCAGGAATTTTCAGATAAATTAGAATCTGAATTTGATGAAAATGGAAGCAGGAATTTTGAGATGAATTAGATTGACATACCTCATATCCTGGTATTGATCTGACTGACTCTACCACCGCCAAGGACACGAGGTGCTGGATAAAGGGAATTCTCTGGCCCAGGTTGGAATGCAGAGGGATGGAGATGTGCAGAGTGGACAGGGCACAGCCCACAGGACTGAGCCAAACATTTCCACCACGACCTGGGGAGGCAGAGGGGGAAAAAATGGTAATTTCAACTCAGCAAAATAATATTTATATAAAAGATCACTTTGTGAAGGTACACAACTACTAAAGAGAAAGATTCAAGAGCATCCATCCAAGAATCTACCAAAAGTCCTTTAATTGAGTTTCCAAACTGATTTTGAAAGAAAAAGGATTAAAGAAGAAAGCTTTTTCTTCAAGAAATCAGTAAGTTTTTTAATGTTCCCATCGCTGGAATTGTTCAAGGCCAGGTTGGATGGAGCTCTGAGCAACCTGTTTTTGTGCAAGATGTGGCAGGGGGTGGAAAGTGTGGAAGCTGGAAAAAGATGATTTTAAGGTCCCTTCTAACTGAGGCCATTCTACAATTCTATTTTGTGATTCTAAAGCACAAGCTGCTACTCAATTTCCCAGCATGTCCTAAATCTCTCACTTCCAGGATTTTCCTACACATTCCAAAAAATCTCACTTTGTTCAAGTGCAGCAGCATTGGTGAAGATGCTCTGTGTGATCTACACTGTGAACCAACCTGCACTGCAAGCCAGGGAATCATCTTTCCATGGATTTGTGCTCAGAAAAGCTCCTTGGGCCACACACTCTGCCCTTCCAGCAGAATAAACGTGGCTTTGAAAGAAGTGCCAGCATTTTTCTGGGCAAGAAACAGGATTTGCTCACATTTATCTGCTCAGGCAGGTCCTGCAGGCTCAATCTCAGAGCAAGTCAAGCCCCAGTTTTGTGGCAGTTAACTTGGTTTGAGTTTGAATTTGGAGCTCTGACTTGTGTTACACTGAGTGCACTGATGGCAGTTTTCCTGACTGGTGAAACATTTTTGGCAGGAGCCAGGAGACCACTAAATCATTTCTGCAAAAGCCACCAAACATCCTGAAAATGTTTACTTTGGTCTCTTATTAACTTTTGGGTTTTGAGTTTGAATCCACAGTTGAAGCAGGAGGAGAAGAGGACACGCTTATTCTATGGATTATATTATCAACAATACTCATGAATGCATCTTTAAATGTCCTGTTTCATATATTCAATACACATTTATTAGCAAAAGGAGGGAATTTACTCACCTTTGCCCTGTGTTTGTCGAACAGCAACTGCTATTAAACCCATCTCCTCAGGCAACTCGAACATTAACCTGCCAATTAGGGAAAAAAAAACCAAAAACCCCACATGCTTATCAGCTGCAACACTAAGCTACATTCATGAAAATCAAGGCTTAAATATCAGGTAATATTTTATGTTAACGTTGCACCACCATTTCTTCAGCTAACATTGAGTCCTGACCAAAACCCATTAGAATATTTAAAAAAAAAACTGATTCGCTGAAAAATGAGAATGTAAAACATATTCTATCTGTTAGGGTGAAATAAGTCAGAGCCATAGTTCATTTAAGCTCTGATAACACACGTTTGGTATTTCTTCACTTTTTCCTGAAGTGCTCTTTTTTTTTTTGGTGGTGTCCCTGTCTTCAGCAAGTGACAACCAGCAATTCGAGACATTTGTTTCTACTTACGGCGAATTTTTGCTCATACTACAAAATGTAAGAGCAGCAGTTTCTGATTATTTAGAAAACCAATATGGTGGCAATAAAGCAGTTTAAAAGATACACTATCCCCTGAGAACTAATTATGATTTAACTACAGTAAATAAATCTACACCTTCTGAGAGCTCTAGAGAACACTGGCTTGTTTTAGGCTTGTGTTCTGCTTTTAAAATAGTTTCACTTAAAAGAATACTAACTTTCCTCTGGGGATAAGTAGAAAGTGCACTTTAACACCACCAAATGAGTCAATGCTACACTTAAAAAAAAAAAAAAGAAAAAAGAAAAAATCCCCACTGTGAGAACTTTGTTCAAACCACTTGAAAACACATCTGAACTGTACCATGATCCTCCTCCATTTCACGTTTGCAGGAAGTTATTTAAGAGATAAAACATCTTCAAGATGTCTCCTGTGAGGTAAACCCCAAAAAGTGATGTACAGCCCACAAATCTCCTTCTCCCACAGGCACAAACACCACGCTGTTCATTCCTACAAAAGCAATCTTGTCTCGGGGATCAGAGCAGCCCAAATCAGAAAAAAAAGTGAAAATTCCAAATGATTTCCCCTGAATTTCAGACGGGTTTGGGAGCTGTTTCAAGCTCTGCAATCAAGGAAGTCAGTGGGCAGCAAGGGAGAGCTGTGAGTGTCCCACAGACACAGTATCTGTGCTGAGATCATCTGATATATCATATCATATCATCTGATATCATCAATATCATCTGCTCTGGTGACAAAACGAGGAACCATTCATTGCTCCTGCTCCACAAGCTGAAAAATGGGACAGCAGCAACTCCTGGGGCTGTGAAAGCATCAAAACACAACAAATCCAGAGAGAACACAACCAATCCAGAGATTTCAGAGCATTTTCAAATGTCTGACTTGCTTTTGTGATGATAACAACTGCAGGTGATTGGAGGACCCAAGCAAAGTCTGGGCTACCAATGGTTTTGTTAATTACAAATCAGAGAATCCTGGAATGGTTTGGGTTGGAAATGACCTTAAATGTCATCCAGCTCCTCCCCTGCCGTGGGCAGGGACACACACCAGCAGGAGCTGTGACAGGCTCCACGAGGTTTTCCCACATTTTTCCTGGATCAGTGAGATGCTCTCCAAGGCCAACAGCCAGCAGATCTCTTTGCCAGTTTCCCTTCCAGTTCACATGAAAAACACCTTGAGAATTGTCCCTTCGGACACTATGGAGCACATGCTGAGACCAGGACCACCTATCCACCACCTTGAACAGTAAATTTGACCTCTTCTCATCGCTAAATCCCAGAATCACCAAGGTGGGAAGAGTCCTTCAGGACCATCCAGTGCCACCCCAGCAGCACCAGCATCACCCAAACCATGTCCCCAAGGGCCACATCCAGACTCCTCCTGAACACTGCCAGAGACAGGGACTGCAAACCTCCCTGGGCAGCTCATTCCAAGGCCTCACCACTCTGACAGGGAAAANCTCCTTTCCCACCTCCCTCATCTTCCCCTCCCAGGATGTGTTTTCCATCCCCTTCCCAGCTCCATTCCCTTCCCTGGACACTCTCCAGCCCCTCAGGGAGAAAATCCCCCAAAGCTCAGGAGGTTTCAGCCCTGTCTTTTGGGAACAGCCTGGTTACAACACCAAGGCCATGGTTTTGCGACACGAAAATCGAATTTAAATTTGGATGCACAGTTAGGAAGAGATTATAGGCTTTGTTGGAACACGCTGATTTCTGCTGCTTCTCCATTCACATATCTGTTTTTAAATTATAAAAAAAAAATAAAAAAGAAAACCCATGTGCTGTCATGAAGGGAGGAAAATAAACAGAGCAGGAAAAAAGCTTATTAGGAATCCAAACCACAGCCTTCTACACCAAAGAGATACAATTAAGGGGAGAGATGATGCAGCTCTTGAAGAGTTGGCAGCAGGTAACAACTTATTAAATACGGAGACTGAGGTTGTACTTTTAAGGGTCATGAAGAAATTGTTTAAAGGACACAACACTGGGAAGTTGTTAATTCCCAGGCTGATACAGCAAGAGACACACAGATTTATTTTTACTGCTTGCTGAGATTGTGCTGGAATTAACATGAAGCCTATGATAATAAAAACCTCCACACAGCCTCCTGCCTGCCTGCCTTCCCCCAGCTTCAGAGCTCTGTAAATTGTGTGTGCTTGCTAGTTTGGTTTCTTTTTCTTCTCTGGGAGAAACAACTTGGATTTTCCTTACCAGACAGATTAACTGTACGTGCACTTTTTTACGTATTGACTTCCCTTCTTTTCTTTCAACTTAATCAGTTGCAGACTTAACGATTTTGTTTTGCTGTGGAGCGGCTTAATCACAGTGCTCACCACATTTTCCCCCCGAAATTTTTCCCTTCAAGAACTTCTCAATTTTTTTTTTTGTTTGTGCTTTTTAACCATCTTCCTCTATGCATTAAATCCAAAGACCACACTGAGATACAAGATTATGGAAACATGAAAGGTCTGAAGACAAATTTACCCATCAGGAAGAATATCAGCTGGCATCTATATGATGGCAGAAGATGATACTGGAATTTAATGTACATTTCCCCCTTTTTTGAACATTTTTGTGGTGTTTTCCAAAATGTGAGGAAGGCACTTTTGGCATTCAAGAATATTGAAGCAGCTGAAATAGTAAGAAAGATGTTCTAGCATGGTTTTTTATATAAACACACTCCTCCCTGCCTTGTAATACATCTAAGAATGCTGTCAAAAGTAATAAACAATATTTAATTACTTCATAGAAATTTCACGAATAAGAAGGACTCTGGCCAGCCAACACAACAACTTTTCATCCTGCACAAACATAAAATGGGAACTGAAACCCCAAAAACTATGTTTGAGTCATGTTAACAGCTATAAATTTCATTGATGTTGTGGGTTTAAGGTTGAAACTCTCATTAAAGCATCCTGCTGTGTTACAGTATTGCAAAGGAATTACCACAGCCAGCAGTGCATTCCAGATGTTAAAATACCTGGGCAGAACAGGGTGACTTATGGCCAGATTTCTCCCTCCCCTTCAAGTTCCTTGCCTGAAAATCTCACCCTGAAATAGGTTGTTTAGAGAGTACTGCAAAAGCAACACACACAACAATCCAAATCCTTTCCATTTTAGTCAAATGGCAAAATCCTTGAATAATTTAGGTTGGTGGGCCACAGCCACAGTAGAAGGAACCATGAATGAGAGAAGGTTTGGAATGGATATTAGGGAAAAATCCCTCCCTGGGAGGGTGGGGAGGGACTGGGATGGAATTCCCAGAGAAGCTGTGGCTGCCCCTGGATCCCTGGCAGTGTCCAAGGCCAGGTTGGACACTGGGTCTTGGAGCAGCCTGGGACAGTGCAAGGTGTTGCAATTAGATCATCTTTGTTGTCCCTTCCAAGCCAAACCATCTATGATTCTATCAAATGTAAAAGAAATGCTCGTTGGTTTTGCCCCAGACTCTGGTGGGTGACAGAGCAGCAGTTCCTGTGAGTGACACCACACAGGGAGTCTGGGAAAGGCCACCAAATCAGGATGTGGGGAAGTCTGGAGGATGAATAAACCCTGGATTTGATTTATTCAGGGTAGATGGGATCTTCTTGGTGGCATCCCTGAAGGGCAAAGGAGCTCAACAGACCTGATCTTTACAGACAGCCTCCCATAAAAGTAATCCTGAGGAAAATAAGGATAAGAACAGAGTCTGGCTTGGCTAAAAAGGGAAACCAAGACTGGAAAAGGATGTACCGAAAAGATGAGAGCAAGGAGAAATGCTACAAAGGAGAAATGCAGAAATATTGTCCAGAGAGTGAAAAGCTGAAGCTCAATTACAGCAGAGATCAGCAAGAAAAATGGCAACAAGAACTTCTACAGGAATGTGGTAAAATTAAAAAGGAAAGTGTGGGCTCACAGCTAAAGCTCAGTGGATACACCTAAGGCTGAGCTACTCAAGGAATTCTTTGTCCAAATTCTTTGTCTTTGTTCTTCACCAACAAAATCTTCCAGGACTTCACACAGAGCTCAGGGAGAAGGGGAAACACCAACAGCAGGGAAGGACTGATCTCATAAATCTCCTGAGAAATCCTGGCTCAATCAAGCTGGTGAGAGCAGATGGGATGGATCTGAGAGTGCTGGCTGAGGGCACAGCCAAGTCTTCCATCCTCCTGGTCCAGGACATCAGGGGAAGTCCCAAATGAGGAAGGAAAACCTCTCCAAGCTGTTTTTTCACAGCATCCTTCTGTCTAAATCAAGTCATTGATGCCCTACCAGACGAACAGAAAGTGTCTGAATTCTGGGACTGAAAATACTGGCTTGTACTCCATCTGTGGCCTGGATACAACTGCAGATCCTCAGGGTTTTATCCCAAGACTTGTCCTGTTTATCATCTTAATGTCTTTACCAATAGGTAAAGGAAAGGAGGGAAGGTAGGAAGAAATGGCACAGACATCAATCCAGCTGGGGAATAACACTGAACTGTGGGGATAACCAAGCACTGGAATAGGAGACTTTCAAAGTCTGACTGGAAAAAGCCCTGAGCAAACTGGTATGAATTCACTGTTGAGCCTTGCTTAAAAGAAAGAGTTTGGATGGGGGACCTTCAGGGATCTGTTCCAATCTGAGTGATTCTTTCACTCCAGAAAATGAACAGAACTTGGCATCTCTGGTGTTTCCAGCAGACATTTAGGTTTGGTTGAAATCAGTCAGAAGCTAGTCATTGTGACTACTAAATCAGTGATTTAGCCCCAAGGCTGTTCACTGGAATCCCATCTCCCAGGTAGGATCCCAACATCACTTTCACACTCTCTTACAAGCCTAAATATTTAAATTTCACCACCTTCCACTTTCCATGAGGCATTTTACACACGACCAGGTGCTACCTGTGGGCTCCCAGAAGATTAACCCCCCCAGGTGAGACAAGTAGAACACCTCAGCTGTTAATCCTACCGAGGCTGATTTAAATGATAGGAATCTCACTGAAAACTGTGCCTAAATCCAGCAGGCAAAACATTGGCCAGGATATTCCGGCATATGAATGCACTCTTCTGTTCTAATGCAAAAATTCATCGCTTCTTTCACTTTCTAGTGGGTTTCCCCACAGCAAAGTTAGCACAGAAAGGGCCATTTAGTGTCAAATTCTCCTTGAACTCCTTGGATACACCGAAGTCCTGCCTCAGTGAGAAAAAGCATTAAAGGGATTACAATATCCCAGCCATGGGGAAAGCTAAAAAAGCACTGCAACCCTGGACAGCTGGTTCCTTGTACCTCACCTCAATAAACCCCACAAAAAGAAGATTGTCCTGTGCCAGACATGACATTCTCAGCGAGGAATATTCTCCTGAATGAATGACGTAGGTTAGGAGCTCACAGATCCTCTGGCTGGGTGGTTAAATCCTCGAGCAAAACCATAATAACAATGCAGTTTCAGGGAAAATGCAGGATGTGAGCAGAGCAAAGCCACCTGAGCTGTTTTTCAGAGCTCTCACCTGGCTCTCCATCAATGAAAACTGCTGTTGGGCCAAGGGGAAGCAACAGCAAAAGATGCCAGGGGAGAGAAGGGAAGAGTAAATCACCTCTTTCTTACCACCCATATGCTTATGCTTGATTTAAATGATGGTATTATGGCCTGGGAATAGTTCATGCTTTGCTGCTGGAATTGCTTTGAGAACCAGGGCCTGTTGCACAGAACTCTACCATGAAATCCTCTTTTTTTTCCCTGCTCACTGCGTTTTTTTAAGCTGGTTATTTTCTTGTTTCTCTATTTTTAGACCTGGTGTTTTATAATTAGTCCTTTGTCTGTGCTTACAGACTTTTCCTCACACAAAAAAGAAAGAAAAAGAGAATTTTAAAACACAGTACCATACAGGCAAAGGTGTCAGGAAACATACCCAAATAAGAAAGGACTCCAAAAAATTGGTTTGCCAACAAAATGCCAGTAAAATTTGAAACCTGGGTTCAGACACACTGGTCATGTTCCAAAACTGCAAGCTTAAAGAACTTCTTTATTCAGTAAATCAGCTTCTCTGTGAATATCATCAAGACTACAAAGTTACAGTAAAGGAGGGAGTTTCCAGGGAAGATGTGAGGAGAGTTTGGGAGTTTGTTTCAATTTTTAATTTGAAAAGCAAAAACCTGTCCTATTCTGAACAATTTATTTCGGTTCCCCCCTTAATAAGTAATCTTTTCAATTCGTGACCTTTGCAAAAGCTACCTGAAGCATACCCAAAAGTTAACTAGGGACAAATGGGAATGAAACAGATTTCATTAGGAAACAGAACTCCAGTGCCAAGATTTAAGAAATAGAAGAGTTACCAGAATGCAGCGAAACATATTTATCATAACATGGTAAGAGCAGAATCTTCAGGCTGGAATAAAAAGTTATAAACATATTGATCAAAACCAGATCCAGCCCTTCTTGTCTGAGGTAAAACAGCACGGATGCTGGGAGAATTTGGAACATCCAGACCAATGCAGGCTGGTGATTTCATTGCCACTTTTAGCAGTGATTTCATCCCCGATCAGTGCAGCCACAGGCTCAGGACTGAGTTGTGAGCCTCAACAGGCTCAACAAGGCCAAGTGCAAGGTGCTGACCCTGGGTTGGGGCAATCCCTGGATCAATCCAGGCTGGGATGAGCTGATGGAGCAGCCCTGGGAGAAGGATTTGGGGGTGCTGGGGGTCTGAGCTGCACCTGCCCAGCCCTGA
>VZRM01008189.1:0-126477 GCA_013397955.1 Grantiella picta
ATGGATTATCATAACATCACTCCCGGACACCAGCTCTGTTGATTTCCTGAAAAAGTAATCAGTAGAAGCTAAGGCACTAAGCATTTCAGAAAATCAGTTCCTATATTTTTATATATGGATGGTGTTATGGATAAATAAAATACATTTCTGTATATTTCATATATTACATAAAAGTATATTTCAAATTGGCATATATTTAAGAAAGTTTCATATTAATAAGTGATTTATTGAAGCAACCAATAGCTCACCTTTCCTTCTAGATTATTCTGTTCATGTCACAAAAAGAATTATGAAAAATAATTATCTTTTCAATTTATTTTTTATTTGTAGTGATGATCACTCCAGCTTCTGAATGATGGATATTCATATGGAATAAGTTTTTTTTGTCAACAAATAATCGATAAGTGTAATTGGCATGTACTTTTGGGACTATTTTCAGAAGGAGCGAATAGAAGTAAAGTCATGTTGTTGATGCAACTGACTAAGTGCTAAGACATACAGGCAGAAGAAAGTTGGCATGACTATACCAGGAGTTAGCATGACTGTTAACTATTCTGCACATGGAGAAACTTGGATTTTCAATTACGTCTTTGCCAGTCTAACACTTACTGACTCACTAACTTATTTCTCTGTTGTAGTTGACTTCAGAAACATACATATAAATTCATGTGTAGCCCATGCAACTATACAGAGAAATATGAGAATGTTTGCAGTATAAAGAGATTTCTGGAGAAAAAAATAGTTTGAAGACTGCATGCAATGATGATGTTGGCAAATTCTTTGATTTGCCATACTAACCTTTATTTGGAATTCAATTACTCTATTGTGTCTCTCTATCAAATATCATCTTGTTTGTACTTGAAAAAAATTTACCCCTACCTTACCAAATATAATAGACTGCATTTGAAAATATGACTTTTTGTTTTGTTAGCATGAAGTTGCTTCTTGGTGGTTTTTTTTTGTCCCATACAGATTTTCCTCCCAGACCAACCTTTATGTTTTCAATGAATTTGTCACAAATGTCCTTATTACTCACTTCTTCAAAACGTCTCTTTACAGCTTTCCCTTTCATGGTACATGAAATGGTTTTCTTTTATGTGCAAACTGCTGGTGTACAGAGATCAATTGTTTTCTAGATTGGTTGCTTCCTTTACTTTGTCTGCTGTGTTGCTGTGTTCTTTTTCCTCAACATTTACTGTCCAGTTCTCCTGTATTTGTAAAAAGTTAGCATGATGCAGCTCTTACCTGCACCTGCACTACAGGAACAACTTTACCATGATTATTACCATGGTTGTCACCAGAATTAGTATTATTGTTCATCTTTGATAGGGATTTTGGTATTTCTAATTTTTACTTAAACTGTATTGATTTGGGAAATTTGATGGTTAATTGATAGATAAGCTTGTCAATACCTTCATTTCAAAACTGAATCTGTCTATGTGCTTTAACTTATTTTAACTTTATTTTGCTAAACAACAGTTTAAATCTCCAGCAAAACACACCCATCCATCAGGCTTTGTGTTGAATTTCTGTGCTATGGGACTCATACATGAAAATTACATGGGGTTTTTTTAAGACAAAGGGATAACAGGAACAAATTGAATTAAAAAATAAAAAAATACTGATTTAAATTCAGTATGCTTGTAAAAATACTGAACTCTAGAAATATTTTAATGTCTACTAATCTATTTGTCCTGTTTCCAGAAGCAAGATTTTATTCCACTATACCTTTTATGTCTAAACAATCTGTACAGATTACTTGAGAAATCCTAAGAGTATAGTCTTCTGTTTCATGCTAATATCAAAATACAATGGTCTATTTTACTTTAGTATTATTATTGATCTGGTTCCTCCTATTTCTTGACAAATGAGAGTTAGAGCTCAGTCAGTATGGTAAGGATTCTGTTAGCAATAGTTGATGGCATTAGATATGTCTATGTTTCTTTAGCAATTACAATAATAGGAAATTCTCTGATTCTTGTAGTTTTACAGATTTGGGCCATAAGAACTTTGGTTTTGTAAAAACATTTGTAAAAATAAACAAGTAAGCTAAAACCATAATGGTTCCTGTAATGCTTTTTCTGGATTACTGCCAGTATAAGAGGGAAAATCACTCATGAGATTATTCCAGCAATTATACAGAGCTATAGATCTACTAAAGTGCATACATTATATAACAAAACAATAAAAAACTAAAATAGCAGAGTGGAGAGAAGAGTGAAGGAAAGTGATTTCACTGTGGTTTTGTCAAATGCATCACTGTATGCACTCACATTTGATCATATGGCATCCAGCTCCTTGCTCTCTGTCATCTGTCCTTCACAATAGATGAATGAGATGTATAAAGAGTGTGTGCGGCTTTAGTTCAAACCAGTATTCTTTAATTATTATCTTTTTAGTGCATTGAGGAATTGCCCTCTCATTGAATTAGACTACATTCAATCCTTTAGGCTTTGTGACCCAAGGAAATAAAGACTGACTGTCAAACTGAGTCTAATTACTGGGAGGCCATGTGCAGTTTTTAACGTTAGAACACCTTTCAGAGTAAGAAGCAGGTGGGATCATGAGGAAGAAATGAATGCTTTTGTTCAGCTTTTGCATTTGCATGCTCTTTTATGTTAGATATGTGTGGTGGTTTTGATTGGCTTAAAACATTAGTAAAGTATTTTTAACATTTAGGAGAAATTAGGATTTTTCAGAAGCTGTTGTGGTAGGTTCGGGGAGATGTCTGAGGGCTGGGGAGTGGCACAAAGATGGCTCTTGTGTGTCTTGAGTGAAAGTTCTGGAAGTTTTTATGTCAAGTTCAGCAGAGTCAATCTCTGATGGCTCTGAAGGTGATGGACATGCTGCCTGCCAAGTTTAGGCCAATTGGAGGCGCTGGTTACGCTTCTGTGAAAACATGTTTAAGAAGAATTCAAAACAAAGTAGGCACGCACTTCTTTCACTTCTTTGTAGTTGGAGGAGGAGGAGGTGGAAGTAAAAATATGTGAGGGAGAACGGCATGGAGACGCCAAGGTCGGTGAAGAAGGTGGAGGAGGAGGTGCTCTAAGCACTGGAGCTGAAAACTCTCTGCCAGCTCTGGTGAAGGCCATGGCGGGGCAGGAGGTCTTTTGCAGCCTATGGAGTCCACAGGATTGCAGAAATTTACCAACAGCTTATTCCAGAGGAGCAGGTGGATGCCTGGAAAAGATTGTGAACCAGTAGAAGTCTTATTTAAGAGTTAAAACTGCAAAGGCCTTGCAAGGGAGAGAAAGGCCTTTTCCTTGCTCCTGGGATGGAAGCTGCCTGGCCTCGGCTCGGGAGAATCTGCATAGCACCCTATGGACAAAAAAGATTCACATTGCAGCAGAATTCGGGTGGGATGTTGCTCGTGAGATTGGATCCATGCTAAAGAAGTTCCCAGAGGACTGTCTCTCGTGGGAGGGACCCCACGGCTAAGTAGAGATCTTCTCTCCCTGATTAGATTGACTAAAAAGCTCTTCTCACCCTGCCCCCTGTCTGTGTTGCTACTTTGGAAAGAGGGAAGGGGGGTGAGCGGAGAGACTGCTTCTTAAGAGGGTGGGGGGTGAGAGCAAAAAAACTGTCTGGAGAAAGAGAGAAACAAATAGAAATAAAGAGTATTTGTAGTAAAAGAATTGTAGTGATGAATAGATTTATGGACCTGCTCTGTAGACTGAGAAAAGACCCCACACCCTGCTTCCCTACTCGGGCTTGCTGGTTATAAAATAAGAAAGGGGGTGAATACAATAGGTTTGTAAGAGGGAGGGGGGAGAGTGAACAAAACCAGTGTATGAAGAGTTTATTTTTGCCTTGCATTTATCCTCCAACTCTGTTAGGTAACTAAATCACCTTCTTGCAACTTTAAGGAAAGCCTGTTTGCCCTTTGTCTTTTTCTGTGCATCCTCCTACCAACTAGTGTCCTATCTCATTTGACTCACGAGATTGGTGTGTATTTTTATAATTCTTTTCTGTAGCAAGAAGGAGTTGAAATACCTGGCGTTTAGTCAAAGTCAAACCCTGACAATATGTAAACATTTTATAGATGTAAATCAAGGATTGGCTTTGTGAAACCTTAGCTTAATAAAAAACCTGTGCTTCCTAAATGATTTTGCAAAGCAAGATTTAAGTTCATTACACTTCCCTAAAACTGCAGGTTTTTTCTTTATCTTTTTTACTTCTTTAATCACAAATGCAGGTTAGATCTCCCATCCATGGCAAGTTTAGTCCAGTGTCGCTGGATTTTTATGCAATTAATTGACAGTTTAAAGGTTCCTATATAAAGAATAAAGGGAATCAGGGTGTCCTAAAGGAAAAGATAGCATGAGAGGAAGATAACAAAACTGCAAGTTTTGTCATAGTGTGGACTGTGGAAATGGCTTTTAGATGTCATGCTGTCAAAGTGGATCCAAATGAAGGAGGAGGGAGATGAGTCACATCTTTTCTGGGGCTGATTGGTTTGTCTCTTTCATTTGCCCAAGATATCTTCAGCCATATTCCCATTTCTGTCATTCCAGAGAGAGCTTAGAAGGTCTGGCTGGCACAGATCTTGCCTGTGGGAATTTTCTTGTGTTTTTATAATCAAAGATAAAGTTTGGATGTTATTAAAATGGTGCGCAGTTCAGGCCTGGCCAATAGGCTCAGGGGGAGATTTCGGACTGACCAATCTGAGAGACCTCTGAAAAGTCTATATAAGTTGGGAAAATAAAAAAATAAATCTCTTTGATCCATGCAACTTCTGGAGGGTCTTTTCTCTCTGCTAGCGGCTCAACAGCGGCAAGAAGGTGTCTTTCTCCTAGCTTCATGCTGAAGATGTAAAGTATTTTAGACTCATTGTTCCTGTGTACAGATAAAGAAAAAATGAATCATGATTTTAGGAACACATACATTCTGCACACAAGCAAGTGTTAGTATCTCCCCTCTCTCTTCAGTGTTGCTCTGTAGAAAGATGGAAGGGTGATAAGTTTAGAAAGGGAAATTTGCTTTAATAGTAATTTATGAAAGGTTTGCATCACATTAAAATTTTCATGTTTGTTTTTGGGTTTCTTGAAGAGTGTGGAGAATAAAACTGTAATACTTTTTTCTACCTTTAGTCTCCCTTGCCTTTAAATAAGACAAGAAGCTTTTATGCAGCCACTGTGCTGCTCAGTTATTTTGTGGTGGATGATAGTGGTTACCTAAAATGTATGCTTTTATTTTATTCTATAAAAAGGATCACAAAATTTCTGATCCTGATACCACCAGTGCCAAAATCTTCCTGTGTCTGAGACCTGCAAGATATATATTGCATTCCTCAGAAAACTGGCACTAGCAGAGTAGTTAATAGGTGGGCACTAGCAGAGTAGTTAATAGGTGGAGGACCATAACAGCTTCTTAGGGGTTTTCCTCTGAGAAAAAAATACTAAGAAATTAGCAAAGCCATACAGGAAGAAACAAAGTGTTAAGGTGGTAGGTAACCACTAATATTTTTGAAAAACTTCTGGAAAATAGCACAGCTTTCCTGAAGTCAGTAGAGCAGGACAGATTTAAGCCATCTGAAAATTTATTCAGTATATTTTAAAAACTAAAATTATTTATCATTAAGGATGCTGGCTCCACCATGGTTTCATTGTACAGATGGGATTGACATCAAATTTCTCAAGACACTTTCCCTTCAGCAAATGCATGGCAAGTCTGTTTTGATCTTACCGTGCCCATTTAATCATTATTTTTTTTCCTGCTGTTGCCAAGAATGGAGCTCATTTTAGTTTGGTGATTTTTCTGAACATCAGTCTGCTATGTGCTGTGCTGAGATCCACCAAACTTATTTCAAATTACAAGTGAGAACATCCCACCCTTTACTCCTCCACACACTGCTCTTAATATAGGGATTGTAGTCACATCAAAGCTGTCAGAATGTTTCTGTGATCTCATTAGCTATACTTATTTCTACCTACAGAATAAATGAATCATCAACTGAAACAGCACTAAAGACCAACTGCTAAAACTCACATGGCTATAAGTATATCCATGCTGAGAAGAGATATCTTCTCAAGTCTGTAGATTCAAGTTGTCAAAATTGCTAGCTCTGCAGACTTACAAAGGGTTAAGCCTTTTTTTGAGATTAATTTAGGTCTAAAGTCTTTCATAGAAACAAAATTGTTAAATCCAGTAACAAGTAGTTTGATAATTCCATATAACACAGAACTAAAAACCCTCTGTGTTTATATAACACTGATGGAGCTGAATCAAAATTATATTTTAATGTTTATGGGTTGGTTTTTTTCCTTCGTTTTTTTTTATGTAGTTAAAATACAGAATTGTTTCATTTTACGACTGTATGAGGTAAATCACATAGGTAGTACCAAACAAAAATTAGCTGAGTTAATTCAGTCAATTAAATCCTTTTGTATATAAGCATTCACTGTAGGGGAGTGAAATCATATTAAATGAGAAATTGAAGAAAAATTGGACATAGATAGAAGCTGGTATTAAATAAATGAGTTAGGTAGATTGGTGGTGGATGATAGCAGGTACGAGGTCTGCATAGTGAAAAATTTAAACTATTCTGATGTCCAGCTACTGGTTACTAATACTGTTTGAAGATAATTTTAGCAGCCCAAGTGGGAAGTGTGGTGACTGGAAACTAAAATCTGTAACAACCACCAGCCATTTCTAGAAGGGCTGGGCAATATGAGTGTGTTAGCAAGTTGAAGCACGTACCTCTCTGAAAGTTGTGGATTCTGCCTCTTCATGGATGAGAGAGATAAGTCTAACAAAGAAAAGAGAATTCAGACTGAGTTTGTTGGACATGATATTCTTCTAATTCTGTATCTTCTTCCTTTACAGTTAAGGGGGAAAAATTTTACAGACTTGACAAAGTCAGGGGTTTTTTTGGGTTTTTTTGACAAGTAACAAAAGTAAGAGAAAAGAGAAAACACTACATCTCTTTCTCCTTCATTGAAACATAGATATGCAGTCTAAAAACATTCCATGTGTCACTGCCAAACATAGCTCCTCTGTGCCCCTGCAGAACCAAGCCAGTGGAATAAGGGAATGTCTGACCAATGAAAACAAATCTCACACTAGTGCACATGCACACTCATATTCTGAATTGCAGGAGAAACAGCTTTTCCTGGCATAGCTTTGCAGGAGTTTCTGTCTGCATCTGTCTCATTTCAATACAACACATTAGAACTAGGATTAAGAATTCCTACTTACACAACTGAAACATCATATTTCCAGAATCCAATGCCATATTTTTTTGACCTATAAAGTTCATCAAATAGAGAAATGAGTTTTGCAAGGGGTCGTGTGTACAGCATAGTGTCCCTTGTGATACTGTGGGGAATTTCCCAAACTCTGTCTGAGATCCAAGTCCCTCAAATTGTATGTCCGTAATAGTCTCTTGCAATCATTCAATCTTGTCACTTCATTATCAGATGCTGGAAAACCTCTATAGGTATTGAGTGGACAGTCTTAATTGTTTTCCACATCATGCTATGTTGTTCTGAGGCAAATTTCATATGCCAAAAGGTAAAACTACGAAGTACCAACACGGTGGGAAAATCCAAAAGGAAAAATTGTTGTGTATATTCAAACCATGTGAGACAGCGAAACAATTCATCTCAGGTGAATTGGCTGAACATTTTGAAGATTTACATGAACAGCGACCTTTGAAAATCTGGTATTTCAGTATCATGAACTCAAGTAATAAATTATGTGATACAGTATGGCTGATTCTGTTCACTGCTAGTCTGCATATGTGTGTCTAGATCAGGGAACTGAAAATTTCAGTGTAAAGGCTTTGAATGTCCTGAAGTCAGCTTGTGTCCAGTCAGGCTGACTATATTTGGAAACCAGGGAGTAAGAAGGAGTTGGCAGTGGCAGCTTGCCAAAGGCAAATGAAGAAAGCAGCAGCATGAGCTTCAGGAGAGAATGGAGAGGAATCTGTGAGAGGGAGCAGTCCTGTGATAGTCTAATATGTCTATTTTAATCTATTGTTTAATTTATCTTATCTATCTTATCTCTGTATTTTTTATTTATCTTACTTCTAACTGTTTTACTGTAAGCAGAAAGGCTGTAGTATCCAGAAACACAGCATGAGAGACAGCCTCAGCCAATATAAATCAGCGTACTTCCTTTGAAGGCTGAGAATCTGGCCATTAATATAATGTAAAGTTACTGGATTTTGATTTCCAGGAGAGCCGACTGAGCACACACTTCTCAGGGTAAAGTAAATGGAAGAGACGGGCTCAGTATCAGATGAAAATCAGGCCCGTGATTTCTAATAGGTCATAGGAATTTATAAAAGAAGGATTAAATTCTGCTATATTTTACAGCCTGGGAGCCTGCCACTTTAGCCATAATTACAAAGTTGTGTGTGGTAAACAGATATAATTCAGCTTATGAAGAATCCTGGTTTTGTTTTTTGTGTGAGTGGTTTGGTTTTGGGTGGTTGTTTGGTTTTTTTCTTCTCTTTTCTCATTCTAATTTAATTATGAAAACATGTTTGCTTCCAGATGTATTTTCTGTGTAATGATCCACCATGTTGTTTACAGATCCCAGTTTTTTAAAATACATTAATGAGTTTCCTAAAGAAATACTGCGTTAGGGTGGATGGAGAGGCTGGGGAATATCTAGGAAATGTTTGGGGAAACTGAGTACAAGCTTTGCTACAGGGATCTGCTGAAGCTTTAAATACAAATTCTTTTCCAATAGGGAGAAGGCTAGAAAACTACTTTGGAATTTATCCCCTTTCTAGTTTGGGCAAGTAGCATTAACAATATCACATTCAATTGAATTTTGCCTGTGCTATGATCTGTCCATCCTCGAGACACATGCTGCCCATAAAGGTGACAGAGTAAGAGTTATTTTCTCGAAGGAATTTTCACAAACATTGGGAGTCCTGATTATTCACTTTGTGGATAACGATTAAAAATAAAGTGCCATGCTAAAACCAAATTTTAGTTCAAGTTGCATTACTGTGTACATTTGTATGGATAGAAAAAAAGGAAGCATGGGCCATAAGTCAAAACCTGAAGTAATGTAAACTTCTGTTACACTTGACATTTGAGCTTTTCCAGTGAGTTCTTTGTGTAAAAGTCCATTCCTGGGCATTACTGTCACTTCTGCTTTCTCTATGGAACATTAACTCTGTTTTCATTGCTCACATCTAGAGATGATCAGATGAAGCGTAGCATATCCAAGCTGATAACCTATGATTTGCTTTCTTTATGTGCAGACATATACACATATTTCAGTACTGGCTTCTTTTGTTAAAATGCTGGTTCTTCTATGTAGAAGAAAAAAAGAAAAAGAAACCAACCAAAACTCAAAAATTTTTCTGCTTTTATATATTTTTTTTTCTTTTGCTGATGAAATGTTTAAATATGTGCATGTGAGATGATACAACTGGCCCATCAGGCTGGATCTTAACAGGCCATAAGGTTTCCCAGGCATCATACCTGTTCTCTTCTATGCAAATTGAGTCATCTCTCAGGACTCAATTTTGTTTAGGAGGAAAAGAATTACAGGAGGGATGTACCTCTGCTGTGTATGTAGTTCTGTATTGGAGAGTTGCTAGTGAAAGTCTTGCCTTGGGAGCTAAGTCTGATAAACAAGTGACTCCTCTGATCTTCCATTTATGGAGGTATAAATCTAGGCTGAGATACCCACTGAGCCTCCTGGCAAGAGAGGGCTCTAAAATGCTGCAGCTCACTGCATACTGTGGAGATCAACTGCTCTGGAAAACTGATCATGTGGCTGCTTGAAAGGAACGTGCATAGCTCAGCTGTGTGGTGAATGCAGAGGAGCTGTTATGACAGGGCAGCTGGAGACTGAATCAGCCATGAAGTTTTTGATCTGGGTTGTAGTGAAACCATTTATTTACAGAAGCCCACAAGATTTAGTTTTGCATGACTTTCTGTTTATTTGTTATTATACCAGCTTACCTGTTAATGTCTCTTATTAACTTTAGGATGATGCGAGATAGGGTATTCGGACAGAAAGTTTGGTCCTACATGCATTTTAAGTGTTACCTAAAGTATTCTTAAATATTTTTTATTCATAGGGCTATCACGTTATTTTGTAACAGAGATGCTAACCTAACTGTGATACAGAGGAGTGAGACAGTCTAGCTGAGAAAATAAGGAAGAAAGTGATAGGGGCAGAGGGATGGAAAGAAAATTATGGAGATTGTAAAATGAGAGTGATTACAACCATGTAATTGTATTACAACTTTTGAAGTGCTAATTTTCCCTTACCCTTACAGGCTTTCCTAGTCTCCATAAGAAGAGAAGGCAAAGCTGAAACAGGTCATACAGAATCTAACAGAGGCAAGTGAGAGTTAAGCCAATGGCCACAAGACTGAATGTTCCACTGGTCATTATGTTGAAAAACAGTGGATTAAGTAAGGGAAGGCGGAAAAATCTTGCATTTGTATTTATGCTGTATTTCTTCTCTTGAGCACTGGGTGTTAGGTAACTTTGAAAAGAAAAACTGCAGGTTTGCTGCAGAGTTAAACATCTCCTATAGCTGAAGTCACTAACTTGAAGTCACTAACTCACTAGGAATATCTTATGGCCATATGTGACAGTCATTAATTTACAGAATTGCTCAACTCTTCATGCAGATCTGTGACATCTTCAGATTTAGAGGCAGCCAAGTGTGTGAACTTCACTAATTTCCATATAGTGTGTGGAAATTTATCCAGAATGTTTTACATTAAAATTCAAGGTTCATACAGCACACCTTCCGTGCAGCACTGCTGCAGATTAAATTCACTTATACATTAGGAAAGGTGCCAATGCAATCATAATAGAAAGCTGAAGTGCTGAAATGATGAAGTAGTCCTTTTGCTACCTTCCTTGGCACATGTTCAGCACCCCACTTTGATTCAAACATCATACCCTATTTGGTAAGACTCTTGAGAGTAATAATAACTTATGTATGATGAACCTGATTTGTTAGGAGAGGATGTGAAGTGCACTGGAAATCTGGTACAAAATAATCGTAGGTTTTTCAGATCATGTGTATAACAGTTCTGGAAATTTAGTTTTTGTGCCTGTGTATTTCTGAAGAACTTCTTACAGTGGCTCTTCAGTAAATGTCGTAGGAATACAGTCCTTGTTTGGACATGTGCCAGATAGAAAAACAACCAGTCCCTCAATGTATTCAGCCCATTGAATTGTTTTGTTCACAAAGCAATATCATCTGTGTCAAAATCATGTAGCATGTCATTTTTCTGTGCACTCAGACTGATTGATTAGTTCCCAGTAATTCTAAGTTTATTTTGTTAAATAGTTTGTAGAGCTGATTGCTTTTGAAAAGATTTTTTTCATAGAAAAAAGGTCATTAATCCAAATAACACTTTTGAAAGGAATTGCTGCTTTTGATGTTTTATTTTTGTTTCAGCATTTTCCATGGATATTCCATTTGCATTCATTTTTATTGGAAATGCGATGAAAAATGTTTATTGAATTTTCTAGCTTGAGGCTGATCTAATATTTGGTGAATGATACAGAACGTTTTGATGAATTCCTAATAATTCTCTGGATACTTAAATGAACTAAAAAGACATTGATTACAAACACAACAATATGAAAACCATATTTTATATGGTTTAAAAATATTTTATGCACTTTTTCATTGTTTGAATTTCTAATGCATTTTAATGCTAGAAAGCATTCTTTCCTCTCCAGTAATTTCAATTTTAAAATATCATTTGGAGACACTTTTTAAAAGTTTCATAGGAAGGTGTTAAACAGATACTGTGTTCCAACTTCAAGTTGTAAGGTGTGTATTTGTTAATGTGGTGGGTATTTGAAAATATATATAGGTATAGACAAATACATATATAAAGATATGCAAGTAGTTCCAGTAAGAAAGAATCATGTTTTGTTAGTAAAGGGCAGATAAATAAGGGCAATAAACATAAAACTTGCACTTTTTTTCTGATTCAGAAGTAGAGGTAAAAATATCACTGCATATCTTTTTTAATATGACAAATTATTTCTATTTTTAATATGATAAATTATTTCTTAGACAAGGCTGCACTCAAAAGTGTGAGCTGTAATTAGGCAGATTGAAGGTATCATTCAACAGTGAAAACCAGGGAGAGATCTTGTTCTGAATAATTGCTCTAGATTAAAATCCAGTAGTAAAGTCTGGCATGAGACCACCTCTACTAGGAATTCAGTTGTAATCTGGGGATTTACCAGTTGGAGGTGGTGGGAGAAGGAGGGAATCTGAACATGTTGGTCAGAGAATGACTATTTGCTGACACTGTTAAGTAGCAGGGAAATGACAAAGAAGGTTCTAAAAGGCATTAATTGGGAAATATTAGCAGTCTTAGAGGAATAATAGTGTCATTTTAAAATAAGCCATATGGAGCGTCACATATCAGATACTTATACTAAGAAGAAATATTGTGACTTCAAATATTCAGAATAGGGAGAAATATATTGCAGTTTAGAGAACATGAGAAGACATGGTCTGTGTGGTGTAGTCCAGCTGAAGTTGAGAGAAGATGATTTTCTATAAACCTATAGGAGAGGGAGAATAATTATATGAAAAGATAATAAAGCCATATAAATTATTATTGAGCAATCAGAAATAAATTGAAGGCCTGCAATAATACATGAAGTGAGGTTTTAAATACATGGAGTGATTTCTAAGTATAGAGTGGAGTCAGAGAAACTAAATGGTTTTAAGAAGGTGAGGCTTGAAATAAGCCAGCAAAAGGAGTTATGTAAACATGTCCAAAAATTCTTGCCATAAGAAGAAAGAACATATTGATATCCGATGTTCCATTTTATCTAAAGGATGTTGAAAGAAGTTTTGGCAGCCTCTAATTTTCACTTTTATTTGTGTTAATTTTAAACTTCAAAGCTTTACTGGTCATTGATTGAGGTCAAGAAGGTGTTTTTACCCCTTTCTCTCCTGCAGTTGAAAAATTCAGTTTTTAAGTTACGAAAACCAAAACTCAAGGGGAGGTGATATGGTAGCAAGCTACACTGGAGTTAAATTCTCCTTTTTTGTTGGTGCATCCTTCTAATATATTTAGGTTTAAGTTATTCTCCATATTGAGGATCAGAATTAAATTTAATCTCATCCATTCAAGCTAGTATGGCTATCAGGTTAGTATGTTAATATAGCTGGTTTTGGTGGTTTGTTTGTTTGTTTGTTCATTTTGTTTTGTTTTGTTTTGTTCTGTTCTTTTTTAAGTTGTGATGGTGTTTTGAGGATTTCTTTTATTCGCCTCATTCCCTCGGATGGATAGTTCCATTTTCCAGGGTGATTTGGAAATTGTATGAAAGGAATTCCTTGCTATCATTCATGATAGGATATGATATTACAGTTGTCTTTGATGTTATCTTTTCTCTTTCTGTGGCTCATTATAATTGTGGAATTCTCTCTCTTGCTGCGTTACACATGGATGGTCAAACAACCTTAGCAAAGAATTACAGAAATCACTGAGAAATAGTTTTGACAAAAATGCGCCTTTTTTCCAGTATAGAATTGATTTTTTAGTATATGTGGACTTGCAAGCTGCTGGAGAAATTTTCTACAGTATTAATTCTTCACTGGGAGAATGGTAATTGGATGAAGACAAAATAGGTTCTCTCCCTTTTGTTTGTACAAAGTGAAATGTCAGTTGTATGAGCCCAGGTAAAGGGCCAGCTTGAAAGCTAATATGTAAGAAATTCTCTTTCAAGCACCACAGACAAAGATGAAAAACTGTAAAGCTCAGAGAAGCTATTTCACTTTCAGAACATCTGTGGCTTTTCATGGGTATTCCCAGGACCAACTCATGCCAGTAGACAAAGCAGATAACAATTGCACTTAGAATTGTACAATAATCTCATGAGTTGGAAGAGGCCTACAAGGATCATCAAGTCTAACTCTTGGCCCTGCACAGGGCAGCCCCAAGAACCACACCATGTGCTTGAGAGCATTGTCCAAATTCCTTTTAAATTCTCATAGATTTGATGCTGACACCATTTCCATGGGGAGCCTGTTCCAGTGCCCAACCACCCTCTGGGTGAAGAACCTTTTCCTGTTATCCAACTTAAACCTCCCTATAATACAGCTTCATGCTATTCCTGTGGTTCCTTTCAAGAACCAGTCACCAGAAAGAGATCAGTGTCTCCTTTTCCTCTCACAAGGAAGTTGTAGACTCTGATGAGGTTTTCCATCAGTCTCCTCCAGGCTGAACAGACCAAATCACCTCTCAGCCGTTCCTTGTATGACTTCCCCTATAGGCCCTTCACCATCTAGATGGGCTTCTTTTGGACATTACACTTTGGGGAGCTCTTATTTATAATTTTTGTATGCGAAGAATAACAGCTGCATGTATGTGCAAAGTCTTGTGCTTCTATAATTGCATAGTCTATATAGTCTTAGTTTTCAGTCTTGTTTGCATATCAGAACTGAATTTTCCTTCTTCCTGAGAATTCTTCCTGCTCAAATGGAATGGGATTAGTTACAGTTTTGTAATCTGGTAGGCAGCTGTTGTTTTGACTTAGAAATGTCTCCAAGAGGCTCTGGGAGGGTCGTATAAGGAGTGAGAATGGCCTGGGGTAAAAGTTGTGTATGAGATCCTTCCACTGTACCCCAGTTGGAAGATGTGCTGGAATTTTGATAGAGTTGCAGTAACCTGAAGGGGACATGAACCTGATCTTTAAGTAGTATGCTTACACAGATGAGTAGCCTTGAAACTAAAAATGGTAATCTTGTAATCGGGAGGGGATGAGGAGATGAGTAAAGGATTTGAATGTTAACTGAATGTTCCAACCAAAATTAAATCTGTAGGTTACCTAAGCAGAGAAAACAATTTGTCAAGGTGTGTAGATGTAGCGGGAGTGAGAGGCTTTGGGCATGGACCGTGATCATTTTGGCTGCAATGCTTTTGGATTTTGCCATCAATTTATTAGTTTCAGTGCTCATGTAAAAGGTGGAGGGCATTTATCTCTGTCCCATTAAATGCAAAAAAGTTTAAGCTTGTAAAGGACGTCAAGAGCAATGAGTGTGTGGGTACTGAAGTGTGAATGGATAACATGTTATGGAGTGGGGCAGTGTGGTAGCAATCCGCTTTAGAGTGTTTTTTTGGCCTTGCACGTGCTTTTGCTTGCTTTTCACTACTGCAGGGACAGAAGGCTGCAGAAAAGCTAGTCTAGTCAGAAAAAGGATTTGCTTTGTGGCAGTCATACTCTGTCTTGTGAAATCTCTCATCTTCAAAATCTTGGGTATTGGTTTTCCTTTGTGTCGCAGTCATGGTAGTGAATGCAAATCTCCTAGGTGCTAAAAATACCCAATAATTAGGACTGTAGAATAGGAGAGTATTCCAAATGAAACCTAAAGTTCAGAGAAGAGCAGATTAAAAAAATCCTATCATCACACAATAAATCAAATATATTGATATTTCCTAAAATTCATCAAGTTTGTATAACTGACATTTATTATATAAAACTGTCCTAGAATCTTTTATAGGTAAAATAATATTTTGGTTTTGGTTTCAACTCTACTTTGCATCCGCCTCAAAATTTAAAAGCAATCAAATAATATATTCCCTCTTTAGTTTCTATCTTCAAAGTATAATGAGAAGATTTTTAGATGAAGCAAAGATATCTCTCTGTTAAAATAGTGTTTGATTGACTCACTATTACCTCTAACTTTAAATATCACATAATTTTAATTTTCCAGGGATGCAAAACTTTCATATTGATGGTAATGGTTCTGTCCTATGTATTTCACACATACCATGTGTGTGAATGCATAGAAGTGTAAAAATTATATATGCAAACATGAGTGTATGAACATGTCCTCCCATTCTGCTCTGTGGTGTTAAATTGCTACAGTTATTCAACAGGCACGATAATTTCCCAGGATTTTGTGTTTTTGTGCTATCAGCTATTAAACATGATAATTTGTTACAGTAGTTGGCCAAATAAATGCTGGGTTTAGTTATTTACTATTGGTGAATATTTTCATTCATGATTTTAAAATTACAGTTATCTGGGTCAGATTTAGAATGTGAGGACATTAACTTCTTTCACTTCTTTGAGCTTCATCTGTGTTTTCATTCTTTAGAGGTATTTTGGATGAGGTGCAACACAGGATACATATAAAAGTAAGTGTTGGCAAAAAAAGGAGATAAAATTCTATTTAATATATTACATAAACAAGCGACCATTAGGAGAATAAAAGTTTATTATAAATAAGAATCTGTGTAGGAATTTAATCAGTTGTTCATAATAAGTTTGGATTTTAATATAATCCTGTGTTTATTTTTATCATTAAACTTAATAACAATTTTTGTGTATGTGAAGAGAACTTTCTCAGGACCAACCCTCCCAAACAGGTTCAGCAAGCTGAGACAGAAGATTTTGGAATGGATGAGTGACTAGAATTTGCTATCACACAAATTAACTGGGCGTAGACAAAGAGATATTTTCCCCATATTGCTTTGCCTCACTGTCATTCAAATGAACAACCATTGAATTTAATGTTATTCTAGATTGTTTTGTGTTAGGTATTATACTTTCTGTGTTGTAATTAATATTAATGATGATAACTTTTGAATGTTAAAAATGTTAATTTAACTCACTAGGTCTCCTGCTTCATTAGTGTCTTCAATAGTGTCATTCAGAAGGAAATGCTTCATCAAACAGTAGTGATTCAATCATAAAAGACTGTAATAGCAGACCTATTAGAACTCTCATGATCCAAAACCTCTCTCAGTTTTTCACTTCTCATTCTCTAATTGGGACCAGTCATTATCTTTCTTAGCTCATTTCAAACAAGCAAAATAATCCTTTACTTTTACATAGAACCTTTTATTCCTTGAGGATACCTAAGGGCTCTTGTGTAGAACATTTCTTATTTTACCTTCAAATATGCATTCAGCCCTAGACTGGAGCAAAGTGGAATGCTTTAGGGCTAAAAATTTTCTGTTCTTTCAGGAAGACAGTTCTTTAGATTGCCTGTGTAATGAGAAAGCCAATGGTGAAACTTGTTCTAAAAGCCACCTGCAACTTACGCTAGCACTGGTACCTGCAGACTCAGCATATATCAGGGAATCCTATAGAAAATAACTTTTTGTTTTCCTGTTGCGTCTTTCAGCTCAGGACCTTCTCGTACTTTCTATACGTTAATAAGCTTGTCTTAAAAACTCTGTTAGCAGTGCATGTTCTTTTTTTTTTTTTTAACTTTACCTGTGCTTGTTTAACAGATGCATCTGAGAGATATCAAACCATTAAACTATACATGGCTGTAGTATAATTCTGAACACTCTCAAATTCTGAGTTGTGTTTGCTTTTATAAATTTATGTATGTGATTGTCCAGCCCTTGTGATAAATGTTGAAGTATGATCCAGCAGTTCTCATTTCAAGTTATTTCATCAACTGTTGAGCTCACATTCTCCAGCTTCTCTGTTAATCATATAGTGAGAGATATGAATGAAGGTTTAAAATAGGCATCCACATTCAATTGTCATAAAGTGTATAGCAGTACTGTTAAACAAGATCTTCTTCTAAGTTTGTTATCAAGGAATATAGAAGAAAAAGCAGGTCCTCCCTGTGTGGTTTGGATAAATCTTTTTTATTCCCCCTCCTTCCTCTTCCCCTATGCTACTCATGCAGATTAAAACAGTTTATGGCTGACTAGACTGTTCTTTTCTGAACTGTTTCAGCTTAATTTAAAATCCTAGTTTTACTAGGCGTCCTGTGATTTATACTCACAGGTGCTACAGCTGCTAGGGGATCCATTCCACTGCAGTGTTTTCTGAAATCAAAACATTATTTTACGTGTAATACATAACATTTGAGACAGATAAAGGACTGATAATCTTCCTGTTATTAGGGGAGCAGCATTTGTGCTCTGGTGGCTAGATAACAATTTGGAATTTATTCCTATCTCTAATGCTTTTGCTTTGCCACCTCCACTCTTCTCTCTAGTTTTTCTGCCCACTATGTAAAATCTCTGTCTTTTCTATACTATTAGAAACAGTTCACATAAAAACTTGACTGCTAGTACTTCTGGAGTGTGGTATTTTATTCAATTTTAACACTAACCAGCTCCTCTGGGGAGGGTATATAACTTAGATGTTGTCTTCTGAGGGTCTTAAAATTTGATAATGTCTAAATGAGTCTTGCCATGTAACCTTCACAATAAGTAAAACAGCATTCAACAGTCTGAAACTGTCTTTTTTTTTTCTCCATATAAAGCAAAAGTACAAAAAAGTACTAATGTTTTTTTGTCTGTTTCATCCTTTTTCTATATTGAGGTATAGGCTTGGGAATCAATCTGTGAACAGTCTGTGAATTATCGCTGAGATTATATGTCAATCCTCTATTATTATTTTGTCATATTTTTGCTCCTTATGTCTTGTATTCAAAAGACATTAAACAGTTTACATGATCTGGAGTTTGGAAGACTGCTGTCTAAATGGAAAAATAGCATGGCTGTATGTCAACTATTTTTATTCAGACTGGGTTCAGAGGATTATTGTTTTAAGGGAGTAGGAGAGTCTTGCAAAAAAATGGAGAGAGGAGTTGTTTATGGAAGGCTCTAAAAGTACAACAGAGAAAATTTTCTGAGGTAGCCCAGAGGAAAAAAAAAAGGAAAAAGGAAGGAGGTATGCTTAAAGAGGGATTAAACACAGCTAAAAATGAAGACTACAAATTTTAGAGAAGACTTCTCAGCCTGAGAATGTGTGAATGAAGTAAGCTTGACTACCATAATACTGTAGATAGCTAAGTGGCACTAGGGAATCTAACACAAGAAATGATACATAAGTTAGTATTTCATTTGGTCAAGGAAAAGTTCTATGTGTTTTAAAGCTTAAGGATGCTTAGTGTTAGAAAATCTTTACAAAATCTATTTGTGTCTCCTTAAACTAATATTTCTATCTGAAATTTTATACTGTGAACCAGTATCCATGGACCTGGAACTAGAGAAAGTCTGGGTGTTTAAACCAGTGGCATTTTTTGTTTCACAATCCAGTTTTCTATCACTACTGTCTCTTGGGAACCTCTGTAGACTGAAATTGAAATTGTGCCATGAAATCACCTTCAGGTCAATGAGCTTTCAAGAGATTCACAGCCAAACATTTTTGTGCCATTTCTCAGGGACCATGTTTCCTTGGTGCAGAGTTCTGGGTAACCAGTTCTCCATGTTTTCAGAGGAAAAGTCTGTGTAGGACAGACTGTTGTGTAGAATGGGAAGTGTGCAGTTGTCCAAGAGCTCTACCTTCTCTGCTTCTTGACTGAAGTGGGGGATGAAGTTTGGTAAAGTTTTCTACTTTGATAAAGACTTTCATGAGATTTCAGGTAATCTACTGTGCTTAATGTCTAAATATTGTTTCTTGATTTTTTTTTTTACTAATTGAACCTTGGCTATAAGGTTATTTACTTATACCAGGCATGAATACATGCATGCACACACACGCACAACAACATACAATTTTTATATCTCTATACATTCTTGCAAAAAAAAAAACCAAAAAACAAAAATCCCCTCTATTCTTTTTAAGGGTAATTACAGTTTTAGTGTAATGAAAACCTAATTATCATAGTTAAAGGGAAAGAAATAATGTATTTTCAGAAAATTTTGCCTCTAATTTTTTTTGTCAAGAGCAGTAAACCTGACTACAGATAGAATTCCTGGTTTTGAAATGGTTGCTGCCTATTCGATAGAAATCTTTCCCATTCCCTGAGATTAAGGATCCACTTAACTAAAATATTATGTAAACTTTTATTCTCCTTCTTCTCCTTCTCAGTCTTGGGAGTTTTTTCCTCCATTTTTGCTCTTAGCTTTTTTCCTTCTTTTTGGCTCTTATTATATTTTTCCTGCCTCCTCCTCCCCACATTCCCCCCATTTCTTTTTTAAGGCTTGATTTTACCTTTTTGGTAGCAATGGCAAGTCTGCTCACTGGAAATGGTGTGGACTCTTAATCATAGAATCATAGAATATGCTGAGTTGGAAGGGACAATTCTAATTTCTCAACTTTTCAGAATCATTGCAGGCACACTGTGAATTAATTCACAGCAAAATTTATAGAACTTTATACTTTACTCATCTACATGTGAACAGGCCCATTAAGCTCCTATTGGGTGTGAACAAAATAACATCCTATTGTATATCAGTGATATAGCTTTTTCATAGAGTTATGCAATTTTAGATCCTGTTCTTCATGCCTAAAAAAGGAAATGAAGCCTGAAAATTGTGAAAAATTTATTCTCATTTCAAGGCTGTTCTTTCATCTGACTTATTATACTGCCATCATCTTCAAATCATGCAAAAGCTGCCCTTTTCATACTGAAGTATGATGAATAGGTATTTAATGAAGGCTTATCACAAAAATTGTACAAGAATGCAGTAATATCAGCAAAACATTAGTGTGCCAATATCTAGTGCAGACACTAGCATAGTAGATGCTCTTTATGGAACATAATTAGTGTAGTCTTTCGCCTTTGGGACTGGCTTTGTAGGGGGAATGCAGCCACATTCCTTGCACACTATATTCAATAACGTGCAGATTATGTGCAGGGGACACATGCCCCAGTTTTCAGAGCTGAAGTAGATGTGATGTCTGGTTGTACCTGATCTTGAAGCAGCTCTGTTCTGAGATAATGTAAGGCATACATTCAGCATCACAGCTGCTGTGCTTAATTTGACAGCTGGAAAAGAGCTTCAAAGTAATGGTAGCTGTTTGCCAGAAAGATAATATGCATGGAAACCATGGACAATAAGACTTTATATTGACATCGTAGACTTTACTATTCATAGCTCCATCTATGGTATCTCATCAGGAATCAGATCTGATTTTCAGTAACAGCATTACAATTCTATTATTTGGTTTGATTAGGGTGTCCACTTAACAACTTTAAATAACGTAGGTTTTTGGTTATATTTATACCATGTAAGAAATTACTTTTGGCCTCTGCCAGTGTTTGGAGGAGCTGATCTGGAATAGTCTTAGCTGTGCATCTCCCTGTCCTTATCTTTCAAGACATGCTTCACATAAGCCTTGTAGCTCCTTATACATTTAGTACATTCTGTCTTCTAGAATTATATTATAATGTAAATAAGACAAGGTTGTTTGGGAAGAGGGTATTACAAATTTCAAATTGCTTCTTTTCCTCAGCCTTATAAGCTTTAATTAATATTCACCCATCTGTCTCTGTGCACTTCCTGCTTCTCTACTTATGCAAATAAGACTATCGGTTTAGTGTGGAGGCTGTCAGGCCATTAAGGGGCGTTTTGTGCAAATGAATTATAATAAAAGAATCTTCTTGTTTCTTATAGCTAAGAGGCTGGCTTTGAGAAAGCGTATGTCCAAGTATGGAAACATAAATAAAATCTAATGTCAGATAAAATCTAATTATCAGAACTATCTATTTCAACAATTTATGAGAAGTGTGCCAGAGGAGAGTGAGGTGTATTCCTGCAGGAGTCTGCATCATGAAATAAGTCAAGGAACTTACTAAAAGGCTATCCATGTCGATGAAGTGAACATAGGATCAAGACCAGTTTCTCAAGGCATTTTGCAGCCCAATCACACACAAAATCAATCACATAAATCTTTTAGGTTGGAAAGGACCTCTAATATCAACAGCCCAACCACTGGCCTATCACCACCTTGTTAACTAGACAATAGCACCAAGTGCCACATCCAGTCATTTCTTGAACCCCTCCAGGAATGGTGACCTCACCATCTCCCTGGGCAGCCCATTCCAATGCTTAACAACCCCTTCTATGAATAAATTCCTCCTGATGTCCAGCCTAAGCCTCCCCTGGTGCAGCCTGAGGCTATGACCTCTCAGCCACTCTTCTGCGAGCCTGTAGTGTGCCTGGGGTTGTAACCCAGGGACAGGACCCAGCACTTCACCCTGTTGAGGCTCATTCCATTGGTCTTGGCCCAATGATCCAGCCTTTCCACATCCCTCTGCAGAGCCTTCCTACCCTCCAGCAGATCAAGACTCTCACTCAACTTAGTGTCATCCCCAGGCACTTGTATCTTCCTAAGCTTGAACATTTCATGATTGTCCAGTCTTAAAGCCTTTGTTGAAAATTATTAGATTTTCTGTTTTGTAGGTGGAGAGTGGAGAATAAGATAATAGTTGAAAGTTGAACATTGGCAGCCTGCCTGCTGAATCCTAATCTAACCCTTGTTTACCATCTGCCCTAATTTTTTAAATTTCTTAATCTGTTGCAATTGTTAACATATTCATTATACTGTGAACTGGAAAGATGGTATTACTATTGCACAAATGGGGAAATACGACACAGGCTGAATGCTAGATCCACAAAGGGAAGTTCCTGACTCTTGGACTGTCTAGAAGATTAGGCATGTGAACTGTAGGGTTTATATGCCTAACTGTATTAGGCATCTGAACTGCATTATTCGAAAAGCATCTACAGATTTATAACAGTAAGTAGGAGAGGGGAACTATAAAAACTCTCCAATATGAGAATGGGTTATATTGCATATAAGTTGCTCCTTTTACAAACTGAAGAGAGCTGTTTGTTTTTCAAGTGCTGATTTCTGATCATGTCTGTTCTGAAAAGTGAATCATAATAGAATGAACTTTTTAGCTTCTCTCATTTCCTGGTTTAAATATGCCTTGGAGCTTGAGGATTTATCTCTCTCTAAAATTATTCTATTTCACATATTCTCATTAAGCTTATTAAGTCTAATGCTTATCTGAATTCTATTAATCTTGTTTTTTGTGCTATCTTAGCACAGCTAAAACTCTACATTGAAGGTACTTTGTTTTAAACAAAAAAAAAAAAAAAAAACCTTTCCTAAAAAAAAGCTACTTTTGGCTTAAATTGAATTTTGCCTTGTTATTCTTTGAGTGGTAAAGATAAGAATCTCCTGGGACATTCTCCCAGTGATGGTTGACAAGTTTGGAGTATCTCTTTTGCATTGTCCATATAACTGTGTAATCACCACAGATTGTTGGGCTATCTCCAAATCATGAGCAGGTGGCCAGGGTCATCCATGTCAGGGCCTTGACTGCACTAATAGCTCTAATGGCCCAGAACAGCCTCACCTGTGGCCTACATCCACATCTCTGCCCATAAACCCAAGAGCTCCCTGCTGGCTCAGTCTGGAGTCTCAGCCCTGTCTGAGCTGTGCTGTCAGGATGTTGGTTGCTGGCTGGCTGGCTCAGCCATCTGTGTGCTGAGACACAGATCCTGTGTACCTGGGTCTTCACCCATGGACTGACCTCCTAGCTTTGACCCATCCTGTCCCTCTGAACATGCTCACTGATCTCTGGACAGTATCTCACCCTGAGTACCCTTAATTGCTTCTTATCTGCGGATTGTTTTCCTGGTTTGATCTCTGTCCTGCCTTATTGCTATGAATCTTCCTGCTGATTTGCACACCTGGTTGAACCTGGCCATGATCTCTGCTGCCTCTCTGAGGGGTCTCTGTCTTGCTAACCTTTTTTATCTCATTTGGTTTCTGTCTCCTTTTCACTTAGCCACTAACCCTTTTTAGATGATCATTCTGGGTTCAGATCTGTGATGAGGAATGATAGGAGAATTACTATCTGTGAAAGCTGGCTAATCATGCTTTGTGACATGATGATCACATGCAGAGGGAGAAAGCAAATAGTTTAAAATATAGGCATCTTTCAGAACCCCCCTTAGAATATTGTGAAGTCATTCTTTATGTTTTAGTGGTGTCCTCTCTATCACACCAGACACCATACTTAGGCAGAATAGAAAATTCAGTTAAATAGTCACAGAAATTAAGTGGGGCCGTATTAGGACTCTCAGAATTTGATTGAAAACAAAGCAGGTCTTGAAAGACATTCTACTTTTGGAAACTGGGCTGCAAACTGGCAGCTGATTTGTAAACAGTCTTTTATAATACCCGTAAATAGTGGCCTGTCTTGTGGGGCCAAATTTTCATGTAGCATTTTTTGTGACAAATTGAGGTTACCAGAAAAAGGAACAAGTATGGACTAAAGGCAATCATGGATCACTGTCATACTCTTGGTTGCCTTCTGTGTTGAATGTTCTCTGTGTGTTGAGTCTGACTACCCTAATAGGGTTTGGCTTACTATACCAGACATAGACCAGCCAATACTAAATACCATTTCCACAAGTTATTGGTGTTGCACAAGCATATCCAAGCCAGCTAGGCAACTGTTTTATTCAGGTTTGGAGAATGTCACCAGGAGTAGTTCCTGGATCTAGTTATTGGAAAGAATACTGCCATCTTCACTACTGTTTATTTGACCTGTATTAGCTAGTGCCAAATCCTGCTTTGGAATGTGGATAGGGAAATGGAAATCTCATACGTAACAGAAATGCTAAAACTTTCCTTACGTGTCCTTCTAGTAGAACAGTTATGAATTTTGGGAGACGAGTTCTGGAAAGTGCAGTCACTTGTTGGTGGAAGCACTTGCTGGGATTTTCTTGCTCGTGTCAGAGCAGGCAAGGCCCTTGGGTATTCTACAGACAGGACTTATCTTGCTCTTCCTTTCTATCCTAAGTGCATTATACAACTATTGACTTAGTTGAGATCTCTGCAATCTTGGTGCAAATTTTCTTAAAAATAGTCTGGGATAGCCTTAAAGAATCAAAGGTACCGCTCTTTCTAATGGCTATTGTAGTTGCTGACCTTCACAATGACTGCCAGCCACAAATTTTCTGGTTCTAGAAAAATAGACTTTAAATGAAAATATGTATGTGACATATATTCATGGTACAGTATCTGCGGAAAGAAATATGTTAAAGATACACACCTTCCTAAATGAGATAAGATCGTAAAATTTCTCAGCTGTGCAGTAGCTATTCTGGCTGGCACACAATTGCTGTATCCACTTGGTCAGACAGCAACATCTGAAAACTATTTATAGTGTTTTCATATTCTAAGTTTTCGGTGGTTTTGTTTTTTTTTCTTTACAAAAGATCCAAGACTCTTACTGGTGAGATTATTATTGAGGATCCTTTCTAACTTGGTACAATTAAGATCATTGTATATTCTGTTATGTTCAATGCTAAGTTTAGAAGGATAGATTGAAGGTTTTCCATCACCAAAAGCTAGAGTATGATGTGTCCTGACATTGAAGTATCATAGAAAAGGCAGCAATGGTGTTTTTCAGACTATATGTTGTGTAAGTTCAGTATGGTTTCGATCTTAAAATGCCTTTAGATGGAGAAGAACAGCGTTTCTTATTCATTCTTTTCCTCTTTCAAATAATTTGTCCTAAAATGCTTCCGAAGATCTTCTGATACAGCCAATGCCTAAATAAGACAGTCTTAAAATGCTCAGCGATTAAATCAGCAAAATATTTTGTTGGAAATTGAAGACTGAGTAGTGTAGATTCTGATTTTCATTAGATAGCTACATATGTCAATAACAAAATACATCCGAAAGCAGCTTGTGAATGTGTGTGTGTTCATCACTCAAGTATTGATTTGCTTATCAGAATGGCGTCATGCCCATACTGTGTTTGAGAGAGCAGGTACTGTAAGCTGATCAAACTATATTGCAGAACATATTAGCTGGCAGTGTTGACTGCATGGTTTTGGAAAAAAAAAAAAATCCAAAGCTCAAGGGTGCAATTTTCTCAGTTTATTACACTTCCGTTTATTACATTTATTTTTAGTAGCTGAAATGTTCCCTTAGAGAATATCATAGGAAGACAAATGAGAATATTGAGATTAGAACATGAGTTGTAAAATGATGCAGCACATTTTGGGTCTTGCATCTCTAATTGCTGAACTATAGTGCCACTTTTCTTCATGGTTTATAGTCCATGCATCTAAGTCTGTTTCTCACATATTTGAAAAGAAAAAAAAAAATCAGCTTCAGCTTTTCATTGTTTATTGTATTCAAAATGAAACCTCTACAAATTTGAAATGAAAAAAGAAATGGATTTTTCAGTTAGCAGAAATAATTACTTAAGTGAGCAGATAAAGGTCCTTAAAAAATGGTTTTGGTAACAGTAAAATTTCTTTTGAACTGAGTTGCCAGAGCAAAGGACAGGCCTAGACTAGGCTTTTGAAACAGAAGAAAATTTTATGAAGTGGGTTTTATTTATTGCTTAGTTGAAAAGCTTATTATATACAGAAATGCCTCTAAAAGAAGTTTCAACTTGTAAACAAGCATTTTTACGCCTGAAGTGCTTATGTTCAAAGACAGATTATATATTTTAACACAGGATTTAGACCCACCTGACATCTGCACCAAAGGGCACTTTTCTTTGCTCCAAAAATGAAGAAGTTTTGTGTTGCTAGTAGAGAGCTAGCAGGCACTTTCTGTTACACTTCATTTTTAGTTTCTGCCTTTGTGTAACAATACTCTGGGAGTATGTACAAGAAAAGGAGACTGTGATCCATCCTTTCTCATATGAGAGAAAAGCTTTTCATGCTTTTTGGCCTTCCTTCTGAAGCTATTTTACTCCATTTCTCTTTTGATGAATAGTTATTTTTAATGAATCTAGGAATCATGTGTCAGAACTGGATAATATCCATATTAATCTGTTTGTTCTACAAAACATTTAGATTATTTGATGATTAAATCGTGAGCATATTCTAGAAAGCTCTTTGAATACATATTGGCATCAGATACTTGGATCAACCAAGGAAGGAGAAAACACTGAATTAACTATTTCACATGTATGCTATGTGGATGTAATACATTATAGATATGGAAGAAGGTAAGCTTTTTGTAAGCACCTAGGACTTTTTACTGAAGGAAAAAAATTATATTATTATTATTATTATTATTATTATTATTATTATTATTATTATTATTATTATTATTATTTTGTGTGCATATTTATTTTAGAATTTACAAACAAGTCGTTTGTCATTGCAGTTGGGAAGTCCAAATTTGAATGAGATTTTCTTCTAATGAAGTACATGAAACTGTTTTCAAGGTAGTATAGTTTACCCAAACCATATTTACCTTCCAAAGATCAGCTCAAAAGGCTATGAAGACTGATTTCATCAGTCTGACTTAACCTCTGAATCCAAAGGACCTTTTACTTAGCACTTTAAGACATACCGAAAGCACTTTTATATTTACAGTTTTTGACATTGCAGTAAGCCTCACAGGCCTTTCTTCCTAAATTAAGTAAAATCTGTAGTGCACACTATGCAAATGTGTTTTGTCATTCTCCCCCCAGAGTTGCCTCTTTGCATTTTATCACAGTGAGAATGATTAGTTTAGAATAGTGGTTTTCCTACAGGCACCTGTTGTACATCTAACGTGAAAAAAAAAGGAAGATGGTGGGGGGGGGAAGCTTACATCCAATGGCTTTGTGCCATGTCTCTTTTCTCCTCAGGGAATTACTTTAACACTGCCAGCTATAAACGTGACATCACTGTCAGATATCCATTGTTAAAAGAGTGTTTCTGATTTCGTGTATGTGGTTTCTGTACCATAGCATAAGTTTTCTTATTCTAGTTAGATATAAAGTTAAGGTTGTCAGCACTTGTACTGACTGTGTCAGTAATCCATCTAGCTCTGACAGAACTTTTTCCAGATGAAATCTAGGGCTCTGGGGCAGAAATTTCAGAAAATATTTTTCTTTGACTTCATCATTCAGTAGCAAAGAAATTAATTGTGGAAAGGGTAATGTCAGCTCCCTTTAGCAGGCCCTGAGTCTAATTAACAAAATAGTGGCTGTTACACTCTGTGAATTTTTGATTACTAGATGAAGTGTTATAAGCAGGAAGAACGGGTTACATCCTTTACTGACAGCAGATGTTTACAGAATGATTAGTGCCCTTGTCAAGTAACCAGGTAATGATGTATCTCACTGCCACAGATGTGTGGTTTTCCTCATGAAGAAATCATCTAATTTGTGTGCTTTCCATTCTCCATGCTTTAAAAAAAAAAAATTGTTTTGTTTTAACATTAATCTGTCATCTGCGGTATCAAGTCATTCCATATCATGACTTCTATTGCACTTTAAGTTTATACAGAGCTTAATACCTTGTAATTTTGAGGCTATCTAAATCTAACTCAGCTAGAGCAACTGAAGGTAATAATGAAGTGACTGACATTGCTGAAGCCTTTTCTTCAGGTATCATTTTTATTTAATGAGGCCTTGGCTGTCTGACTTCTTAACTAAGAACACTCAGGACTTCATCAGAATTAGTACAATTAAGGCAAAATATTGACCCATTACCCTAGCAGAAGCAATAATCTGTCTTTTAGAGACTGTATCATACTATAGTCAATTAAGTATTGCAGAAATAGAAAACAGAAAAATATAGCCATATATTAGATTCAGCTCTGAAAATAATGAGAAATTCCACCTTATATGATGCACAGACCTTCCAGAAAGTGTATGAGTATCAGGGGAGTTTGCTTAATAGATAATAATGTACTATTGGTATATGGAACTGTGTAAATTGAAATGCAGGGAAAGGAAGAAGAGGCTAAACCTAAAAGCTATTGAGGTGTAATAAGTGGCTGGAGACACAGTAGGTGTTTTGTTTATTCATCTCCTACAAAGCCCGTTTTCATTTCCTACATTTTCTTTTAATTTCCATAGGTAGTTGTCCAAAGAAATCAACCATGAAAGGTATATGAGTTCAGTGAACAACCAAAAAGCTCGGGCAAGTAAATGCACAGCCTTAAGCAATGCTTCTGGTGCCTTTTTCTTTAGTTGTCTTAGTAGCTTTATGTATCTATGATGGATGATGTGATACAAGATACTGACAAAACTGTGGGTGTAAGATGTTCAGACATCTCCAAGACTGCAAAAGAAACTGTATGTGTTTGTGAGTACACTTGAATTAAAATTAATATTGCCTGGGGAGCATTTAAATAGTTTCATATGGTGGACCTGTTACAGTGTATGAGTTTAACTTACGACAAAGAGGTTATCTATATCCATATGGGTAAAACATGGGTCTCAGGTAGTTTTAATGCCAACAATTCCTCTCTTGCATAGCATTTCCTCAAAATCAGGGGAAAAACTGTGTGTGTAAGAAAAAGTATCTGTCAAGGTTCTGAGAAACTAAAGTAAGGTATAAGAAGGAAAGATAGTAAGAAAAAAAATGTGTAGTTATCTGTGCCTGCTTATCCTAGAGCAGTTTCCATACTTCCTTTGAAAACTGAAATACAGCAGAGTGTCTCCTTATAAGAAATCAGGATGCTAAGTAAGCACTTGCGATCAAAGAAATAGTCAAACTACTTGTGAAGGTTAATAGTTTGTCTGTTGCAATTCAAATATTCTATGAGTAACTAAGCAGAAAAACTGTTACAGAGTAGGTATCATATTTCCACTTTTTCCACAATTTTATTGTGTTCTCTAGTAGACAGTAGAAATTTTTCTCTTTGTATAGGGCATACCAGGTAATTGCTATCCAATAGTTTAATGGGTCTGTGGGTTTTTGTAAATGTCACTTTTCATTGATAAGAACAAATAGCATATAAGAATAAATGTATTTTTTTTAAGCAAGGGCAAAACAAGGAAACAAATCTTTGTTTTGTCATAGTAATTCAGTCCTACAATACAGGACTGTGCATTTCAGAACTTGGATAAAACCAAAGTATCACATGGCAATTCATGGTAGCCTTATTTTCTAGATGTAAAAGGATAAAATAACAGATTAAAAGTATATTCATTACTGTAACGGACTCCATAAAAATTATCAGCTGATCGATCTGAAATACTGGCTATCTTGGGAGACTTATTTGTGTGCATTACTCAGTGGTTTTCTTTAAGCTTCAATATTATTTATTTATAGGAAGAAAACCAGATTTCGCAGGATATCATTGCTGTCCTAACAAGAAATTTTCTTTGTAACTGTTACTTTTTTACTTATCCAAAGAAAGACTAATATTTAAATTTCTTGTGCATTGTTTTTATGAAGCATTTTTCTTATGTATTTATCTTCTTTGTGTTTTTGACTGAGTTGAAATTAATGGGGCTCATCCTGCCTGATACCTTTCAATACGTTTTACATGCCTAAAGTCTTCTTTCATATCCAAATGATTTAGCTTTAATTAGTACTGAAGAAAAACATTGTGGTCTGATGCACTTGGAGATTTTCAGAATTGCTATCAAGAGGATCTTTACTGACCAGCTTTATTCACCAAGTATTCATTTAAGCCTAACATAAAGATCAGTATGGAACTGAGATTACAATAATTTACAAATAATACGTTTGTTGCCTAAAGAAAGATAAAACACCTGTCATCATGCACTTCTGTGTCATTGAACTTATCTAAACGATACGTGTATGGTTCATGCTGGCATTAAAGCTTTGTGCAAGTTGACATTTAGCACTGGCTTCAAGGTCTGTGTATCCCTGATCTGTAAGAATAGTAGTGTAAGTAGAAAATTCTTGCTGTGGTTTTAGAATTAAAATACTCTTAGGTATTCAGGTTGTATATTTTACACTTGAAGGCAGCTTGCAGAATGGATGAACAATTTCTGAAGAATTACACAAAGAAATTACGAGTAAATCAATGATAAGGCTCATTGCAAAGACATGGGTTGGCAAAGCTGCTGTTTTTCTTTGCATCTGTCTTGTGCCTCTGGTGCAGAGAAACTGAAATGTAAACAGTAAACACTCTGCACATGGACCGAGGTCATTGCTGCTACTCTTGTAATCTAGTCTCTGGATTTGGAATGTTACTAATCCCAACATAAGCCATGATTTCAAATGGTTGAAGTTTATGTAAAGGCAGCTCTTTGTACAGGCCTGTCCTTTTCACTAATGAAATCTCAGTGCTCAACTGAGACAGTGGCCTTTTATATCTTATTCTTATCACTGAAAAAACAGGGTAAACTGTCAAAGACCATTTCTGCATTGGCCTATAAATATGCTGTATCGAGGGGGTAAAAAACAACAGAATTTAAACTGCCTTAATCTAGCTCAGGCAAACAAATACAGATGTGCTTGGCTTCTTGTTTTATTGTCTTAAATGAACTCTCCTGTTGGCTGCTCAAAGCAAACAGAATAATCTGAACCCAAAACAAAGGGCAGTTGATGCAACATAAAATTGAGAAAAGTGTGTAAGGGGGTGAGTTACAGTTTTGAGACCTTTGCTTTGTTCACCTTCATTTCATTGATGGGTTCAGCAGCCATGCAACGAATTCATAGAATGGTACAGAATTAGTTTTCCTGGGGTTACTAAGTTCATAAACTGCATGCAGTCTTGGAATAGGTATTTTCATTATATCTATAAAGTCTCAAGTTGAGCACTCTGATAATATCTGGTGTGTGTGGTGGAAACAGGTCGTGGAATGCAGTTGTGTTCTTCAGCTGCGATCATTCAGCAGGCCTGATTTGAGTTCCAACTTTACAATTCTCCTCCCCCTTGAATTATGACTGTGATAGTATTTAATAAAATAATTTCATCAAGGCAAATCTATGTTCATTTAAAATGAAAGTATTTAGAAAAAGGTGCATTTTAAACTCTTATACCTTATTTGCCTACAGGTATTTGATCATTTATATGAGGGTCTTAGAATAACCTTCCAAAGAGGCACTTACAGGCTTCCCTCTCTCTCTCTCTGCCTGTCTTCTTGTCAGAGTTCAATGAGACCTCGCAGACCCTGGCAAGTCTTACTTACTGGAAATGAAGTAATGTTTTAAAAATTTTTGGGCTTTGCTCTCATCTGGTAAAAGACAGCTTTTCCATTCTGTGTGTTAATGATTTAAAAACTAATAGCTTTCTTATTTCTTAACAACTTCCAAGGTTGTGTGTTCTTGTATAGGAGGTCATTCTGTTCCTCTTTTTCCCTTCAAACCCTAGTAAAGCTAAGGTGCAAAGACAAAAGAAAGAAACTAATGTATATAACTTTCCAGTATCTTCTACTCCCTCTTCCAACAATATATGGTGTGTTTATAAATTCACTGTGATTTTATTTACCATTACACATAAACTATTTACCTGAGAAACAGATTCCACACTACTACACGTAGTATCTCTACTTCTCTTTTGCTATATAACAACCTATCATAGTTTGTAAGTATATGCAGTGTAGGAAATCATTAATGTGTGAAAGGACACAGCATTTTTGGAAGACCTTTCCTCTTAGGATGGAAGAGTAAAACAGTGGTTAATGTTCCCACTGGCCATGTTGTCACTGGCTGCTGAGGCTGACAGGCTAGACTCAAGCAACTTGTCGTGTAATTACTTATACTTGTATTCATTAGTGAGTGGTTCCGCAGCCACTGGGAATTTGCATGGAGTGAAGTGGGCTAATTTAGTTACACAAACCTTAAAGAAAATCCTTTAACATACCTCCTACCCCTCTTACATTTTAAGGCAAAACTCAGATGAAAGGTAGACATACACAAAACCTCCATGCTTCCAGCACTTTAATTCCTCATGAAAATGTAATCTGGAAAGGAATCCTACTCTATTTAGTTAGAATTCTACTGTGAGATAGCATCCAGAATAGCATAAATAATAGGGATTGGTGTCTCAGGGAATTGCAAAAGTGGCTATTTTTTTAACTCACTAGAATGGATCCTTTCTAGGTGAATAACTAACAGAATATATTCTAGCAGGCTGTCTCAGTCCATTTGCCCAGTAGACACAGACATCATGGATATTGTCAATCATCAGTTGCACTAGGTGGCCACATAATCCGGAAGACACAAGAGTATGAAATACAGACTTCAATAAACACTTCAATTTCTAAAACCAGTGTCTGGTCTTCTCAAAATGCAGATGGCATGGAACAATTTTGCAGATGCAGCACTACTTCTGTAGGTAAGAGTGGTGTTTGTACCCTCAAAAGTTAAAAAGTCCCTCATAATCTTGTGTCTATCCATTCTAAGTTTCAAAATCACTCAAAACTTTAGCAGTCATTGGTTGTGGCTATCTGCAATATAGACTAGTATAAGAAGTTAATCTTGGTATTTCATGTGGTGCATGGAAATTTCCTAAGAAAAAACCCCTGATAGTGCTGTGTTTGTATGGACAAGTTGTTTTACAATTTATTTTCTCAGAGGTAAGAAGTTTATTCTAAATAGCAGAAAATTACTCTCATTTTGCATCTTTGACAAAACTGGTTTTGCTTTTTGTTTTGCTGAAACTAAATTCTTTACTCCAGAAATGGTTTTGATCAATCTATCATTTTAAAATAATTTATATAAAGGAAAGGAGAAGATTTCTAAAAGTATTGAAATGTCTTGTTTAAAAATTATTTTCCTTTTAAATAGCAGATTTTAAATTTGAAATACTAGCAAATTCTAAAAAAAACAAAAAAAACTTAAAAAAAATCAAAATAATAAGATCCAGATTGCAAAATGAAATTTTAGCTGTCCCCAGATGAGCCTGTTGAGAAATTACTGACTATGTATTTAAAATTCTTTTGAAGTAAGAAAAGTAATGTATTAGTAGGGAGAAAAAAAAAATCCCATCCAGTTCTTGCAGTTCCTCTGTAACAAGATGATCCAGTACTGTTGAAGGAGGTGGACTGAGATCCGTGGGAAGGAAATGGCGCCCTAGACCTGGAAAGTGAAGCAGCTGCCTATTACAGGGGTGGCAAACATTAATGCATCCATTCAGGTATAGATTATATAAAAATGTATGACATAATTTAGGCATAGCGATACCTTGAACTACACATTTAAAACAATTTCTAAGTGGAGGTGTGAACGCTGATTTGATATTTCAAGTGCATAACACAATGTTCTTGTAGGAGATTCTGACAGTAAAAGGGTCTGCACGTTCTAGCATATAGCATCTAAATAAAATTGCAAATCAGAATTTCTCAGTACTTCTGATTTTGGCCCTCTTGACAAACTGAAAATCAAAATAAAAACAGCCTTGACTTTTTTTACTTTGCTTTCCAGACATTTCTTGTCTTTTCAGAACTTAAATCTATGCAAATTCCTATAGAAAACAATTTCAAAATGTGAACTATTTGTAAACTGAATCTGAAAAATACCTGTTTTCAAATATTTCTTGTTTATTTAGAAATAAAAATAAACCACAGACTTTCACATGAATATACCCCTTCTCTCCTCCCAAATTAATATAGTGTCTAAGTAAAAATAAAATTACCAGATCTTCTCACATCCATTCTCTTTCCTTTTCTTAACAAGAATGTACTGTAGAATTTAAAAAGAGGAATTGCTTAACATAACTCACCATACTTCCTATATTTATTATAATGGAGACTTTTGTATGTTGATTGACTCCACAGAAATTTGCTTCCTGACTAAAAACATTGGTACCATTGTATAAGGTGAGTAGAAATAATTCTGCAATAATTTCGACATCTAATTATGGCATTTAACTAAAAGACTTTCAAGTAAATGGAAATATTTTCCTTGTCTGTTCATCTTTTGATGTTGGCTTAAAATATTTTTCATGAAATACTATTTTTTTTTTGAGGAGGCTAGAAATATAATGCTTAATGCTCAGTGAAACAGAATGGGACCAAACCTCCCTAAACGCCTCATGATCAGCTGTTAGGAAATTTTAATAGCACATCATACATCCAACTGGCTCAAAAGAGTTGCAGGAAACTAATCTTTACTCTGACTTAAGTTTGGATCGTAGATTCCTCAAACACTGGAATCACTGGTAAACAAGAAAGCTTAACTGTATGCTCAAAGTTTTGTCAGGAGATTCTCATCTGAGGATGAGACAATCATAGTGAGATGTCCCAGTTGCATGTGGAGCTTTGACAGCATATTTCTTTGAACCGTGGGACAAGAAAGTGCTATTAACATAAATGCTGTCAGATGCTGCATTGAATCTGTGTTGACTCTGTTGATTGCTGACATCTCATTTTCTCCATCTCTCAGGGGGTGGAGGGGAAGTGGTGTTGTCTTGAGTGTTGAGCCTGCTTAAAAATAGCTTCTGAAATGATCATTTTGCAGCCCAGCTTTTCTGTCAGGTGCCATAGTTTGCTGTTGCTAAGTTCCAGTGCCACCACTTATTCTAATACAGGATGCTTTATATGCTAACATTGAAAAATCATCTATACCATAGTTACACACTTCTGCTTTAGAATCTTAGAGCTGTAGAATGGTTAGAATGGTTTAGGTTGGAAGATGGTTTTAAAGATCATCTAATTCCACCCTCCCTGCTATGGGCAGGGACACCTTCCACTACACCTGGTTGTTCAAAGCCTCATCCAAATTGTCCTTGAACATTTCTAGGGACGGAGTATCCACAGCTTCCCTGGGCAACCTGTTCCAGTGCTTCACCACCCTCACAGTAAAAAATTTCTTCCTCACTTCTAAACTAAACCCGCCCTCTTTCAATTTAAAGCCATTCCTCCATGTCTTAAAACAATATGCCCTTGTGAACAGGCCCTCTCCAGCTTTCTTGTAGGCTGCTCTCACCATAACTTGTAAATAAAATGATATACTAAAATACCTTGAGGCTATTGTTAAAAAACCCCCAATCCTAGAATTTATGTAGTTGCTGGTGGTTCATTTAGCAATGATGTTAGAAGGACTGTAGACAAGTGATTTAGGAAAGGGGGAAGTTCTTTTAAAAACAGAACAGTCTGGCTTGAAGAAAAGTTTGTGAGACAGAAAATAAATAAAGAATTGGGAAAAGTGAAAAAAGAATTGCTTCAATCGAGTGGCCTTTGGGAATATGCTGTAGTTCACTGAACTGGACCAAATTATCCCACAAATATATTCAATAACTTGTCGTGACTAAGGGCAAAACAGAATGTTTACGGGAAGTGAGTTTCTTGAAGAATAGCAGTTAGCTTAAATTGAGGAAACACATAAGATGCTGGTAAAAACAGAGAACACAAATGAGAGAACAGGTTGTTGTCCCTAGCTTTCACAAAATTCAGAGTACCCCTTAATTGAAGGTGTTGAAATTCAAGCTTCCTATTTTATTTCTTGGTAAGCTTAGATGAAAGCTTTGGTGCACCATCAATTATGGTAACTTTTATGCTTTATTTCAGGCTTTTAAAAAGTTTTGACTTTTCTTCCAGGCTATGATACAGACTCCAGTAAGGCATATCCATCATATCCTTTAGTTCTAAAAGTAACCAATATTCATTGCATCAAAGACCAAATTTTCTGAGGGACCTGTAGGTTTCTCTGTGGTGTCCCTGTGAACCACTGTTCAGGATGTATTTGTAGTCAGAGGTTTGGCTGCCACTGGGGTCCAGATGAATTCAGTCTGCCGTTATAATTAGGAAAAAACAATTTTTTGTCCTTTCTACTCTAAGTTATCCATCCAGCACTGCTGATAATGACAAGGGAAAGAAAGAAAATGAGCCACCATTTTTGTCTCAACCTCATTGCGTTATGCTTTCAAGCTGAGTTTTAACCTACAGCAGGATAAACAATATTATAGCTATGCTGGGATTTTGCTGTAGCTGTTGATTTTTCTGTTTAAAGCCCATGGTGGTTAACGGTGACAACATAAAACACCCAAATTTTTGCATAAGAGTAAGATTTTGTCCTTGGTGGAATTAATACATTAACCTGATTAATCAAATTTCTTTATGTTTCATGGGACATTAGAACATGAGAGATTAGTGTAAAATATGTTTAATTTCACAGGCAAGCAAAGTGCTAAATCAGAAGTTAGTCCCCAAATGGTATTTATATAGAATGAAAAAATTATCCCCCTGTAAAGGTCTAAGTTATTATAAAAAGTGCTGGCTACTTGTTTGCTGCCATCTGTAAGTTAGAATTGTTTCATCAGGTTTCTGAGTATATTTTGCTGTTGGCCAAAGCACGTGTGTATTTTTAGCAATTTGTTTTCTGTCTGTAAGCTATGTTTACCAAGACACTCATCCCTTGAAAAAGAGAAAATCATGCAAACGACTGTTTGTAATGACTACCCACATTTCTTGAGGTTTTTATACTTATTTCAGCAGAATCACCTGAGGTGTCCCTTTCATGATGAAATGACAAACAGACACCCCAACTGTTATGATAATGTCCCCATGGTGAACACTGTCCTTGTCACAACAAGCCAGCCTGTTATCACAAGAGAGATTTCCACCCTTTTTAAGCTGTCAAACATTACTGACAGGTATCTTACCTGCCTGGACTCTACCTCATCCTCCTGTGCACAGTTTGTCAAATGTTTTAAGTTGTCTTTTATATTTTCTGTCTTCCATTTGTTTCTTGGAAATGGGTATAGAATTCTATTCCTTCTCCCTAAAGTCAGTGTTATTTTTAATGAACTCTAATGGGTTTCTTTGAACTTCATCATTACTGCAGATCTATAAATAGTAAGAAAATTTTCCAGGACACTGATATTTAAGGATGATGAACTATGAGTAAACCAGGTAACTCAAAAGCAGCTTTTCTGTGGCGGGTTTTCAACAGAGTGCTTTGCAATTTCCCCTTGTGATCATCTGCAATGCAGTAAATTATAAGTTCATTATTTGATACAAATAGATTCTATATCAATATGCAACAGCTTTACAATTTCTGTTTCAATTCAGTGTCTTCTATTCGCTTTTCTCTGTCTTGATGTAACTCATCTGCTGTATGGACCTTCTCTGCTACTACCAGACAAAAGTGTGTACAAAATTTTTTAAGCGTTCCCAGGGAAGGGCATAAAATTTCTTTATTTCCCCTCATAATTTAAAAAACCCCAAACAACACCACTCATTGACTGCATGAAAAAAAACCTTTGACTGACTACTACATTCTCATATGAGATGGCATTTGTGGGTGTGTTAAGTACTGGAGGAAGAAATAGCAGTGTTGAGGAAATGGTGCTAACAACTTACTCTGGAGATGAAATGGAGTAAAAAAGGATACTCAGTATTAGCTGTGTAGAATGTCTGGGCAAGGAATATTGAATAGGACATGAAGAAGGATACACAGCTCCCATACATCAAAAAGGGGTCATGCTACAGGTTGTTCTAGAGACAATCGTGATCGCATTAGCAGTGCTGAGCTTGACATTAAATGTCATGTTCAATTCCAGCCTATTTAGGGTGATGCCTCTGGCTGTAAGAGTGGTGAAAAGGCAGATGAATGTTTTATCTAATAACTGCTGGGAGATCTGTGGGAGTTTGGCCAAACACTGATGAAAGGAATAAAGAAAAATGCATCTACAGTATTGTGTTATCTAGCAGCGCTTTTCTATGTGAAGCTTTAATTTAGTTTTTCTCTCTTTGTCTATATCATATTATAACAGAAATATATATACACAGTTTACAACTGTTGTTTCCAATCAAAAGATTCTTTCTGTGTCTGTTTCAACAAAATTTGTATGTAGTCTGCATCACTGGACACTGCAGAACCACTGCGCTACCATGTATTTCAACACCTAGTACTTTTTCCATTGGCTTATGTGGTTTAGCCACTCCAGATTGTTTAAAAAAACTATTGTGTTCTTGGATAGGTCCAAGACAGAAATAAGTCTAATAATATGATTTTCCAATTAACATTGAAATCCTTATGAATGAATTGTGGAGTAGGTAACTACATGTACCACATATGTCTCCAGTATACCCAGAAATCTCTTAGGAGTTTCTGCTACAAAATTTGGCATGTGAAACTCCTGGGCAAACACAAAAAGTTCTTTCAATTATACTTGGAAAAATGTTGCAATAGAAATAGAATAATACTCCTATAAACAAGAGTTACAGAGTAGTCCCAAAGGAAGGTCTTCAGTATGGTTCCGTGTTTGATGCTCAACTACTTTTATGACAAACTAAAGCAAGATAATTCTATTTCTCCCCAGTTCCTAATGAAACAGGGAATAAGTAGTGATGTAAGGTAGATTGCATTCTAAAACTTCTTCAAAGAACAGTGTTGAGTCATCATTTTTGAGTCTCTGGTGCTGGCAGTCAGGCAGAATTGTTGCATGTTATGTCATCCAACCTGAGACCATATTATGGGCCTGTGTGATCTGGCACCTTCATGAGTGCATGAGTATGATTTGGAATTAGGCAATCATCCATCACCAGCATGAAATTAGGAGCATCATTATTACTATTTCCACTGATGGAAGAGACAAATTCAAAAAAAGGCTTCTGGGTAGTCAGAGAACAAAGATGTTCCCTCCCCAAAAGAATTCCCAGTTAGAGCTTTAGACAAAATGTAATAACAGACTCAATAGGAAAGAGGCAAAGGGTTGAAGTTCATAATAACATGTGAGGAATTAATGATTACTGATAGCAAAGCTGTGGCAACAGGTACTACTCACCTGACTGATGCCAGGGGTTAGTGGCCTGTCAGGACTATGGGTAAGGCAGGTTATAAATAGTTTTTAAATTGATAAGACGGCACTAAACATATGTCTGCATATATAAAAAACTAAAATGCTCTTAAAGTTATTTGTGGGAAGCATGAATGTACAAAGCACCTTTGGGAAAAGATCAGGGGAATATAGCAAGAAGGCTTCAGATGTTGAAAGGTCTTTAGGTGCTCTCAAGTGAGAAAGAAAAATTTGTTTGATGCTGTGTCAGTGATGGAATTAGAGGTAAAAGGGAAAGGTAAGCAAGACAAAAGGCTATGTGAGTGAGATTTGAAAGAATGTCCATATTTAAGTGCCAGAAGGTCAAGGGATCAGGATGGAAGAATTCAGTGATCAACACAGATGAAACAAAAGAACTTCAATAAGAGCTTTACCACTCTATACAGACACAAATGGCCACATCTTCAGTAAACTGCAAAGGAAAAAGTAGACTGATTGCTGATGAAGTGCTTTGTCAGGTCAGCACATTTCTGTCCAATGGAATTTGTGTCTCAATACTCTTTCACTGCAGCCAAAATCTGCAATGGAACAAAAATGGCTTTAATGAAACTTCCTCAAGAAATCAAAAATACATAGTAAAAAAGTAACGATTTAAAGATACTGTCCAACAAGGACAGCAAGGTCCCTTTGAACAATAAGGTCCCTTCCAATCCAAGTCATTCTGTGATTATTATTCTTGTTTTATTTACACTAATCACATCCTAATGTTATTTTTCCAATAGCAGATGAATTGTGTGAATTTCATTAATATTAATATTTACTCATAGGAGTCAGATACTGCATTTGTATTGAGTATCAGAATGCTTTGCTGAAAAGTAGTTTGAGTGATTTTGGGGGTTCTTTGGCCTCAGTAAGGTAGAGAAGCAATACTACTCACTGCAGTGTGGAATAACGGGAGCTAGGTAAGCATGCTTTGTGTCACTACGTGCTGAATACCTTTATATATAGAATTACGCAAATTTGTAGTCTAGAGAGTTAGTTTTAAACTTGATTAAAAAGTTATTGCTCCCTTTTATTAGTGTAATATCCTCATTTAATTAATATGCATTTTTCTTAATGCCTATGTAATACACTGCTAATTGTCCTTATATGCATGATAATATCTTCCAGACTCCCAAGATTGAATTTTTTTTTTTAATTCAGCAAACTTCGGGAAAAAAAAAAAGTTATTTTCATTTCTTTATACTGACAGGAATTGATATTCAGGGGTGTATCCTTGCCATCAATTTTAGGTTACTCAGGCATCTAATTAATAGACTCTAATATGACTCAAAGCATTAAAATTTAAGTCCTAGTGTAGTCCCTGGAATCAGTTAAGTGTATCCAAAAGTTGATTTAGAACATTTAAATTATATCAGAAAAAAAATATAATGTCTGGCTTGCATAAGATGAAGTAATTTTATGTGAAGGTACTCACACTTTAAAACTGGGTAGTTTTTTACTTAAGTTTTTAATGTAATCCTTAATGCCAATCTTAAACAACCAAACTCATTTTATTACAAAGAAGTGATTCTGGTCTTTCAGTCTGAGGAACCAATAAACAAGCAGATTCCACAGCAATGAAAACTATTTATTTTTAAATAGGGGGATGTTTTTTGTATTTTGAAAGCTGTAAGTGATCTGGATTTTTACATCCCTACATTTCATCTATGGTAAGAGTTTTATAATATGCAATGCACTAGCAAGTTTTTTAAAAAGCAAAAATACTGCATTAATCCAAGTACATTATCTTCTAGAAAAACATCTAGTATATACAACTACATTAATTTTTTTTTATCCTGATTGAGAGTTATGTAATTAGAAGGAAAAAGGATTTAGGTAGACTCGAATACTTTTTGCAGAACACTTAATAACCATCAATGTTTTATTGAAGTGTAAAGCCCTGAAGGAGCTTAAAGAAAAGTATTTTACACTTGGAAATATTTTCCACTTCTGACTGGGCTTAAATTGGAGGGAGATTAAAAATAAAAACTGTGTTTATAATATTCTTTGTGTTCTATATTAATGGTTTTAAAATCCTTACTAGAAAACACAATAAATTGACAAGTGAAAACATGATAACAATGATAAAAATGCATTATTTAAGAATCTGCATTGTTAAAAAAATATGTATATTCTCGCTAACAGTCATTTTTTGACACTAAAATGTCAGAAATGTCAGGTGACAGAAAACAAAACCATCTTGTGACAGAAGGAAACAGAGTATCTGAATAACACAAACTGATAAAAAAAATCCATCCCAGAAAACACTTCACAATTGCATAATCAATTGTATGCTAACCAAGCACTGTGAAAATTATTTGCAGTGAGCTAATTTGACAGGAATAAAACCATAATTATTTGAATAACAAATACAATGATGAAATATGGAATTTCCTTCCAAATAGTTTTAGGAAGTTGTTTTTGTAAATAGTTTTATTTTGCATGTGTTTCTCAATTTCGTCTCATCTCTACTTGGAAATTTTAAAAGATTGATTTATACTAGGAGAACATCAGTGTTAATGTCATCACACTTGTACCCTCTGAAATGCAGTATTGCATTAGTACTGAGAATGAAAACATTACAGTCATTCTTGCTTTGAACTTAAGGTAAAATAGTCTAAAATACCTTGGAAAGGCTGACAGAAAGTGGTTGCAAGAAACTTCTGATTTCTGAATGCATTGCAACACTTAAAATCAAACAGATATGTGTGACAATGCAGGCTGACACAAGTGAGCTCATTGCATTTGTATTAATTGTAAACCAAGTGAACTCAGTGTGATGTTGAGCCAGAGCTGCTGTCAGTGTACGCTGACTCTCAGGAAGGTTTGCTGTCTTAGAATGAGTATCACATTAATTCCATTTTCATAGCTCCTATGTGGGAAGAATGAGACACTTTTTTATAGTCGTTGGTGTTTCTAGAAAGAGTTTTATAATGCTTCTGACATTCATGTGTGAAAAACAATGCCTAGAACAGGGCTGTAAGTGGGAGGAAGGGGGCTGAAGTGGAAGAAGTGTGAATGGTGTTATGCTCTGGGGTCTGATGTCTCACAGATGATGTAGCCCCTGTAAGAAGGCAGGATACTCGAGGTCAGACAGCACACCTGATCTAACCTACCCCAGAATTCCCCCTGCGAGAGAAGGAAAGTCTTGCCGTTTAGTGAGTTCACACCATCATACTCAAAACGACTTTTTTTTTTTTTTTTTTTACGATGGAGGAATTATCATTGAATTCTGCTCATCAATCCAATTTATATTCTCAATACATAGGGGAAAAAACCTCTTTGGCCCACAACTATATCTGTGAATTATTCATATCTGGTGGTTTAACCTTTGTCTCTAGTTGCACTTCTTCCTGAAATGGTGATCATGAGACTTGGCAACCTTTTTTGACTGTCACACACTGGAAAATACTCCTGACTCTTCTGGCATGTTTAATATAGTCTGAGATGCTTACCTACCACCATGTCACCCTCCAGCTGAATCACTAAACAGAATGATCTAAGCTTCCATGACTTCTTTGCAAGCTTCCAGTCGCTTATATTTACATGACTTTTTGTAGTGAAATCAAGAATCCCTGGATGTCTTGATTTAGATTTTAGGTGCCCGATACTGAACTGCCATAGTTTCCTTAAATAACAAGGCTTAACAGCTCTGAAAATCAGACTACATACAGGTAGCTACCAGAGTGTTTAGATGGCCTGAATTCTAGGTGGATGTAGGACAGACTTTTTAATCTAAATTGGTAAATGACACTGAGAGGTACCTACAGATGAAGCGATTAGCAATTACTTCTAAAATGAAAATTTTTTTTAAAATACAAACTACAGCTGAAATGGAACTGTAGTGCAAAAACACTGGGTGAGATACATCAAGTTATTTAGTCTAAGATGCCATGGTATGCAATAACACTAACACCTCCTCATAAAGTCTTTGCTCATGTGGCCAGCACTTTCCTATCTGCATGTTTGATCTTTGTCAGAGATCTTGTCAAAGAGCTCATAAGATCTCAAGTAGGTGTTCCCCCTCCCCGCCAACCTTGTTGATGGCTAAATCAATTAATGAAGTAATTGAGTGGATTGAGAAGGATTCTGAATTCATGAATTGGAGATTTTTTCTTTGTTTCTTTACTCTGGTTCGAACAGCATCTTGTTCTGCAAAATGTGTGTGTTTGGAAGGAAACAGACTGGCTAAGAAACATGCAGGTGAAATAATTTTGGGTTTTTAACAAAACTTTGCAAAAACGTTGAAGACCATATGAGGCTGAGACAGAAACTGTGTTATTTACTGAAAAATTATTACAAAGATTATAGAGAAAATGCAGAAGAATCATCCCTTCTGATGAAATGGGAGGAATTGTTTCAGGTAGGCTGAATGTCTTATCAATGTGCAAATTCCTGAAAGATATGAATATATTTATTGTAAGTCTGTGTGAAGCTTTAAGGGTTTTGAAGAAGTGCCTCTCTTTGGTAATATTTTGTTAACCTTTCTGCAGTGTTGATGTCATTCACACAATATGTTTGCTCCCAGTGCACACATGAAACTGTTACATGACTAAGAACCAGGACGCTTATTGCACTTGGCTCAGTGTGTTCAGGGAGGGGGTGAGGGATCATATTTCCTACAGAACCTCAGAAGCATGACTTTAACAACATTATACAGTACAATTTGTGAACATTTAAAGGATATTTATATCACGTGTATAAGAATAATTCTACTAAAATCAACAGGGCTGCATAATCATAATTTCTCAGCTCCAGAAAGTTCTTAGTACTAAAATCTGTCCTTTCAGACACCCTATGCTTCAGACTGATATTAGATTACTTCAAACCTGATCATTAATTGCATTTGGGCACCTAAGAATTTCTTTAGAAATCAGTGTAAGAAAGACTGTCGATGAGTAGAAAAGTCAAAGTAGAAAGTAGAGGGTTTTTTTCATCCTGAACTTACTGCTGCAAAAGCAGAGGGCTTTGCTAGAGGATTCACAGCATTTGGTTTGTGAAATTTGGGGTGGGCATTTGGAGCAGCCGCTGCTTCTTCTTTCAAATAGGAGCATGTATATGCCAGATCAGCCCTGTAGATTTTTCTTGAGTGAGCAATGCTGGCAGGTGACTGCTTTGCCCTTCAGGCTGCACTCTGGGCCTCCCTTCACAATGCATTCATGCATTTTGCGATGTCTCTGATACTTCAGTACATGTTTTAAGCATGATGCTCGATCAGAGTGCAATGCCAGCCCTCTGTGTAGTAGAGCACAGTGGAATGCTCTGCTGTAGAGTATGATGAGAGGAAGAGAGGTGTGGTGATCACAGCAACAAGGATATGACTCTTTCTCTTTACCAGGTGAAACCTCACCTGTGCTAAATGGCTTGGCAGCAGTATACCTGTGCGCCTTCCTGGAATGCAGACATGAACATGATACCAAACATCCAAATCATGATTGGACTCTATTTAGACATGTTGTAACATTGTGAATTTGTTGTTTGGGAGTTCAGGGATTTTAATTGTCTATTCAAAATTTGCATATTGTTTTTGTTATGTGCCTTTTATGGTTGTATTCCATTCCTTTCTCATTCGTGTTCCAGATTCCAACAAAAGTCTGTGTATGAGACAGGGAGATGTACAAATTTCTTTTAAAAATAGTTAAGATGGGAAGGTAGGCGGGAAGAAGTAATATGTTAACAGGGTTTGTTGTTGTTTTGTGTTGATTCTTTTTTCTCACTAGCAGAACAAAACTTCTAGGTAATCTCTGTGTATTTAGCATCCAGATAATTCAGATGGCTGTAATTAACTCACACCACTTGCTGCCTTCAGACAGTAAGACACATCATGATTATGATGAAGACTGTATATCTTTGGTTGAGGTATTTTTTTGGTACAACCTAAGCCTCAGTAGGGGAGTTCTAAAGATTCCTTTGCACTTAGGATGAAATACAAGTTTAAGGCAAGTGATGCAGAAAGGCTTATGTTCATGTAATAGCCAGATAAAAAGTGAAAGGAACGTGAGAGTGATTTAGAAACAGCTTTATTAGATAAAAACACCTGTGTGGCAGCTTCCATGAAGAGAGTGTCTGAGAAAGCAAAGTTCCCCCAAATACTTTGAGAATGTACATCTCTTCTGGGCTGGCTGCTTCTCTATGTATTTGTTTCTTGCCTATTAGAAGTCCTATAAGCAGTAAGATGTTGGAAGTCAGCTGCATCATATCTCACTACCCAAATTCAGAAAAAAATACATTTAATATTTTTTAATTAATGGTTATCTTTTTCTGAAGAAAAAAAGAAGAAGCTAAAGGTGTAGCTGAGTATGTAGGTAAAACAGATGAAAGCTGTGATACTGTGGGCACAGAACTTAAAGGCTATAGGGAATGAAGGCACTAAGTCAAGTTCCAGACATCTTCTCCAGCTCCGGACTAAATTCATGATTTGCAAAGCACATGTCTCTTCTGTAGTGATAGATTTATATTTTGTTTAAGCTCCATATATCAAAGACTGTGGATAATACAAAATTTCCTGTTACTGTGTGAATGTTAGAGCTCAGATGTGAGTAAAGAGATGTGAATATCAATGAATAGCCAATGCGAATATATCCATAGACTGAAATCCTACCCAGGTCAGATCTTTAGGTAAAACAGATGAGATGGTACATTATTTGGGTGACCAATATAACTGTGTTTTGTGGACAATAAACATTTCAGGGTAGGGTCCTTTTTTTCATTGTGAAAAGCCTTGATCTTATACTTTTGAATAGTATTTCTCCAATTTATCTTGTACTACATATACATTGGAGATTGCTTTTAAAGTTATACTTAGAAAAACATATCAAGAAGTAAAAGGCTGTTCAAAGCCAAAATTAATAAATTCTGCAGCCACACAATGTGGGTGTTCACTAGATTAATAAGAATTTACCTACTCCTTTTCCACGAATTGCATGATGGCAGAATTCACAGCCTACATTGTGTCGTGCATAACATTTACTCCTTTCAGTCGCTTCCATGTGTGACTTAAAAATGGAAGGGCTTCATAAATAAATAATGTGCATGCTATGTGCACTATTCTGTAGTTAAAAGTGTGTTTTTCTCTTTCGGTTGTCCAAAAGGCTATTTGGTTAGTTTTAGTAAATGTGGTTGATAAATTATGATGGCCCAAATGCCCCAGCTTTAAAGGATTATTTGTTTCTCAAGGAATATAATTAGCTATTACACAAAATGTTTTTCTTGGAAAGACAGTTTATTGACAGGAAAATGCATGTATAAAGCAGGAAGTAATGTTTATTTGTCAAATTTTGTTTTTATAATTAAGCCATCTGGTGTATCTAGTAAGATTATATAAATATCAGGGTATAGCTGTCCTAGAAAGACATGTTTACAGAATACCTGTGGTGCTTATTACTATAAAGTTCTCAAGAAATTAAGATCTAGCAGAAAGAGCCTAGAAGAAATGATTTCCAGAGCAGATGAAATTAATAGTTAACAGAGTTAACTATTTCCAGCTCTGAAATTAATAGTTAACAAAACATATCTATTCAGTGGGATAGCTACAGGTGGTTTGACTATAAACCAAGGTAGGCAGCAAGTGACAACACTTCCTCTGTGAATGACCTGTAAATTAATCAGTCACACATATCTGGCTAAAACACCAATCTTGTCCCCCTTAGGTATTTGAGTCTGTGACAGTTATTTTGATAAAAAAGAATTGTTTCAGTGTAGTATTGAGCTATAATGCTAGGGTGAAACTAGCAAACAGCAAACCACAAGTCATACCGAGAAGTCTAGAGTGCTAGTTAAATGATATGATGAGAATAGAACAGATATGTGTTCAGTATATGTGTTTATATGTGTTTATATGTGTTCAGTAATTTCAGTGTTTAAAAACTATTACTTGTAATAGCCAAGTCAAATGGATATTACTACTCATTTCGTTCTTTTCGACAAGAAAACTTTCTGAACCTGGAAGTTCTGGTATCTTTGGGAGCTGGATTTCTCACTCAGCAATAAGTTTTTTATCACACAATCCAAATTTGCTTTCCCTACCTATTTTTTTACAATGTACTGAATATTTCTCTACAATGTATACCACGGAATGCAAATACAGTATGGAATACTGCAAAAATCAAATTCTTTATTACCTTACATTTGTAGCTAAGCTTGCACCTACATTTTGTTTTTTCTGACAGTGGTGATTATAACAGTCTGAAAAATTAAGGTCTGAAATATCTGTGGTGAAGAATCAGACTTTATTTTTTTATTGCTATAAATAGCTAGTTTCAAGATAAGCTTCAAAACTCAAAGGCTACCATAAGGTCCAAACAAAGCTCTTTGTATCTCTGACATTTAATAGGGTGTGATAATTCTTCTTACATTCTCTGTAATAACACACAGTCTTGGGGAATTTATGTGGGTGTTCTTAGATTACTGACATTCTACAGAAGCTCATTATTTGAATAACCTTCCCGAATGGAAGATTTGAACTATGGCCACTGTACTCTCACAAGATACTTCGTACCTAATATTGAACTTAGTGTTGTTCTAAATAATACGGCACAGTTGAGGATAAATTACTTTTCTTTTAATCTAACATTTAAGAATCACAATGCTTCGCTTTTCATCTTAGAAATCATAGAGCCAAATAATCATAAAATGGTTTGAGTTCACAAGGACCTGAAAGATCATCTAGTTCCAACCCCCCTCTGCCATGGACAGGAACACCTTCCACTAGACCAGGTTGTTCAAATCCTCATCCAACCTGGCCTTGAATGCTTTCAGTAATGGGACATCTAAAACTGTTTGGACAACCTGGTCCAGTGCCTCACCACCCTCACAGTAAAAATTTTCTTCTTACTGTCTCATCTAACCCTACTTTCTTGTACTTGAGGAATCTGTTCATTATGGACCATCTGTCATAACTTGAGGAAGAAAACATGTCTTGAACCAGAGGAAGCATACCTGCATCATGTTTCTGATCTTTACATGTCTGGCATGCCCATTTTTTTTGGGGCCTGCTGCTATTACTGGGAGCATACTTTGCTTTTTGCTTCCTGATGTGCTTATCTTCTAGGAGACATGTGTTTGAAAAGCTATCAGCTTTTCCATACGCTAATACAGTAAGTTCTGATTTACTTTCCTCGGAGTAGAGATCTTTAAAGGACTTTACACATAAGATTATACCTTATGCAGTTGTTTGTCATTTACTATACATTTGGAGCCAAGTAAATGAGTCCAGAAAAAAATCTAAAATCTTCCCCACAGCACTTCATGTTGATTTTTAATTATGAAGTGTGGCTTGTAAAACTGGGATTAGAACCAGCTTTCTCCAGTATTAGCAGGACAACTCTTTGCATAGGAATTCCCAGCCTGGTTTGTTTGCCACTTAACAGCCAATGGAGTATGTTGTGTATGCCACAAAGGTCTATTTGCGTAGCAGCCATCCTCAGCACAGCATGTTGATTGTCAGGGCTGTAACAGCTGCGACATTTCTTCCAGCTGCTCAGAGAGCAGAACTTTCTGCAAATGAGTTGCCAGAAAACTCTTAGCTGTGCACTCCTGATCCTGACTTCTTCCCAGACCAAGCCACAGTATTAGTAGTAGTTATGTATCCATTTTTGTCACTGGTCCTGTAGTATCATTTACATGTCCAGGATGCATTCACACCACCTCCGTCAAAAGACTTTTTGTCTGTAAGATGAGTTTTATGGTCCTCTACATGATGTCTCATCTTTCAGTGACTTTTTGCTTTAGGAAGTCTACCAGTGTGGATGTTGCTGGAGAATACCTTTTATGAGATATTGTGAAAAAACATGTTTTAACTCTTTAGTTAAATGTGGAGAAGGAGGGAAAGTATGTAGGATGTTTGGCACAAAGGAGACAGGAAGACTTGTTCCAAATACTAAGGCTCATATTAGTGTAAATGACAGTAGGGCTTGCCTTAAAATAAAAATTTGAGTAATAATAAGATTTTTTTTTCACACTATGAAGTCCAGAGCAAGCTCTGGATTATATGCATAATACATATTTTCCTAAGTCTTCATTCTCTATCACCAAGAACAGAAATTTTAAATGTTAGTATTTGCAGAATTTCTTAGAACAGAAAAATGAATAAAATCAGTCTTGGGTTAAATTTGAGGAGGTTTTTTTCCTCATTGTCCTGTAAAATGTTACAGACCAAACTACTCTTCAAAAATACTAAAGTGCTTTACTAGTTACAAGAGTTACAAGTAATATAAATTATTTAATAGTTACAAGAGATAATTTTTCCTTTTTATGAAGCTATCTATTCAAGTAAACTAGAGAATTAGGTCAGAAAGCAGGTTATATGTGTCTTCACCCTTTGGCCAAACTTTGCTCTTCAAAGTGCTGTCATTCACCTCAACCCGTGCAAGTTTAGGACATCTTTTCCTTGAAAGCAAATTGAAAATGAAGAATCTAGCTGAACGTATATGTACCATCAAGCAACGGGACAGACATAAATTATCATATATTCATTGAGTAAATTAAACATGACACCTTCAGGGCTGTAACTTGAAAGCTCTACAATGGAAATGAGATAGATGTAAAATAAGCTAGTGGGAGAAAAGCAATAAATGCTCTATGCAGAAATGAAACAACCTCATATGATGTAGAAGGTAGGTGACTTCCCAAATCTATTAGAATCCTGTCTGCCTCCTGAGAAATAAAAATATTTTTAAATGATGCTCCACCTAATGGGAGAGAAAGCATAATGACCATCCAATATTTATTTAGAAAATAAATGAATTTGGTTTATGGTTTCTAATCTACAGTTTGTTTTCTGAATTGTTGCGCAAAAAGTATAGCCACAGAAGTGTTTGCCAAAGCACTTGCAGCAAACATGTAACTGCAATAGCAATTTCACAATCTCTAGAAGAATTTGTCTCTGGGAGGTAATTAACAAAAAAACAGCCCAAACCCAAAAAACAATTCTGTCCTTACCTAATAAAAAATTAAAACGCTTGGAGTAACGGCAAATAAACTTTTTTCCCTTTAAAAATAACCATTTTAAGAGTTTTGCCAATTATTTGAATTATATTTACAGTGTAGTCTTCTCTGTTAGATATACTACCTGAAATCAGGTTTAAAGTCTAAGTTTAAAATCTTAATTTGCTTAACATACAAACGAGCAAGCAAACAAAACCCAATAACCATCTCTAAAAGGTACATTTCTGGGTATGTGATTGCACAGACATGTCAGATTTCCATCTAGTAAAGAGATTCTGTATTTCTTTCTTTCAACTTGTGCTGTCCCTATATCTCTCAGAGATTAATGCTGAGAGATTTTTGCCCTATGCTTTTCAATGTATAGGGCAGTATATACAAATGGGCAACAAAATGGAATGGAAGTTCCTTTTGCTAAAGCCTCAATGAGCATGAAAATGCCTCAGAAACAACTAGGTTAAGAACCTTAGTAGATGTGTCTGCATGGCCAAGGATCTGCACCTAAATTTACCTTTCTAGCTGAGATTTTACTTGCTTGATTAGCATGATGGTAGTGTCTATATACTTTTGAGAGCCAAGGTAAGGAGGGTGCTTAGGATTTTCCAGTAAATCCTATTTCCCCAGCTGTCGAAGGCTTGTTCAAAAGTTTTTGCACTTATATAATGCACTTAAAAGCACAACTCCCCATTGGAGTGCATGAGTCATAAAACCAGCACCTGCAGTTTAATTGGAGTTTAATTCCCAGCTAGTTTTTTTAATCACCACATACAGTGTGTTTTGTAATGGGAAACTAGATATACTTTTTGAGATATTTTTTATTATTTTTTCCTCCTTTTCTTAAGTCGTGTCTTGGTGTGCTATCAACTTCTCAAAAGCCTTGTTCACTAATGGTCTGACAACAAAACAGACACTCAAGTCCACTGTTGTATCTGACAGGAGTCTGACTAGTTTTAATTAGGATACACATAAGCAGAGATGTCGTGCTACCTGGAGTCTCTTTGCCTTTTAGACCATACTCCTGTGCCTGAGAATTCAGAAATTTAGTTACTCTCTTTATGAGTGCTTGTAAAAATAATGAAATTTAGATTCTGTAGAACAGACCAGATTTTGAAAAGCCACAGGAGGTTATTAGCCAGTGCTATTTTAAAATTAATTTCCCTTTCAGTTTGGGATGAAGGTTCTGTTTGTAATGTAATTTAACAAGGCATAATGCTTTCTTCATGACACATGTTGACAGAGTGTGGGAAATTGAACAAGACTGGCAGAAATGGCAATAGGGATTTGTGTAAATTTTACTGCAAACTTGTGTCAATGAAAACCAGATATATTTTAAATAAATTTCCAAGGGGTGTAACTAGCTCTTTTATCTGGAAAAGATCTTATTTTTGGGTGGAAAATTAGTTTGCCTTAAAAGTATATATTATATTACAGGCTAACAAATTTGGTCAAATTATTAGTTGTTTTTTCTTTTAAAGATAAATATAGACTAGCTATTCTTATGTTCATATGACATTGCTAATATTTGTACCCTGGATATCACTTTGAACTTACTGAAGACATCATAAGAGAAATTTTGCATTCCTTATAAAGTGTGCATTGGTAGACTTGGTCATCAGAAATTATGGGCATCTTTAAATATTGTTATGGACTTAATTGCCAGCTGTACAGTGTTGACATTTTGACCATAAAAGTTCACTGTTATTTTTGGCTCTTTTTATGTTTATCTCATATATGTTTCAGGGCAGTCACACTTGTTTTGCCTGTGCTGCAGTAAATAGAAAAGTGTAACTAGTTTGGTCAAACAAAAGCCAAGTTAATGAAACTTTATGAACCTGCAGGATGGGGTTGCAAGCTGAATCAGCTGCAGCTGCCTTCTTTTCAAAATGTGGCTGTGGGAGAAGGTAATGCAGCCATGGCCTTTCAAAGTACTGATGGATAGCTAAGATATTCAATTCAGATAAAGGACACAAGGCTCTGTGCCTGTTAGAATTGAGATATATTTGCACATTTCCCAGGAGAGAAGTTACATGGCAGCTGAAAAAGTCATATTGATATGTCATAGCTGTGACAGTTTAAGATGATGTCTGTCTGTGCTTGCTATTAATTTCTCACATTCATTTTCATCATTTACCCTATGACTAATAACAAACCAGATTCAGTTAGTTATTCTTTGCAGACATTGAAATATGAAGCTATCTGCATCTGCTTGAAATTATTCCAGAGCGCATCCTCAAGGTTTATATAGATTAAGAAGATCCTGGAATGTCTGGAACTATAAGAACTTGACATGTTTATCTTTTTCCTCTGCTTCTAAAGGGAAAACTTGTGATGCAGAGTACTACACAAAAAAACATGGTATAGTTTCCCAGATAGATGGGGTATGGCAGGTGATCATGCACTTTTGTTTTAACTACTTGTTCACAGGAATTTTGGTGATTATATAAAATTACAGTCTTCAGGATAGATGTAGATCATGGCTTCTCTTAAAGTAAAAGTTAATGTGATTTTTACAAAAATGTATTTAATCTTTCCTGTTAGGAAGTTCCTTAAATAATACAGTGTAATATATTTGTAGTCATTACTTCATAATAGACTCTTACATAAATGTCCTGAATGATTGGTTCAGGTCACTTAAAGAAGGTCTGGAAAAGCTATCAGCAGAAGACAGTTTAATACAAATTTGCAAAAGCAGGACAAAGTTTGATGGCAAGGTTCACTCTATTTCCTACTAGATATCCCATGTTACCCATGAGTTTCTGATAAGGTTGAGGGAAGAGATATTCCCTAACTCATTACTCAAAGCTGAGGCCTGAAGAGAATTCCTGAGATTGTAGAGTAGCCTGAGGGGGTGGGCAAATGCCCGCTGATTCGTGACATCTGCTACAGGGAACAACACATGATCCTAATTGCTCATCTTCCTCCTTAAGTTCTACCTGCAGTGGGAAAGAAGACAAAAAATGGGCTTAAATGTTGGCTCTACTACTGGATTTTTTTAAATAAAGGCTTAATTAGTACCTACTTCTTCAAAATTTTATAAAAATAGTCACATATTATGAGAGGCAGTGTGGGACAAGGGGATCAGGGAGTGGGGAAATAGCATCAGCTGAAGAGAGGGAATATCCTTTCTTATTGTATGTTTTTAGCCATCCATCAATATCAGTGCTGCCTTTACATAATAACAGTGCTATTAATATTCATCCCTGCATTGCTTTAAATGTGCAGATAAAATGAATTGGCCAGCAGAGACCAAAAACACCCCACAAGTACAGGTGTGCACTTCTCATTTCAATTACAGATTTTGAAGAAAGCACTGGTATTGTGTAAAGAAGAGTTTTGAAAGCAAGGTCTACATACAATATATAATGGAAATTTTTGATGGATTTTTAAACATGGCATTTACTGCCTGAGGAGTGAATGGTAGGGAACAGTGATTAGAGAAGTTTACTCTCCTATTTACTGTTGACAGACTGCAACCAAAAGATTTCCTGTGAAACTTTTGATTCTAACTAAAGACTATCTATTACATGAGATAATGAGTTTATGGGTTCACAAGAGAGACACAACTTTTGAGCAATTTCAGCTACAGGGAAAAAACCCAACACACCAGATAGAGAATGCTAATGATGAATTTACCTTGTTGCCAAGGATTAATCCACTGTAATGGATGTGGGGTGCAGAGATACCATGAAGTAGCTGTTCAGCAGCAATGTGACTCTGGTGTGTTTTGTTCCTTTTGCAGGGGTGATTAGCCAGGAGGTTTCTGTTCACTAACATTTCCACTGAAAAATCTATACTTCAAAATCTGAAAATGCAGACTTCTCGTATCTTTTCATTTTAATATGGTGACATGTAGGATATAGTTGTTGCTTAACTTGTTATTGATTCTGTGTTGTCCTTGAATCAGATATTTTCACAGTGCCAAAAAAGCAGAAAATTGATTATTTGGCCAGGAAAACACATTTCTATAGAAATAGCAGTGTTCAGAAAATTTGAGGTTAGTTAATGATGATGTAAGTTTACTGTAAAACCAGGTTCCAAAGTGCTATGTTTTGTTGTATCACAACACTGGCTCTATTAAGGGAATAGAACTTTCTTTTCATAAAAATGCATCTTCTACCCTTATATTTTGAGGGTTAAAGTACAAATTAAGAGTTAGGATTTTAATACCTTTCTCCCCTTTTTTTTTTTTTTCTTTCCATAAAATATGGCAAAAAGTAGCAAGAAATGTTTGCATCCAGTTTCCTTAAAATGGATGAGCTTTTCCTTTAGGCTATCCTATGGCTTTAATCAGAGGATCACTCGATGCCCACATTGATCTTTAGATCAGGCACAGCTTGCATGTGTGTACACATGCTGCTTCCTATAATGGCATGAAGGTGGTAGCAGTTGGGTAGCATATGCTGCTAGTCTGCTGCATGGTTACACTGAATTTGCCCATTAAAGCCGTGTGTAAACAGAGCTCAATGGTGATTGATGGGGCTGGATGTTTTCTTACAATATATGGCTATGGATTTCCAGGTATTTTTATGTGTTGTTTTTTGGTTGGGTGTTTTTTGCTTTTGGGGGGCTTTTGGGCAGCTGAGAGAGCAAATCTATATCTGATTCAATTCATCTTGTTACTGTAGGAGGTGGTGTGAAAGATTCATAATCTTCTGTAGGGTTAAACTATTTTGATACCTAATATGCCATATTACTGATAAAATACCTATCTTGTGTTTTTATGAAATTGCTTTTAAAATGAATAAAAAATATTATTTTAATTCTAAAGGAAATTTAAAACCAAGCCTTTGTAAGGAGAAGAAGCTGCTTTTGTTCATTAATACTTCTGCACAATTTTTGTATTGTTTTTGTTGTTACAAGTTATGGTAAATTTTGCTCAAATTTAAATGTGGCTAATCACTGTATTCTAATTTCCTAAGTACTTTTCCCTATTTTTTTTTTTTAATTAGAGAGTTTTTCTTTATTTCTGACTTGTAATTGTTTTACAATATTTCTGTGAGTGCTTTACTAAAATTTTGTCTTTATTTCATATTCAATACAACCATCTGATGTCTTGTTCTGCAATTCATGAAGTCATTTGAAGCAAGTTGTAGTAAAAATATTAAAAAGAAAATCTGGAAATTATCTACAGTAATATATAATTTGATAGTATTTTATATCTTCTTTGATTCATTTAGCTTGTATTATATCAGGAATAATTGTTGAATGATAGAACTGTCTCATTTTGAAGTGTTCACTATTCTGGCTAACTGTGAGGGCAGACTTAAATTGTGGGGGTCCCAGACAAGCGAGGATGATATATGCCAAATGACCCTGACACATTCCATCTTTGACAGTGTAAATGAGTTTTCATCTTTTCTTCACCACCTTACAGAACTGTAAAAATCATGAGAGGTCAGTGTACAGCAATCAGGAAAAATGTGGGACAGGGGGAGCATCAGGGTCAAGTATTCAGTCAACCATGACAAAAACCATTTACTTAAATTGTAAAACGTTATCTGAATGGGTGGAAATTTATATATTGACTAAAACTAAAGTTCATCTTACTGCCTGGAGTTTGAACTGATTAGAATCTCTTAATGATCATTTCTTTTAAATTAATGCCCATATGGAAGACCAATGCTTCAGCCTCTGATAGGGACAAAACTAGCCTGCCCAGCAATGCTTAGCCCACTTAATAGAATATGGATTATTTTTATGGATGCTACAGTTTCAAGCCAGTCTCCACAATGCATAGCTAGAAGCCAGATTCCATTACTCTAGCTCTTTTAATTGCCTGTGTGATCTGTCTGCATTCTCTCTTTTGGCTTGTGGAGACTGTATCAGATCAGGCCCTTCTAAACTCTGAATTTGTTCTAAAGTACTACAGACCTCTAGAGTTTAGTATTCATGCCCATGCTGGGGAAAGAAAACTCTGGGAGTAAATTGCCATGGTAAATGAGCAATTAAAATAATCAACTTTCTCATCATGACAACAAACAGAGCTTCCTGCTTCAAGTATCTACCTTTGCTTTTTGTAAAAATGGGAAAAGAAGCAGACACTTGTAATGCTGCGCTGAGCTCTCAGGTTCATCAAACTGTAAATTTTAAAAATGCCATAAAAGACCACAGCAGCGCTAAAATTCAGTGATGCTTGCTTGATCAGTGATAACATGAACTAATAACCCAATGCCAGCCTATTAAAAGGAGAATGGACTCTCCTGCTAGCTTCAAACCTTAAGGGGTTCAAAGCGGTTATTTTCAGTGGGTAGGGATTTCTTCTGCAAAACAGAAAATGTGCAATTATTGCACAATAGAAGGATGGGTAGTCATTGAAAATAATAAAACCATGAGGAAATCAGCAACACTTTGTGGCTCAGCTTTGTTTACTCTATTCTCTATCCAGCCATTCCCCCGCCCATAGCCACTCTGTTCTTCTGTTTTGCAATTTACACCAGCGATGTTTGTGTAAAGGGAGCACGATCACCATCCGTCACTTGCTACCCCACCACACAGCTGTATGTTTTAGGATAGAGCTTTGGAAATGTAGGTTCTGCTGTTCAGATGGAATGAGGTTCGGTTCTAGTCCAAGAGGAAAGGGAAGAGGGTTTTTTGTGATTCCAGTTCACGACCCCTTTCCCAGTGGGACATTATATCCAGACTACAGGCTTGAGGGACACAAGTAGTAAAGCCTTCCTTTTAAAGGATTGTACTTGGCATTTAGGTCATTAACACTTAGCAAAGTGCATCTCCTAGTAGTCCTGAGAGCAATTATTACACCTGCTTTGTTGATAAAATTAGGTACACTAGTGGACAGTCATTCCTAGACACAGCATTAGTGCAAAATCAGTGCACCAGCTAATAAATCAGTCAGGATTTAAGGGGTATTATTTCCATACCTTCTCTTAAATAGGGGTGAATTTCTCCCTAAGGAGACCAACGTTTAAAGGGTCAAAAGTATTTTCTGTCTGTATGTGTGCTTGTACTGACCTAATTCTGGCTCTAGTTTCAGAATTGTTGAGTATCCACATATTTCCCTGTAGATAGTAACAGCAGCATCTATTTTGTACTGGTAATAATATAAATCAAACTTAATTTTTATGCTACCAAATTGGTAGTATATGCTACCAAAGTGGTGTTTAAATAGAAGTATTTTTTGCCTCCAATGAAAAGGTAGCACTACCTCTTCTACTACCTGCAGGACAGTAAACCTTCATTAGATAATGAGAGAGCACTATAGTCAGTATGTTGATTAAAAGGGAGATCTCTGCATCATGCAATTGATTCTTTGAATTTACTTGGGGGAAATTGTGAGGAAGATCTTCTACTGAGACAGACAGTATCATGTCAGCAGTTCTAAATACCAATTTGTCTTTAACAAAAGGGAAGAGAACACAAGGCAGTGCATTACAATAGAGTTGCCTGTTGTTTCCATTGCACTTTGGAAAGCAAGAGAACCAAGATGGCATGTTGAGCATGTTTTTCAATAGGTGAGACCAGAGGACAATGAGCCAGCTTTGCCTCTGAGTGAATATAGCACAGAAGACAAACAGCAACAATACCAGGTGTACTCATTACACAGCAGAGTGCTTTCTGGGCTGGAGGTACACAGTAATTTGCATTCATGGAGCAGCATTGATCCAAAGTGACCCATGCAAATGTCCATGCCATCGCTGAGGGTGCTGCCTGAGGTCAGGAGCCACAGGACAGTGTGTGTGCAAGGACCAGCAGCATTGTGAGGCTTGGATGGCTTCAGTTCAGTTCCCATCTCTGTTGCAGAGTTCAGTTCCCATCTCTAGTTTAAGACAGGACATTTTGTCTCGTTTGACTTTTTTTTCTGGAACTGTATCAACAAGTATTAGTCTTATTTTTGTGTTCCTTCTGTAAGGGCTACCTCCCATGCCAGAAGGGATATCAGCAGACTGTGTCACAAAAACAAACCCACCACACCACCACAAAACCAGAAGGTGGAGTTCAGGTATCTCGGAAATCTTTCATTCCTTAGATGACATGCATCTAAAGCTGTTACTAACAGGAACTTGATGTTTACTCTGCAGGTTCCTTTAGCATTTTACCACTCTTAGTTTGATCAGTAGTATTTCACTATCTTTATACATTTCACTGATCTTTTACTACTGATGTCTTGCAGCTGCATCCGAATGGTTTCCAAGCCTTTAATTATCTGACAGGAAGAAGTGAGTTGCTCAGCATTAAAATCGTTGTCTAAATGAAGTATATAAACAGTATGTCCTACTCACAAGATTTTTTTGTACTCAAAATTGTCTGACTTTGTGTTTTTGAGAGCACTATACTCCATTTAAAACTCAGACATGTTAAAAGAAAATGTTCTAATTTCTTAGGAGGTGTCTAATGTATGACTATAGTGTCTAATATATGAATATAGTGTCTAATATATGAATCTGTTCATTATTCTCTTTTTTTTAGTTATTTTTTAGTTATTTTTCAGGTGCAAGAAAATATGTTTACATTTTTGTTGTGGCTGCTGCCTTTCAAACACAGTTTATTTTTTAAAAGCAGACTTTTATGTTTAACTTTTTTTTTAATATAGAGAAAAGGTAATTTTTTTCTTCTGCTAAATCATAAAAAGAAATTCTAAAAAACTAAAAAAAAAGGAAGCAGAACAAAAAAGTAAAAAAAAACTGATGTAGGAGAAAGAAAAAGAGTAAGTTGTTTGCAAAGTGGTAACATTTTAATTTAAGACTGATTATACTAGTGCTTGGTGAATAAAGATTTTTCCAGATGTGATTTTAAAAAAAAGGGTAATTTTGTTGCAATTGGTGGGAAAATTTCCAAAATAGAAGCAAATGAAAAGTTAATCAAATGCCTTATGTGCAGAATATTTTACCATCACAATGCTTGATTCTGTGTTATGGTCCTTGGTTCCAGTATATTTAACATATTTTTATTCCTCAATACACACCTTGTCACTTTTGTTTTAGAAGTGTCAAATAAAAATGAAAACATTGTTGTCTGGAAAATATTCATACACACACTCTTTATGTACTCTGGAATGTCTTACTTTTCTGACCAAATTAAGGTGCCTAGTCAAAGGTGAGGAGCAATGGTGAGTGCAACAACAATTAACTTATTTGCACCAATTGACATCTGGGAAACTCTGAGGGAGTTTTCTCTTCCTTTCTTCATTCTGACATTTTCTATTAACAGTTTGATGCTTTAAGAAAATCATAATTTCTGCCCCTTTTTTTTCCTTTCCCGTTAAAGCACTTTTGATACAGATCAATGCATCTGAATGTCCCTTTATTTTTAATGGTGCGGCAATGTTAGATACTGACAGCTGGAAACCTTAATTGAGCAGATGACAGGAAAGTAATGGACATTTGCAACCACTTATTCTGTCTGACCTTGTATTTAATATCAAAGGGTAAATGTTCATTTTTCTTCGAAACCTTGAGAAATTGAGGGAATACAGAAGCAAGAATCTGATCTTTCTTAGACATACCATAATGTTGTTACAAGAAATATGCATGTCTCACATTTCACCTTGTCTTTTAAAAAAATAAGGATGGGTACGTCCTGCTTTGTTTGTGTTTATTATGCATAACATTGCATTATGGATGCCCATCCATAATTCTTTTAACCCTTTAAAATGCTGTAACAAAATTTAAGAGAAAAGGAAAGAAGATCATGACTTTTCTGGGTGGAAATTGATGATATAACCTGGTATATTCCATCCTTATATTTCTGACCAATCTAATGACCAACATCACATCTTAAAAATCCAAAACATTTTGTCATTGTCTTGGGGTTTGAGTTTAATTTTTTAGGGGTTTTTTTGGGTTTTGTGGTTTTGGTTTTTTTTCCAGATGAAGGTAATCAATCAGTCCTGCATCTGTCACTGTGAGCTGTGTACCTGTAATACCCACTGCTGCTCTAAAGAGTCTTCTTTATGACAAGCAGAGGTTATCAGTTTATATTCCTGAAGCATGAGGGATCAGTACTCCAGCTTGCATAGGCTGACTATACATTGCATATTTAAGTATTTCCAGCTCTCTTAGAGTGTCTGTAGTGCTGTGTATACAGTAAAATTAATAAAACCAAACTTACAATTTTGAACCTTAAACAGATCTTTAAAATTCTGCTGATACTATGATGATAATTTAATATTTTTTATATTTTTGTAGATTAAATTTGGATTTTTTTTTAAGATACAAAGGAAGTTCTTGTTATATATTAATGCAGATGTATCTGATATAGCTCATGTCTGTTCTTAGATGCATGCATTTTTAATTGAGAAAAGGCTTATTTTCTTTTATTTAGGTGAAATCACTTGTCTTTCAGTCCTGTATTCAGATATTGATTGCACCTGTAAATGTTATATCCTTTATTTCAGTGAGAGTAGAGTTAGGAACTTGTTCCATGAGGGATTTTTCCAAAATAATTTTTTGCTTGTTTGCCAAAAGAAAGCACTGGAACTAGTAAGGAAGTTAATGGTTTACCATTTGGAATGATCTCAACAAATGTTCTCATTGGGAGCTCAGGAGTTCTCTTGTTTGAAATCAGAGATATTGCCAAGAATATTTCAGTTACATGTTGTGGGGAAAAAAAAAAAAGACACAGGTCTTTGCAAGTTGGGATAGAGGCCAGTCTATAGAATAGCAAAAAACTGATGTTCTTTTACAGAGGCAACTACAATAATTTTTCTACAGTGAGAATGGCCTAATGAATGCATTAAGCTGAGCAGGCAGAACCTGGAAGATAGGTGAAAAACATGTGGCAACAGAGAGGTGGAATGGGAAAGTTGTAAGGCTATTTCCCACAATATTTCTAAGGATATTAGTGGAATTTTTCCAGGATGTTTTATTTAGTGCTTCTAGAAATACAGCTAGAGAAGGTCTTGACCATGCTCAGTGTTAAACATATGAAATAAGACTCTGACACTATGATTGTCAGTGGATAACCTTCATGTCATAATCAAATACAATTTGGTTAATTACATCTCAACTCTGAAATATATTTTTTCTGTCTCTATTGGTTACCATGAGTGACCTCTTTCTTCCTTTGCATTCTGTCCTTCCAAAGCAGTCTGCTTGGTCAATGCAAAGTGAGTATAAAAGATCCCAATTAGACCAGTAGAGATTTTCCCCTTGTTTTGCCCTTGTTTCTATCTGATAGAAATGTCTTTGTAGTTTAAAAGCTCATGAATAATGGCTGTAATGAGAAACAGCTGAAGTAGTCCTGAAAATTAAAGGGATTTACATGCTTCTGCCAAGCCCAGAGCCTTAGTTGAAAAAGAGGCTTGAAAAAGAAGCATTTTGATAACTTTTTCTCATCAGTGCCTATTCCATAATTTAGGCACATGGTGTGTTGGCTTATGCCACCTCTAGCATGCAGGCCACGCTGCATAGAGAGAGAGAGTTTTGTGTCTTCCTAAGGCATTGGCGTGGGACAAAACATCCCTTCAGTGGCATTTTTACCTGTTCCTATAAACACTGAAAAAGTGTGTGGTTCTGTGAGCTCTAATAATCCTTTGCTCAGCTCGACAGCTGCATGGCTCTTCAACCTCACTGCCAGTCCCTGTTTCACGGGGACAACTGAGCCCACAGAAAATTACGTACCATCCCCAGAATTCCCTAAAAGTTCTCCTTATACAGGAAGTATGCCTTAAGTGGTACTTCCTATGTCTCCATTCTTATTGTTTCCTGCACCTCTGGAAAAATTTGGGCAATGGTCTGCCAAGTTTTGGGAAATTTGTGGGAGTCAGGTTAACTAAATTATAGTGAAATATTAATATTATTACTATTATTAGTAATAGTAGTATCAGTAGTAGCAGTTCAATAGGTATTCCTGTGTAAATATGTGTGTTTGTTTTACACTGGTACCTACAACATTTGAACAGAACACATTTGTTAAAATCTATAGAAGTGGCTTCTGGAGAAGCAAAGAGAAGAACCTTTCATTGCACTTCTCTTCTGAAAGGCATCATTGGCATGCAGCAGAAGGAATAAGCATTAAATTTAATTAGTAATGGATTTTTTTCACTTTTCAGCTTTGAAAAGAGAATGTTTCTCACATTCTGTAGAGTTTTATTTTATTAACCACACAAAGAGAAATAATGCTTCATTTAACTATGTCAAAACCAATCTAAACTCTCTGCTATTTAGATTCCTTTCTATAAATTTTAATACATTTTTAATTCCACACCACTGGTTGGCAAACCAACCATTGAAGTTATTGCTGCCCTGTAATGTATTTCAGTCATTTCTAATAAACCTGGACCTTAAGATGATTTATTATTATCTCCGTACACTATGAAAATGGATTTGCTGCCTGTGCTGGGTTTCAGCCATTTCATTACCATGGGTAGATATGTAAAAGACTGAAGAAACAAACAAACATAACTAATTGGAATAAAGACAATTTCTAATCTTGTATTCTTTTGTGAGGGAAAAGCATGTTTATGAGAGAAAATACAGAAAAAGGGTGAGTTCTCTATGCATTAAAAGGAAATTTTCCTGAAATTAGAGCAGGAGGTAGATTAAAAGTTACTTTAACAGGATTTTTTATTATAAAAGCTGGGTTTTTTTCTCTTTGAAATTAACCCTGACATATTATGTAGCTACTTTCTTAAGCTATTATGGAAATGTATAAATTTATTTTGCAAAAGTCTGTAGGTTAAAAATTGATTTATGACATCAGCAAGAATGTCAGAAAAATTTAAAAAATAAAATAACTGAAGTATGATTAAAATATATCAAAATACTGTCTCATAAAACATCCTTGTCCTTTGAATTTGTTTGTTCAAATACAATGAGAATTCACCATTCTCATATTCTAGAAGTCATGTCAAAAATTCCTTGTTCATCACATCTATTACAGGAAAATAATTACAACCAAATCAAAACATTCTCTTTTATGTTAAGTTCTGTACAAGTCAGAGTGGTAGACAGTTGAGTTCATTTTTTTCTCATCCTTCTCTTCCTTCTGAAGAATTTCTTTGTGTCCTTATCGGTTTTTCTGCTTTTAGAATTGTTCTGTTCCTTTGTGTGACTGTTCCTTGTAACCCAACATTTACATACTGAGTGTTTTTCATGGGCAAGGAAAAAGATTTTCAGCTGCTGTTATGACTGGTAGCTGAGCAGCTTTTTCAATCTCTCTCCTTCAAGCTGAGTTTATTTTATTCAGAAATTGTCCAAGGAATGTAAGGTGAAAATGGAAAAACCGTCCTTTATTCTGCTTGTGGCTAGAGACTCTCTGTTTCTGGAGCAGATATTTTGCAAATTCCTGCAGTCTTTTATAACAATTAACCTTTCTTAAAAGCACTAACAAAACCTTTAAAGTTACTTGCTGCATATTTTCAAGGGAGGAGCTATTTCCGTAAATGATGTCTTGCAAAATTTACTTGAAATATTTACTTTCTGTTTGTACTGGTCTAAATTAACCATGTTTGTCTTTAATAACTACACTGTATGGTCTCTTTGCTGGAATTTGGCCTACTGAAAAATATCATTAGGCAAGCTTGGTTGCTTCTTAACAGCTCGTGTATTTTGAAAAATCAGCCATTTCATCTTTACAATGTTGCTTTACTTTATAAGAAGTTCCATCCTGCACATAACCAGCTGACACTGCGGACTGTTTTTGTAAGGTCTGTCATAACTTCATGTGTCTTCATCTCTGTGGTAAATCTTGTTTGTGTGGGATCTGAGTGTAAAGTACCCACATGGTACATAGGAACAAATCTGTTTTGTTTTGGTAATGTTAAAGTATACTTGGCACTTTGTGACTCAGCTTATCTATTTTTAAAGAGTAGATAATGGCGAGGTATGCTAATCATTATTTTTTGCTTCTAGAGTGTTACTAACAATAATTCTAGTAGAAATGTATTTAAATACATTAGCTCTTGTAAGAAGTTCATGATCTAAGAGATGTAAATTTTCTAAGGTTTTTAAGCATCTTGAAAGGTCATGTATTGGGATTAAATTAGTCCCTCCTCGTGATACTCGGCAACTTCTAATCGGTAGGAGATACGAATACAAGCTAGATTGTAAATGGAGCGCAGGTATAAACTAAATTACTAGAGGGAACGGGCCTCATGTAGATTAAATTGATATGTATCAGGTGGCTTTTTCAGAACAACTGTGGAAATTAAATGACAATCCATATTTTCTACTGCAAATTAAAGAATTCATTAATTCATTAAAACCCAATTTGTTGGGTTTTTTAAAAATTCTACCTTCTTGTTATTCTGTCTGATTTTCTATGTCTTTATGATTAGGTGTCATTCTCAAAACAGGTGGTAGCAGTGGTGAGAGGCAACCGCCTCCTACATTTATGTAAATTTTTTTAGTGTTCTTCTTCACACTGGTGACATACTTCCCCATATTTTGAACTGTATCAGTATCTGACCTTAAAATCTCAGGGGTGGTAAGATCAAAGAATAAACATTTTTAATGTGTGCATAAAGAGCAACAAGAATGATTAGAGATCAAAGGATTAATTTACAAGTAAAGATTAATTGCGCCTAATATATAGTATATTGTTTAGCAGAATGAATTGAGTTTTGGAAAATGGATCAAAGGGAGAGCCATAAAACTACCCCTAAAGGATATAAACTGCAATGGCTGAATAGTGCTAGTTAGTCACAGACTGAATGTAGACAGAGCAGAGAATTATTTCCAGAGCTCAGGGTATAGAAAGAAAAAAAAGTAATCCCGTCTTTTCAGAAAAGAAGGCAGGCCTGCTCACCGTGGCATCAAATGATGGTATGGACAGTAACAAGCAATTTTTTATTTATAGCAGACCTTGTGCACTGGCTGCCTTGAATACAGACAGCTCTTCTGCCATTCTGTATTGTGAGACAGGCACAATCAGACCCAAATACCAAAAATTTTAGACTTAAAATTGTAGGTAAGTACCACTGCCAAATAGCCTGACAGCAGAACATAATTGTGATAAACTGATTTATTTGATCCTTTGGAACTGGACATAACTGAGTCGAGGTCCAAATCTCAATTCAGTATTACAGATTTTTTGTGCAAAAGTTTAATGTCAACTTTCAGGTTCAACGGCTATTCCATACCTACTATAAAAACTATTCAAACACCATCCCTCTAAATATCCCCCCAAAATGTCAATTTTTCATCTTGAATTTGATTACTATTTGAGTAGAATATTTCATTTTTCTTTAGATTTTCTGAAGCCCTTGAAAGCCATCAAGGCCAATTTTCTTCCTCTTTCTGCCCTACAGCAGCATGTTTTTACCTCTGCAAAATCTTATTTATCCATTAGAAAGAAAAAAACAAAAACCAGTGTCTGGATGGTGACACAGTGAAACACATTGCTCAGAGAGGTTGTGGAGTATTATCCTGGGCAACCTGCTGTGGTTGACCCTCCTTTGAGCAGAGACCTTTGATGAGATGATCTCCAGAGGCCTCTTCCACCTTCAAGTATTTTGTGATTGTTTGAACTTTGATTCCCCTAACTGAATAATGATTAGAAACTTATATCAAGTTTTACAGTATATATTTTTTTTCTAACGAACACTGCTTGCAATAAATCCTTGGGAACCTTTGCTTGAAAATGTGTGGGGTTTTTTTATTTATTTTCTTTTTAATTCCAAGAGCTGGACAAACTTTGGCATATCTAATTTAAACATTAATTCAACAGTCCAATCTTTTAAAACCCTCTGAATTTTAAGACGACCACCATTTTTATTTTGTCTGGCTAATTAATTGATCTGTTTCATTACTGGATTCCCTGTAATAATTTGGTTTACACATTGTTCTTGTGTATCAAAATAAAGTTGTAAAAGTAGTGCTTATAAAAGTTTATTTTTAATTTTATTCTTAAAAAAAAATCTTAATCTTAAATAATCAATGCACTTTTAGTTGCTAGAAAGATTGGCATAATTTCTTACACTCCTGTCTCTCCACATGTTGTCTTATCGTTTATTCCTGTATGCTAATGAAAGTATGCAGAAATACTTACTTAAGCAAATCTCTAGTACTGATATTTATATTGGTAGAAAGAGGAGTCTAATAAAAATGAATGACCAGTTTTTCCTAAATTGAAGAGGTGTAGTGCCTTCCTTTGATCCAGCACACTGAAATGGTTAATTCCTGAAGAATTTAGCTGTTAAGAAATCAAGAAATAAACGCTGCACACCTCAATTAGTCAAAGGAATTTAAATATCTCAAGGGAAATTTGAAATGAAAATAGATAGGATGTTTCCAAATGCTAACAAACACAAAAATCAATATGATAAGGGTTTGCCTCCCCTAAAATCCCCAAGTTTATCTTGGGTTGCAGCATTTTTAGCAATCACTCTGATTATCTAATTACGTGGATTGTGGATTATGAAGTGGTGATTGTGGCTTGCTTTTGTTGGTTTTTACTCTTGATTGAAGTATATGGTTGGTCTCAGCATCTTCACAGCATCAGGAAACTCTGACAAGGTCTGTCTTTCTAGGTATAGCAGATATTTCTGTTTTGAAAGTAGCTGTGTGAAAGGGGTACACACACAATCTAAGATGACTGGTGGGATAAAAGACCCTTTCCAAAGAAGCGGTGAAAGTATAAATCTATCCAAAATCCATCATCTTAAGTGTGTCTCTAATTCCATGTGCACACCTTTCCAGGAATAAGGAAGAAACAACTAATATTGACAGGATCTAGAGACAGGAGTCTGGAATTTGTCATTTGAAATATTTTATGTCTCAGTGTTGCCAGCACTGGGACAATATCTATATTAGCTAATACAGCATACTTGTCTTCTGGGCAATAATGATGGCTCCTATCCAGATGAGAGGAAAAATTAGATTTTATTAAGTCTTCTAAACTACTGTTCAGATAAAGATTTATTTTTTATGTAAGTTTTTATTTTCCATGTTCTTTATGAATTATTTTGGGTTTGAAAAGTCTTAGAGAACTTCCATGGTATCTGATAAAGCACATGAGCCTGCCTGTTGTATCCTATTGCAGTCTTGTATACATGTAAACTATTTTTCAGTATTATAGATGTTAAAGGAATATATTTTAAAACGTTGTTTGGATGACTATGTTTCATCTTGTCTTGTAATCTTCTTTCCTGTTGTCACTGGAAAAGTGGAGGCATTCTTTCCAAATGTCTGAAGTCAAGGGATGCTGTTTATTAAACTTGCATCATTCTACATTCACCTTGTATATTAATTTCTCACATAGCATGTACTCGAAGAACATAAGTAATTCCAGTTTATTTACAAAAAGTGGTTGTCTATAGACTGCAAAACTTCTATGGGGGGAAAAAAAACACCTTATTTTCCCATATTCTTCTTTATTCCAGATTTTAAAAAGTATTATTAGTCAACTTTATTCGTCTGTGATATTTGTTTGGATGAATAAACTAAACTAATACTTTTTGAATTTACTGAATATTATAATTGGGCTTGAAAGAACTGGTTGTGAATTCCAAGTCATTGATTGTACATATGACTCATTAAATGTTTGAGTCTCTGCATTTATGAGGTATTAACCAGAATATTTGTGATATTGGCTTCAATACAAAAAATGACAGGTCTTTGCTTAGCATTAGGAACACAAGCAATCTTTTCTCATGTAGCAATACTGCACATCTGCTCACCCGCTTTGTCTGACTGGGACCAGTTTTACAGTAGAGTAGAATGAAAATTGGTTAAAATGCCATTCCTGGTAATGCCAAGGAATAAACTTTTGACTTCACTCAATTTTTTCTCACAGTCTTTAAGAATCATACTCACATCTTGACTCATAAGATTTGGAAAAAAAAAATTCTGTGTATTTTTGCTCTCTTTGAAAGGTAGTTAGTGACAGGTTACGAAACCCACATAGGACAATAAAAGGTAAAAAAGTTGATGAAATCATCTAGTTAAAAATATTATATCTTCTAGTACTGTATAACACTGGATGAAGTTTCATCTTAAATTTTTACCAGAGTTTTGGAAGAAAAGGGTTGAATTTTAAATTTATGGAAATTAGGAATTAGTCAGGTTACATTTCAATGTATAACTCAGATTCTCCTCCAAATTAATTCATGATTGGAAGACCCAGACTCACCTGCCAAGATAAACACTGAAGGTTTTTTCCACAGGCTGCAATAATAAACCTCTTCATACAGGTCTTATTTATGTTTCACTTCTGTGATTTTCTCTGCACACTTATAATAGATGGATAAAATGTGATTACACTGAGGGGTAAGTAATGCTTTACTTTCAACACATTTTCAATTGTCTGAAATCAGATTGATATCTCCTTCAATGTATTGGTTATTTGCAAATATTTGGTGTTTAAATGGCAGTAATAATTCTTCTGTAGTTCAATATGCAGCAGCTTAATGTGGATTTTTGAGTTTTTAAATATGAAAGAAATTATTTTATAAGTCTCTGACTTCAGCTTCTGGTCTGAATAAATACATAGGATGAATTAAAAATACTCTACTGCAGATATTTCCAGTCTATCAGTAATTTTTGAGAAAGATCTCTTCTAGTAAACCTATTTACTAGACTGTCCAGAGGCCAAAAAACGGCAAACAGAAATGGCCTGAGTTTAAAACAAACGAACCAGTTGGAGGGTGAACACTGATAATTCCTAAGGCATTAATATTTGTCTAACATTAGTAATGATATTATATTAACTGCCGAGTGAGTACACAGGTATAATTTTTTCCCCTGAAATACCTTGGTCTGCACTAAAGAAAAGTATAAATCTACAGTTTATCTTGCTCAATTGTGCCAAAAGAAAAAAAAAAAAAAAGTTCATAGTCTCCTGTACAGTGGGTAAAACTATTTGAAAGACCAAGGTTCAAGTCCTCCCTTGAGTTTGGAGAGGTACCTTCATCTTGTTCCTGTCTTATGCAGAAGAATTGAGGAGAAAAGTCTTTCTCAAAAAGCCTGCCCTTCTTGAAGGGAGGGAGATATCTGTCAAAGAGCTGACTTTGCTGAGCGTAGTTTCCATGAATGCTCTCCTACTGAGCAACAGGCTTGCATCTGAGAATGATAATGACCAAGAGAATAGCCTTTGCCCTTCTTTAAACCTGCTTTTTCTGACACCAAGATCTCTGAGGCACTCTTAGTGCATTAAAGTAGCATCCATTCAAGCAACATCCTAAAAGATTTTATTCAGCTCATACTGAGTTAAGCAAGTGGAAAAGTATACAAAACACTGGTCTTGGTCTCTTGGTATTGGAAGAATATTGGTCTCTCTCTATTGGTAGAACAATATTTTATATAAATAACTTGATCCATTTATTGTCTTGCTTTTATTATTCAGTTTTTGAGGAAACAAAGTAAAGAAGCTTACCATTGTAAATTCCTGAAGTAGAAGGAAAAGTAGGTAACTCTGGGAATATTTAGATTTTCTTTTGGCTCAGTTTGCACTTTTCAACCTTCAGTCAAATATGTTTTATGGTACTGTTAATTTCATTCTGTATTCCTTATTAAGAGTGTGGATAAATATATTTCTTCATATTGACTGTGTTTACAGGAAATGAAAAAAGTTTCTTAAGGAATTTTGGAGAAGCATTTTTAGAGGAATTAAGCAGAGGGCTAGTGATAAAGATTATAAAAACTGATGGAATTTAAAAGTTAGATTGATATGGGTTGAAATGTTTTAACATTAATAGTCTTTTTTCAAGAATATCAAGAAATTAATCCCTGTGGTCTCAAAAACTTAATCTCATCAGGACATATATCTTCAGAACACATTGCTAGGTGCAGATGGTACACAAAAGTGTGATGATGAGAATGTGCTTCTTACAAAAGTCTTTTCTGGGTATGAGAATTATTTGTGTATACTCTACATACACACACATATATATATTTTTTAAAAAGTATATAACACTCTAACAATTTTGGATTATGAGTTTCAAACTAAAAAAAGCTACAAGCTCTCACCTAATGGCTGGGGCATTTATTTTTACACTACAGATATGCAGTTAACCAAGATACACTGTTCCTGATAAAAATATTTCTTCTCAGGATGTTAAGATTTCACATCCATTATTATCTTCCCAAGGAGAAAAAAGCCATGAGTTTTCTGTTGCTAAGGAAGGTTGCAATACATATGTCTAGTATCCTACATAGTCCTCATGCTGTAGTATTGTAGCATTCTCAAAACAGATGGGGAAATGTAGAGTGAAATTAAATTCAAAATTGTACAGGAAGTCAATAGCAAACTTAGAAACCTAAATGAGTCTCTCTGTTTATTTAATATAAAATTGTCCATTCATTGTAAAAAAAGATGCATTATCTGAAGTAAGAAACTTCTGCATAAACTTTCCAGAAACCATAACAAGCTGTTGAGACATGGGAAAATGAAGTCTTTTTTAATTATCAGATTTTCCTGATTGAGGATTAGGTCATTGGTGTTCTCCTAAAGCTACCTTTTCAATTTTTTTTAATAATTATTAACTAAGAAAGATACTGTTAGCTGATTTCCCTTTTTTTCCACAAAAATGGATTTTTTTTTTCAATCAGAAAAAAAAATTACCCTGAAATTTGCCATCCCCTAAGTCTTCTGTTTCTTAATACAGGTTCTGAAAGCCATGTTCAGTATTTAACTGCATGATGTAGGTTGCATCTGGTATTTCACTATATACTGGAAGGTTCTCATGCTTTTCAGCATTGTTATATTTTTTCCCCTATGGTCAGGGTTAATGCAGGTCTTGGCTTGTAATAACAAATGTGAAAATACAATTTTAATTACCCATCTGTATCCTTATTTTCATCTCCATTTCTCCTTTATCTTTAGGCTATACTCTTTTATAGACTGTGGCTATGATTTCTTTTATGGAATCTTTTACCTTCAGAGTCTCCTAAAAAGCTTTGCATACATTTGGACTGGAGCTATCCTGGGGCTGAAATGGGGATGCCGCTGGATCCTGCAGAAACAGGGAAGTGTATCCCAGGAATAGGATTTTATGGATCAAATATAGTACAAGAAGGTAGTTACATTCTGCAGCCAAAATGCTATTAAGGCAAATACTTCTGACTTTAGGGTACCAAATCTTTAATCAGCATAAAACATTGCCCCTTCGGACTGCAACTAATTGGAGCTATTTTTCATGTGCTTAGCAGTTAAATGAACTATTTCTGTGTTGTAATACTGCAGCTGTTTCTTAACACTGAACAACATTTCAGAATAGTTTAAATTAGGAAATAGAGAGGGACCTGATGAAAATGTAGTTAAATTCCTCAGACTATGATTGATTCTTAAGGCTCTAGAACCACTGATAAACAGGCTTTCTCCAAAGGCGTGGCATTTCAATAACTCCATGTGGCTGGTGATGAACCTGAGGTGAAAGGGTTGTGTTCATCAGAGGTTTTATGTGCCAAGCTTAGATGCTGGCTTAAATTGTTTCTCTGAAGAAAGATTCCAGCCAGCTAGTATGTTGCTGACACTGCATTGAGAAATATCCCATGTTTTTTTGTGATGTTTCCATCCAAGTACAGCTAATCCTGCTCTAGCATTGTTTTATAATCAGAGCCTAAGACTCTATTACAATATTCTTACAGCAGTCTGCAGTAAAGGTAGCATATTATTTTTACAAAATTATTTAGATTTTAAACTGTAGTGCAAGCTAAGGCTATTATTATAGACGATATAACCATCTTTCTTTTTTTCCCTCTTCCTGTTTATGACATTGATTTAATTTGGTTAATCTACATGCCAGCTAAACTTCCATTGGCACATTTCTTTGTTTCCTAGACCATTATCATGGTAGATATGCTTGAATGGTAGCTTCCTGGATTAATTTTTGGCACCAAGCTTTAATCCTATCTCCAGTTCTGATGTTTAATCCAACATGGTAATGTATTTTGGCAGACCATGAACACTTATATGTGCTAGCAGGCAGCAACAGGCATTTCAGAATTTGGAAGCTGTTTCTAGAATCTCCACCTTATGTTGTCTAAAATGGAAATTACTTTATTAAAAATAACTTGATTCGCCTCAGTGCACCTGTTTCCATGCAACAGCAAAGGCACCTGTGTCCTATTAATACTTACATTATGCAGCACATTTGGAAATGTTATAACTCAGGTGGATTATCCTCCTGGGAACCAAATACATTGCTCCTGCCTCAGCTCTTTCTCTCTGTATATGTCAAGTTGTTAAATGATTTTTAGGTTACTTCAATGTGTTTGCAGCTTGAATTCTTAAAACACGTTACTCAGGCAAGTTAGAAGAAACTGATTCCAGATGGCTGGTAGCAGATCTCCATGTTTTTCTATATTCTAGTTGTCCAATGTCTATTTCGAATCCATCCATTCTTTTGTACTGCCCTTTAAAAAGAAAGAGATACATAGCTGGTAGGTTGTCTGCATTTGCTTGTCTCTAGCTCAGTCTGTTGTTCAGCTAGAAATAATAATGTCTCTCGTGCTGCTTCTTGTCTAGGTCAATTACTTTTGCTATTATACCAAAGATTTTGGAAATATATTTAAGAAGATTTGCTATTTTACTACTGTAGAAATGCTAATTTAGTATTTACATTAACATATGACAACTGGAACTTAAGCTTCAGGTGACTCCCATAGAAAAGATGAATAAGAAATTCACTTGACTCCCATAGAAAAGATGAATAAGAAATTCACTTCTTTTGACCTGAATCTTCTTCAGTTAGCTCTAATGCCAATAGTGTAAATTAACATCAAGGCTGTCGAATCAGGTTTCATATTACTTGTTTGTTGAATAAGATGTGAAACTTTTTATTTTCTGCTGTGGCATCACCATGCATGGTTAGAAGTACTGTACTAGGAACTGGCAAATCCTGTTACATTTCATATCTAGTAGCCAAAACTGACTGAGTAGAATATTAATCTTACCTAAGTTACGAAACTCAATTGTGATTATCCAAGATCTTTATTTCTGTTGATTTAGAATAATGACTTCCCTTAGCTACTTCACAGTTTTTCTTAAATCAGCATTTTAAAAGATAATAACTCTTACTAAATAGGGTTTGCTGTGTTATACAGCAAGGAAACTTATTCTGAATAGTATAGCACTCATCCAGGATGAGTGAGGCTCTATTGAAAGAGACCTAAACAGGACAACTAGGCTACCTCTATCCTCAAAAATAAGATGGAGATAATAACTAATTCCTTACATGTATTTATCTAGCCCATTCCTAAAAGCCTCACGTAGACTTCACAGGATCCCTTGCCTGACAGACAGGCCATATAAAAACTCACAGAACCTGATTCTCTTTTTTAAAATCAGGTTTTGGCCTTTTTCTAGTTGTAGTTTTTAATTTCTTCCTGCCTTCTAATGACATATTAAGTTGATGAAAGTTTGATCTGCTGATATCCTTGAGAAGATGTGATTGTTGTCTATTCACAGTGTCTTCATTATCTTTATTTGGTCCTAAGCATAAATTATAAATATTATGTTCCTAAAAACATGCTTTTTAACCTTTAGGTAGGAGAAACACAGTGACTATTGTCTTTTCCTTTCTTTGAATTTAAAAAAAAAAAATGCCTGGAATAAAATATATGGAAACAGTGTGGCTTGTGGTAGTTAGAAATCTGAGATCAATTGTCGGGACTAGAGCAATCATTAGTTAGTGATTGAGGTTAGTTAGGAATTTTTACCCACTTTCAAAGCAGTTAGGATGTTGTTGGTTGGTTGTTTTCTGCGTCTCATTGTGTATTTTAGAGCCTGGACCAGTGTCTGGTGTCATTCAGTGAAATATTTGCAAGTTGTTGAAAGGGATTGTTGGAAGAACTTAGTAAAACAGGGGAACTAATGTGAAAAATCTGTTACAGCTACAATAAAAATTCTGTTCATGTAGTGTTCTTCCTAACAGGCTTTTCAGGAGCTTTAAAATTAATTAATGTCCTGTCATCTCTTTAAATAATTCTTACATGTTTTAGTTCATTGAAAAGCTTGTGAGACACTCTGTTTGTATTATGGCTAAAGAAAATTGTGTCAGTCTCCTGGGCAGCCAGTTTAGATAGCATTACATATACTAACCACTTTTTTTTTCTTTTTTCTGTAGCAGTCAAGCCTACTGATTTTTTTTATTTTTATTTTTATTTCTTTTATATATACCTTTTCACCTACTTGCTCTTTGCTCTGTGTGAAATGGAAGCTGTCTCTGCAGTGCACATTCCTTCATTTCTCAGAGTGTTTCAACTGAGATCCAGATTCCAAGTGCTTACATGGAACAAAAAAATTATTTTTTTTCTGATTCTTTCCTAGATGAGCCCCTTGTCAATTGCTGACAATTTGAGAAGATTGTAGATTTTGGTAGAAGGTATAGCTTTGCTCTCACAAAAGTGAAAATGTTTATGACAACTGCAGCGTATGATTTATGAAATGGTTGTGTTACTCTCTTAACTGTACATATCAGCTTCTACTATGTTTCTGATTATTCTTATTTTTCTGCTAGAGGCAGAGAAATTGTGCGTGAATTTAAAAAGTATGGCTAATTTTGATTAAATATCTCTTCTGAAATAAAAAAAATAATATTTAAGAGAGGATCACGATTTGTTTGTGGAATAACTCTCTTTAAAGGACTAAAGGACTGTTGTAATTGTCAATATAGAAACACCCAGTAGATTAGAAAATAGGCTTTTTAAATGGACCAAGACAGTGCTAGGAATACAGGATTTTAAAATCTCGCTAATATGTTCTTATTCTTGTATAGTATCCAAAGCAGAAGACTTCTCTGTTTATATATACACATTCATACATGAAATTCCTTGATGACTGGTCTTTCTGAGTGAATCAATGACCCTTATCTTAACTGTGAAATTAACAATTTGAATGTTGATTGCTAGTTTTCCTTTGAAATTTGTCCTGAGCTCCATTCCTAGCAAGTGTTCAAATATTTAAATATAGAAGTATTTTTATTGATGTAAGGATTAACTAGAAAAATAGTAATCACATTTACTGGGTTTTGGGTTTGATTTTGGTGTGTTGTGGGCTATTTTTTTTTCAGTAGTCTTATATTTGCATAAAGTAGAACTAAAAGCTGAAAGTTTACTACTAGAGACAACTCTTACGGTTTTTTACTTTGTTATTTAGGATTCTTGTAATATCACCATGCTGATTCAAGTCTGTAGTACATAACAGCATTTTAAATTGACATTTGGTTCTGCCATATGTCATTCTGTGTTGTGGCACACCACAGTAATATCATGTTTTATCAAGTTTATCAATACTTAATTTATCCTTAACATAGTTTTATCTAATCCATCTATTCATTTGACTTCTACTCTTAATCACTAAATGCCAAAGCACAGACACATGCTTTCTGCTGGAAGATGGTATTTTGATGCTGTAGTACAAGAGACGTTTAGTAGTGGTTTAGCCAAAAGGTAATTCTGTTGCATTATAGCATTTCTCAGATAAAATTTCTAATGGGTTGATTTGGAGATTCCACCAATAAAATATGGGGATTTATCTAGAAGATTAAAAGACTAAGGCTTGAACATGTGCATTGAAAGAGCAATATTTTTGGTTTAGTTAGTTTTCCACTATCAGTGTTGCATTTATCTAGCCAGTAATACTTAATTATGGCATTAAGGCTGTTTCTGACCATTTGGATTCTAATAAAGTCAGGGCAGAGAATCAGAATATAATTCATCAGGAAAAATGAAGAGGCATGGCTAGTTCACAGTGTCTGTACCCCCATTATTTCACACCACACAATCAAACAATTTTCACAAAATGTATTGCTGAATAAAGTTAAGGGGAGAAGATAGGCAATAACTATAACAGATAAAACAGTGTTCTGGGGAGATTCTTTTTTTTAGTAATATAACAATCTTTTTCTCTAATTAAAAAAAAATGGATTTCAAACTGGTTAATTAGGATCTGGGTATGGGAAAGAACATTTCTGGTCTGCAATGATTGCCCATTCAATCATGCTGTACAAAACACTAAGCATAACAGCTCAAATAAGGTGGAAAATTTCTAAGACAAAAAGAAATGACTCCATGGAAATGAGGTTGATTTTGCTCATATCTATCTGGAGGTTGGTTGTTCACTTTGTTTTACGGCTGCATTGCCCACAATAAGTCATAACACAACAAAAATGAAAACTTGAAAATACTGAAAGTATTTCACTAGAAACCAAATTATCTTGAAAATGAGATGTAAATGCATCGATGGAGTAATATGTAAAAGGACAGGAATTTTAAATTCTGTAATTATTATTGTCACCTCTAGGAATGCCATGAATAATTTGCTTCTGCTGTGCCTTTCATTCACTCTTTGCATAGAATGATATTCCAGTTGAATACTATGGAGTGGGGAGGAAGCTCAGTGTTTCCTAAGAAAAACATAGTTAGGAAATTTTTCTCTCTTGTCTTTGTTTTCCATTTAATACAATCTTTTAAAATGTACATATGCACATGTCCTTTGAAATGACCTGTGGAAAAGGAAGTTTTGGAAATACCATGTAGATATGTGTCCACGCTGGATAATTGTTGCATGAGCATGAAATTTTAGCATAATGCATTCTATTCTTCTCTGATCTGTTGGTCACTAAGAACTTAATCTAAAGCCCAGTGAAGTGCGTGAAAGTCTTTTTTCCATTTGTCTTTCCTCTCAGGTTACAGTCAGTTATGTAATGGAAACCAATCAGATTTTTTATGTATGTGGTAAAAATCTAGTGACTAAAATATTTCACCTATTGATAGGGGTTCTTGCTGTATATTTTGATCTATATGGTTCTTAGTAGATGTTAAATCTCTAGTTTCCTTCATTGAAACTGCTGCACATATATCTTCTTTCTCCACTCCAAAGAAAAAAATTCTAACAATAAGGTCAATAGTAGAGTCTTAAATTCTGTTGATATGATAAATTAATATTTGTTCCTGGAAAGGTTAATAGTTGGGAATATTTTTTATGAAAGTGATTGTTCAGACACCAGAACAGAAGTGTATCAGCAGACAACTACAAGCAATCCTTGCTAATAACTTTTCATTCCATGGTGTATCTGTCACATAATTGTTCATTTAATCTGTGTGAATTTAATTATTCATTAATAGAAACTTGTTAATGGTTGTTAGGTGACTTAGGAGCCTAATTCTCATCATCTTAAATCAATGGCATAAGTAGAAACCAGAAACCCATTGAAAACCAATTAGTTTTAGGTCTGTGAGTTCCACTTACACTATGGAAGACAAAGTTTATGCTTATAAATAATTTAGACACTCGAATATTTTTATGCTATTTCATTGTTAAAAAACAGGCACAAAATTTCCTGGTATTACTTATTGAATCTATGATGAAGCTATAAGTGTTATTTTTTTTTTTACACTTTATATGAATGAAGCAACCATTCTACTCAGTAAATTTCAGGTCCAACAGGCATAAACCGTTTAGTAAATTTCTGTGTTTTAGTTGAAGATACTTCATAGTGAGAATGCTCTGATTATATGGAGTCCTCCAAGCCTCAAAAGCCTTACACAGCTTTACTAAAATGGTCATGACCAATGGTGAGTTCTGAGTTCTGTTTACAAGGAAGAGAAGGGAATATACCAAAGAGTAGTAAACTACTAAAGAAGCTCCTGGAATTGCCTGCACTTAAATTCCTACTATCAGTTTTAATACTGATCTGATTAGTAGTGTGTTTGCAGGAAGCTTGCATGTTGCTCCTGTGACTTCTTCTATTCTTGGATTTCTTAGTGGTAAAGTTCCAGATTTCACCAACATCAAACAGCAGGAATGAACATCTGCTGCCCTCATCAACTTTCATTAGATATCCTCCCTGATGCCTCTGAGTGCAAGCCTGAGCATGGCCTTGGAGATGGATTATATGGAAGCATTTTCCAGGGCAGATGACCAAATTAAAATTATTTACTTATATAGTACAGATACAGTATTAAATCTACAAAAATTAGTCCAAAAAAGTACACATTAAAGAGAAGGGGGAGGGGAACTGTGGCTTGATGTATAAATATATGATATTGAATTAGCTTATTAAAAAAAATTGCTTAAGTGGGAAAATCTAAGAGTGGTAAACTTAAATATTAGTGTGCTAAAATAAGTAGTCATATCTGCTACTTTTTGCATAAATGGAAGACATATATTATGCTGGCAACTATATGCATCCCCATATATAGTGACTATATATGTATATATGTACATATACACAGAGTCTGTGTGTAAATCGCAACATATGGGCTACATGTAATGATGGAGGAATTTAAAAAAAGCAACTGTGCATGTCTGATTGTTTTGTTCTTGAGGGCTTTTGCTTTCAGAAGTAAATCTGCTTCCCTCAGTCATAAATATAACAAGTATTGTTACACAATTTTAAATCTTAATCAGTGTTAAGGTAACATAGAGCCCATTATGAAAAACGGAAATGAAAATACCTTATAGGTAATATTCTTGACTAATTCTTGATACAAAAACTATATGGGTGGAGATGAAATACATGGTATTTCTTTAATTAATTGAACATTTTCTTCATTCACTAGTAGGAATTACAATAACTAACCAAAGTGATATTTTCAGAAAAGGTTCTACACAATTAATGTGAAAGACCTTTTTCCTAAGAACAAAAGATGAGATTTTGATCTTCTTTTACATCTTGGAATATGAGAGATATATAACAGATGGGCAGGGAGGATTGCCATTGATTTTTAAATTTAAATCCATTTCATGTGAAATGGGATAAATATCAAGGCATCCAATGTGGTATTTATCATTTTTACTATATAGCTTCATATTGTGTTATCTGGAAATGTTAGAGTTGCAGGATATTTAACAAAAAGATTATGGCAATATTTAGCTTAGTATATATTATTTTTAAGCTTGTAGTCTAGTAAGAAGAAAGGTGAGGGCAGGTTGGCCCTCACTGAAAGGTTGCTGAAGGATCCTAATGGATCTGCATTGGGTATGACAGCATCTCAAATGAATAAATTCAGGTAGTCCAGGAATATAAACCTATTTGGAATTAATCCAGTTATGATCTGCAAATGTCACAGGTTTCAGTGTTTTTCCAGCTTGCTATGAACAAAAGTGTGCTTGGAACAAGCCAGAGCATAGCATACAGATATTCCAGGAATTAGTCTGTGCTTCTCTAGCTAATTATTTAAATACTGTCTTTTGGAAAGCAAATAAATCTACTCCTCAGAGAAATGTCTTCTTTTCTGTTTCACAAAGTACTTGCCCTGACTAAAACTCCACATAAAACTTTTTAGTTTTCATAGACAACAGTCACTCTGCTTAGAGAGAAAGTCTCTAGCTCTTACACAAAAAATGCTCCCACTCCAGAGTGGTTTATTGTGTCATTTCAGAAATCTGTCTCTAGTCTATGTATTTTAATGTCAATAGAATATGCTTCTGTTTTTTATCCCTAAACGTTTTGGCAAACATGGAAGCGATCAGTTGACCATCTGATAGACTCACTCAAGTTGTCTGTCAGACTTCTCAAATTGCTGACTCCATCTGCTATGAAGTCAGGAAAACTGACTGAATAGAAGTTCTATTTTTTTTTTTTTTTTTTTGATGCTGTAACCTTTTCAGCAAGTTCCACCCATGAATTCAAACCGGCCATAAGAAAGGCCAGGTAATTACTTTGTGATAAGAAGAGCGGCACTGAAGGATTTGCCTGGGGCTCAGAACACTGATTGTCGGATAAAACTCAGCAAAGTCCATGGCCCCAAAGGACTGCTGAGGCTGGATCTGCTGTAGGCTAATACGCTTAGAGGAAAGGTCAGGCAGTTGTGGAAGCCTAACAGTAGACTGTCTCTCAGCTCTGCAGCTGGCAGCTTTCAGGAGCTGACTGGTGCGCACAAAGGAATTGATTTAAATTAGTTAACTGATTCCTCTTTTCTTTAGGCCCACATTCCCTGGACATGTGAGCAGGTGTCTGTACTGTCACTACAAAATACTAGAGCTCTAAAGTGAGCCTCATGCATAATTATAGTGGGACAGGAATACTGGATAGCTCAGGCCCTGGGTCTGAATTTTGCCCCCATATTTATTTTGTGCATTTACATTAGAAGGAGTGTTTGGAGCAGGAAGAAGTTATTTTTTTTTCTCTTCTAGATGTCAGCTTATTTCTAGGAAAACAATATTCTTGGTTACATCCTATTACATATTGGCCTCCCACCTGATATGGGTGGCTAATTGTTTCTATTAGCAACCACTGAGAAATCAGAGAAGCTTTTTAGCTTTGATTTATGAGAGGAACCAGAATAACAGTCGGGAAGAACATAGTAGTGGTTTCACTTTCAGTAATTCTCATCTCTGCCTCATTTCATCTGAGTGCAGTTCGGAAGACAGCCAGGTGCCTTCAGCATAGCCACAGCCTTCAATAGTTGCTTCCACAATTAGTGATTGCACATGAAAGGATGGAGGACTGCTGGGATTCCTCTTGAACTTGTAAATACAGTAGGTCTCGTTGACTTGAACAATTTAAGATTGTGTAAGAAGGATAGACTAATTAGAAACACTCTGAAAAGTAGGTTATCTTTTAAAACTTGTCTCTACCTAATAAACTTCCTTTGTTACCAGTATGGGTTGGTTGTTTTTTTTTTTTTTTTCCCCAAGATACATAATGTAATTGACTTAAAACTACAGCAAAATATAAGCATTTTTCACCTGGGAACAAATTTGTCTTCTAAGTAAAATTAGTCTATTGACTAGATTAGTCTCATAGTCTGAAATTGCCTTTATCCTCTTAATTCTCTCAATCATACATTTAAATATGAATTGTGTAGCTAGCCATTACAGAAAAATAGTAGGAGAATGTTTGTCTGATTGTCAGGGTAATTCTGCAAAATTTTCAGTGTGCTATTTGAATATGGCAGTTGGTCATATTAAATTCCACTCCAATCATAAAAGCATTATTCTTGAAAGAAAAAAATGAAAAGAAAAAAGGGTTTATGCACTACTATTTTCCTTTTCACCAATCTCAGTGTTTTCAACCATTTTTGCATCTTGTGTTATTGTTCTTCTCTATGTCCTCTTTCTTTATATGAATCATAGGAGATATTTTAAAACCTACTGGCATGGAAAACTATAAACTAAAGAAAACTTCCTTCTCTACTTAAATAACTCAGAAGGAATCCCTGTTACTGGCTTCTTTTCAGAATTGTCTAAATAGCAGATACCTCTCAAAAAATTTGGAAACCATGGCTTTGAGATCACCACCTATTTTGATGCAAATTACTAAACAGTCACCAGCTGGTAGTAGCTTAACTTCCAGCCTGACTAGTGGTCATGATTGTAACCAGGAAAACACCTTCAAATAGGTAAACTAAATGAATGTTTATGATTTTCACATCTACTGTTTACTCCCACTCTGGCTTTACTTCTTAAGTTTTGAGGGATAAAATGTTTATGAGAGTTTATTGTTGTTTCTTTGTCTTTAATTGAAGACTAAATTATAACTTATGTTGCCAATTAAAATAATAACTTCAGAGTGGAAAATATGAAAACTAATTAGTCCCTATGAAGTTTTCTGGGTGTAAATAAAGGTAGAATATGGTTAAATCTTGTAAAGCTTCCACATACACATCAGAATTGCAGTTTTACTACTATCACCTCAACATGGAGCTCTGAAAAATTTCTTGCTGTACCTACAGGAAGATAGTGTTTGTATTCAATGTAGGACACAAATTGAAGTCTGTATTATCATGTAAAAATAATATCGGGTAATGACAACAATATTCAGCAAAAGATAGTTTGTATCTCATTGGAACCTTATTATTTGTGTTTTAAAAATATTCTAATCATTTTCTCACTGTAAAAATTTGAGCTTCACATAAATTTCAAGTCTTTAGTCTCATTGCTTTGCCCTGACTCAGAAAACTTGTAATTAACTTGTTTGTGGAATCTGTAGATGACCTAAAATGCTGTTTTTCTTCTGGGTAAATAATGGGGATATGGGACAAGCAGAATGGCACTATTATCCTCCAATGATTGGAGGTCTTTACTGTATCGCAAAATCCAGGGATTTTCTTTGTTTTGGTATGACCGTGGGTTTGCTTATTTGTCAGTAGATGAAGTGACAAGATGAGTCTTTGAAATTGAAATAGCATATCAGATAGGGTTTAGTTGTATGTTTATGGGAGATCTTACTGCCAGAATAGAACACATGACTGTTCTCTTCTCATATTAGGTACCACTGTGTATATGTAGGGGAAAAACAAACTTAGAAGGAAAAGTGCATAAAATGTGAACATGGCCAGAAGTGCTCTCTCAAAATAACAGAGTTGTATCCAAAAGCAGCTGGGGGCATTAGTTTCATTTCTGTTATCACCTCTAGGTTAGTGTATGGAGGTCATTACTAACTTTTTTTCTGATAGTGTCTGTGTGCAGGTACTTGTACTATCTGGTGCTCATGCATACACAGCGGAGGTTTTAAAAAGCACTCCAGTGCCTTGAAATGGCTTCTCGGAATGAGTGTCTGTGACAGTGCTAAATGTTTCCTAGCAGAGAAATGCCATAGGCACTTTTAATAGAATTTAGAAGCTGATAGAAAGAGGCAAACTGTATGCTGAAATCCTGCTGTCTATCTGCAGCACAAGTCTAGCAGACAAGAACAGCAAAACCTTCTGACATTCAGTAAACCCTGTAAGAGGTCTCCAGAGGGATTGCTTCTAGGAGTTGAACCATAACCTTTTTCTCTGTGGGCGTCACAGTCTTGCTGCAAAAAATGCTGGCCAGTGCTCTAGATTTGATGTTGCCTATGACATTGTCATCTTTTCCTTCAGAGGTAAGATAAAAATGCTAATCTGTTTAATACACACAATAACGAATGTTGTCTTCTTGATGGGATAGATGCAGTGTTTCCTTCCTCTGGTTTAATAGCAGAGGGTTTTCCATAATACTGCCACTACTGCAGTGCATATAAAACCCTCATCTATGAAAGGCATAATTGTTGACCTGCCAGTCCCTACTGTAACTTGCTTGGGAAAAAAATATTAGTGGTGTTGTGATTCTGAGAGGAAAAGTGAGTGCCATCCTATTTGCTGCAAGTGGCTGCTAAGAAAATAATACAATAACATATAAGTCTTTGTCTACAGGCAGCTTTCACTGCCCTGAAATTCTGTTAAAGGTATTAGGAGTGTTCCAGGGATATTTTTTATGGATTTGTTTTCAATTAAATTCCCAACTGCTGAACAGAGAATAATCAGCAGTATTTACCAGATACTACAGGTGAGATTTTTCAAATATGGACTCTTGAAATTTTGAAAATAGACCTGGCCTTGTTTTGCTGAAATTTTCTGCTTCTGAAAATGAAGAAAGATATATTTTTACAGGCTGCACTGTTGAGTACAAAATGAGCTATTTTGATGAAGGAAATCATGATATTATTCACGTCACTTATCCATAGCAAAGAAATTTCTAGAAAGTTACAATGTAAACCAAAACAGTTTTTATGTTATCTGCAAAGTTAATATCCCAGTGTCTGAGAAGTAATTTCTTTGTTCGTGTTGTGCAGCCACTGACCCTGGAAATCTGGGAGGATCCTTCTCTCTGAGACATTATTATTCATTACAATAGAATATTAATTAGAATCCATAAAAATAAAATATTTTACATTAGATGTTAAAATTTGGAAAAAATTATTGACACCAGTAACAATTTGGGCCTTCCTTATGGTGCTGCATGAATCAAGGTAGTCTATGGTACCAGACAAATCAACTTCCTATATACTTAGAATATTTTTCAGTAAAATTGGAAAGGTTTGTTATTGGCCTATCTAGAGAGCTCTCAGAACTTTCAGAACAAGAAGTAACTTTCTGGTATAACTTGGAGTAATTGGGAGTGGAATAGCTAGATATCAAAATAACCCATATAGTCTAAATGTCCAAGTACCAGTTGGTATTTACTTCTACTTTAAGTCACACACTACTTAGCTAAAAGTTTTTACCTATACATTCTGCTGTTTTGATTGTAAGGATTGGGAGCATTTGCAGTTTCTTCTGTTCACTTCAGAGTTGGTAACTTTATCAACTCTGCATTTGCCAAATACTGCTCTGCAGCATCTGGCTGTTAAGCTGTTTAAACTCCCTGGAAAAATCTCGGTTTAAATCCACAACTAAGTGTCATATAAAGATATGTCCAAGACAGATGCTTTTCAATTCACGTAACATTTGATATTGACATGTATAATAAAGTTAGTCCACTTCTCGGAACTCTCCAAGTATTTTTTTTTCCTCTGAAACTCAACTGAAAGCAAGCTTGTGGTTTAAATATATAAAATATTTAGTTGTCTTTCTGAGCCCAAGGAGAGTTTGAGGACATTACTTATTTCTGTGTTTCATCTCGAGATCTTCAAGACACAAGATTTATGGCATTTTTTTTTTCCCATTTGAGTCTTGCTGCTTCAACGCTTGTAGTTGAGGCTAAACTATGCATGTGTCTTGAAAGGATAGTTAAAAGCAGTAGTTAAAAGCTGGTGTATATACATGTACTTGGCTAAATACACTGAATAGGTTTCTAATAAGGAACAACATGAACATTGGAAAAAACCCCAGGCAATATCTAGTATTACTGTAAAATTTCTAATGGAAGTTCTCAGGAAAAAACCAAATGTTAAAGCATAAATATTTACCTTATTTCTAGACTGAAATACCTCTCTTTGCCATTTTACAATCACTGTTTTTTTTTCTTTTTTGTTTTCTAAACTGTGTTACAAAGAGGCTTCTATGAAAACAGCAACTGTTTATTTGCGAAGGACAGGAAAATTCATCTAGTCTATGCTTAAAGCAACTGTAGAACTTAACTGGTGGGTAAATTAATGCTTTTTCACATATATATATAATGTGGTTTAACTTAAAACATACTTGAAATATGTGTGGCTTTAGATGAAATCACATAATGTTGTATGATCCCAATATATACTGTTGCTTATATGCTAAAGATTTGAGTCCTATGGTACTTCTCTACTCATCTAATATACCTGAGGTGCACAGACTTATGTTTCTTGAAGATGCAATAATCAAGGACAAGTTCTAATAAATGTAAACAGTAACCATTACACTTTGTCATATTTGTTTTAGAAAGAATGTTGGAATGGGGGGAAAAAAAAAGAACCAGGGTGAGGTAGGCTAGTACAGGTTTTTGGTGGAAAGTAACTACCCAAAATGGCAATGTGACCATACAATGAAGCTTAACACCTTTTCTTACAGAAGGTACTACAGGGGCACAGATGAAGCAAGTAAGATAACTTGCTTATTGCTGCAAAAATATCTTCTCATTATAATACATTACAAAATATCCATGACTTTGAAAATTACTTGGTTGTTGTATGACTCTGTTTCATGGCAGGGATATGTGCATAATACAGAAAGAGTTTCTGAGGTACCAAAAAACTTTTGAATTTCACCTGGGAACTGATCAGACCATGTATTATGTTAATGTCAAATGGTAATCCATTGTTATTTTTGTGTAAACATTATTCTTCCATTTATTTAAACTGAGAACATTCTTTCCTATCTCAATTTTTCAGTTTGTCTTCATCATGTCATTGCTGCTTTGCATGTCCACTTCACATTACCATTCTATCCTCTTAAAATGAGCAGAGTAAAGGTGAAGGGAAAGAATGAACAAGGAACTCTTATTCCTTTATACCAACAGCTTTTTGGTGTGCTATTTGAGGCTTTTTTTTTTTTTAAGTTGTGTATTCTACCAAGAGCTTTGGAGAAAATAAGCCTTTTCAATACTCTTGTAAAATAACAGGGAGGTGTATATTTTTTGTTACAGTCACCAGCATTTGAAGGGAAATTACCTCAAAACCATTATCATGTTGGTTATTTTTATCATATTAGACATCATATTAATTTGGTATGCTGTAAACATTTTTAATCCCCTGAATGCCAGCGAAAGCAGTTCTTTTTTCCCTCATTTTCTGTATGATTATTTCTTAGTTTTTCTATTCTTATATTTATTGTCAGTCATAATAGATGTTACAGATTTGTGCTGAGGGTTTCAGTGTAAGTCTTACAAGGCTCATGCTAATGCTGTCTAGACTGCTTCTATTTAAATTGTGACAATGTGACCTACTTTCATCTCTGTCACTGCATCTGCGGACTCTCCTATTAATGTCATATTAATTCATCCAAGTTTAATGATTGTCCTGCCTCATTAACTGGGCCTACAGGACACATATGGGAGAGCTCAACCAGGCCAAAACTCACTTCTCAGTCATGCCAAGAACATGTCACTATGTTTATTAGGCCCTTTGTGACCCAACGATCTCAAGTAAATATTCCTAGCAGCTATTATTAATGGTTGCTGAGATACATTTCACAAAGTTTAACAAAATCACTTCATGATGGTCTGTCCATCTGTACTTTAATGATGAGTGACCAATATTCACTCTTATGTGTGCAGATGCAGCAACAAGAATGAATTTTAATGCTGACTCATTTTTTCTTCGACTGCTGAATAGAAAAAGTACCTTTCACTTTCAATTTGTGTCTTGATGCTACATTTCATTACAGCTTTTGCCAGAGTTTGATGCCTTTTGTTCCTTTCTAAATGTAGAAGTCTCTTGAATGTCTTCCACTGCTATTTGCTGTTTTTCCTATTTTCCGTCAGCTACTTAGTAAAATAGAAAGCATGTCAGCATAATTCACTAAAGAAAAGTGGAGTGGACATAAGATGTTTCAGATAGCTTTTCATGATGGCAACTGGATTTGTCAATTCAATATTTTGATCCTCTAGAATATCTCATCAATTTCACAACAAAATTGCCTCAAACTCTTAAAACAATGCCGTTTCAGTTCTCCTGTTATTTTCAAAAGCAATACTGCTTCAAATATTAATCTCTGCATGGTATAGAACATCATATTTCTTAATTATAGAAGAAAATAAAAGTACCTCAAGTTTCTTGGTTAATAGATTAAGTTAAAATATTACAATTTTATGAAAAACTTACTTGATTTTTCTGCCCCCCCCTCCCCCCCCCAAGCTCATCTGTTCTTATTTTTATCTACTTAGGAGTGGTTTTCAAGGGATTGAAGAGTGAAATTAATGCATGTTAAGATGGTAAATTTGTCTTCTGACTTAGTTATTGAAATGTTGCCCGCTGTGTTGAGATTACGATTCCACAGTGAGATTTAGTTAGTGTTTATTTGTGGTTATTCTTGTCACACTACAGTGAAGCTGAAACACAGAAATTCTAATAAACAGCACTGTACGTGCAAGATCAAAAATGTCCTGGAAGCTAGGTGCGTAAGGTCAGACTGATGTGGAACTTCAGAGAGGTGATTGTGAAGGACATAAACATTCCTTGCCTAATGACTTGTTCTAGGTGTGGTCAGTAAGCATTAGACTATAATTAGTTGATCTATTCCATGTATAGCTTGCTACTAACTTATCAATAGGCAGTTTGCTTTATCTTAGCAGATGAAGTAGTCACTGTACAGAAGTTTTACACAAGAACTATAGACTATTTAAATCCTCAGTTAGAATTTAAGTGGTTTGTAAATGGTTGCTAGGCTTTCTGGTGGATTTCTACACCACTGTATATTATACTGTATTTATCCCTATAAAATAGTATCTTTCATAGTAGGAGTATTATGTAGTTACTGAAACACAAACTGTGTTCAGCACACAGTTGTCTTCAGCACATGGCAGGCAGTTGTCTTCATTATTTTTTGTTCAAATTAAAGAAAAAGCATGTCATTCTAAACCTAGAGAACTAGCAAATTCACATACAAATTTTTTGAGAACTTCAGAATCTCAGTGTTTTTCACTTACATTATTAACTATCCTCCTAAGTGTTGGGTTTTCCGTGGGTTTTTTTTTTTTTTTTTGGTTGGTTGGGTGCGTTTTTTTGTGTGGTTTTTTTGTTTGGTTGGTTGGTTTTGTTTGGTTGGTTTTGTTCGGTTTTTTGGGTTTTTTTGTTATTTGTTTCTTTTTGTTGTTTTTTGGGGGTGTGTTTTGTTTTGTGGGGGTGCGTGGTTGATTGGTGAATTTTTTTTGGGGGGGTGTAGGGGAAATGCAGCTAGAGTGAATATTTTCTGTAGAAAGCTTTTCAATATGAAACAGAGCTGCTATGAACATAGGTGTCTTGTTGTGTCAGGGTTGTATTTGGACTAGATCTTCCAAAAGTGAATGTACATTTGCAATTACGTATGACTCACACCACATTAAAACTCTGCAGTGTATTAGTTTAATTGTATATAAAATGCAAGGAAATGTAAAACTTAGAATGAGGTTTCTAATAGCAGAAGAAAAACTTTCCTTCTTACTTAAAAAGCCTCTGTCGTGTTAGCATTACTGCATTAGCTGAGGAAACAGAAATCTCTAAAGAATTTATTTACAGGTGAAAGTCTAACAGGAGAAGGGACTAAACCCTAATAAAGCTAAATGATTCATGCAAGCAGTTCAAGAAATTTGGGATTTAGTAGGCCACTGAAGGGTATCCAGGTGCAAGCCTAGGATGCAAAGTTGTGAGGTAGTTTTGAATAATACAGCTCTCAATACCCTGATTGACCTTTGAATAAATCCATTTACAAAGTTTTAAATACTGGTTGGAAATACTATTCAAAAAGTCATTGAGATGAAATAAATTATTTTGCAGTGAATTTGTTGGCTAGGATTATAGGTAAGAAAAGCTATTGTTCAAAAACTAGTAAGTTTGAGAATTGCATAGAACATAAAATATTCAGAATTCTTTTTCTCTGTGCTTTTTTTGGGAAGTAGTCCTTACTTCCTTGTTATGTCAAGCACTCAGAAAGTGCCCATTACAGAACCTTTTTGGTATTTCCAGAACAGCCTAGAATGATTAAGTTTAAAGAATACACTTGTTTTCAATAATTCATTCTTAAAAGAAATCTACAAAAAGGAAGACACAGTTTATAGTTCCGTCCTGTATAAATAGAGATGTGGCTTCCTCAACTGATAATATTCTAGTGCAAGTGTGATGCCTATTGAATGTGACATATAATTTTTCCATATGTGTCTCTTCAGATGGTATGGCCTGAATTATACACTCAGGTTTTTGAGTTGTTTTATGGTAAATGATGATGCGATGAGTTGAGTAACAGTATTTTTATTTTTCACTTTCTCTCCACAGACATTTTAGTCACTGAAATTCAGTTATAGAGAGTATGTGGTCTTCATTCTATTTAAGATTGAAAAAGTCATTTGTTGTAAGTGCTGAAAAAGCTCTATAGGATGGTACTCAGCGCTAATGCTCTTACTAAACACAGCAATATACTTAAAGAGATTTTCAGACAGTAGTTTTCTCTCCTGATAAAACCCACACAGGCATTTTCGTGGGAATGACAAAGACATAGTTGCATGCAATGGTTCTTTGTACCTTGTCATGTATCAACGTTGTCTCATTTGAAATGTAAAACGAACAGTTGAAAATCATCACTCTGAGTCACATACAGTGACATTTTTCCATCTTCACTTTTTGCTATAATATTTATTGTTTTTTTCTCTCTGTCTTCAATTGCTGATCTAAATTACAAATATCTAGAAAATGGGTATCTGGAGTACATTGTTTGGATGTGAATTCAAGCAAGAGTGATTAAAGTGGTGGTATGTGGCCTTTAATCCTTGTAAGACACAGTACTGTGTTTAAAACAGAAGCTTCAAATGGGAAAAATGAATGGAAACCAAAAAAAGAAAAGCTGGATGAAAAATCACCATGTTAAGTACAGACAGAACTATCTGAATAAGAAACTAATAGCTGTATTACTAGAATGATTTGGGCATCACTTGGCATTGAATCTGACAAAAAAAAATGCAGAATTTGATGTAGGAAGTAACCCAGAAGTACTTGGTGATATGGACAAAACGCTTATAAACTGATTGACATTTTCACAAGTAGTTTTTAAGTGTGTACATGGCAATGTTGGCAAAACAATTTTTTATGAATAATTTATTTCATAATTGCAGCTTGTATATCTGTTAATAAATAGGATTTTGAGGTTATTGAAAGAGTTTTCATTTTAAAGTTTGAATTTGTGTAAAACTTCTTCATTTTGAAAGACAAAAATTATTAATGCAATGCATGTATTATGATCTTCCACCTAATCCTTTTAAATACAAAATTTTAAAAAAGTGTATACTGGTTTAAAAATAAATGGTTTCTCTCATTTTCTTTCTACTAAAACCAATTTTGAAAAATTAATTTCAGAATGAAAGGATCTTGCATGAAATTTGGATTGGATCTTTGGATTTTGGAGGTTTTTAATTAAATTTGAAATTCAGCTTCAAAAATGAGCTATTATATATCTTGGCAATGAGGAGAAAGAATGTCTGGAAAACTGGCATTTCAGAAAGAACTGAAGCAAGTGGCATTGAAAAGAAGAGAAGATTGAGGTATGGAAGTAGGGGAACAATAAAGGTTTTCAACACTTGAAGAGGTATTGGAAACAAGGGCACTCCATGATGAATGTGGGAAGGATATGTTGGTTAATACAGGGTATAGTTTATGTAAGATATGGATTCATACTGTAGCACATTTTCCCATGTTGTTATTGGGAACACATTCTAATAAAGACACTAAAATATGGGACTATAAGGTGGTGGAATATCTATTTCTAAATTCTTCGGAGAAATGTAGAGTGCTTATCAAAAAGGATGACAGTTTATTTTGTGAGAGAGGCAAAGTAGTCAAAAAATTACCTGCTTAAAGGAATTAATTTTCTAAATGAAAAATGGGATAGATGGCTTCTAGATTCAAGGTAAATTTTATTTTTACACTCAAACTTCATAAAATTATCTTATTTCTAAATTTTAGTATTTCTTTTTCTATTGACATTCAAAGTACAAACCTGTTCTTAGTTTGGAAATGGCAAACAGACTAGTTTTTGCTACTCTCTCACTTGAAAATATCCATAATATATTTCTGCTATTTAAAGCCTCTCTTCAGATTTTAAGAATATAAACCAGCAGTGATTTTCCCATGGATTGCAGGAATGAGTTGTTTTTCTCAAACAGAAAATTTAACTGATGGCCTGAAGTAATGACAATGACTTTCAAGAGGCAAAAAAACTGTTTATAGCTATGTGAGAGCCAGTCCATGAGAATTAAGTGCAAGAATTTGACAAAATCACTCTGAGCTAAATATTCTGAATATTCTGCTATGGGAAATGAAATTATTTTCCCCCAGTGCTTCATACAGATCATTAAAATATGGCAAGTCCAACAGTAGATGTGTGCAAATCAGAGGTATTTCCTCCAATTCTAGTGGCAAGATGGCTATTTGTGGCACATTCAAGTGACATTAGAATTTCTTCATTTTGTCTTGTACTTTTATAGTAACTTGCTAATTTATCAAGGGTGAATTGATTCACATGTATCAGTATTTAAAATAAGACTGGAAAATGCAGGCATAAAATATTTGTTTTGTAATTTAAGGTCATACAAATACAAACGTGTGGAAAAGTCTGAAATGTTTGATAAACCACTTTCTCCTGTAAAGTGCCATTACATAGCAACAGATTTCAGTGCCATTAGAGTGGTTATTGAGGGTAATGAGAAAATCAAGAGTTGACTCATATTTGCTGAATTGACCTGGAATGGGGAACAAGTTCGTTTATTTCTGTTAGGTGAACATTGTGGAACTGGAATTACAATCAAGGTTACTGTGCAGTTTGAAGAAGGCTGTGGTGACATATTCTTAAAGCTAGAAAATGTTTTCCCCCCACTTCTCAAGTTTTCTTCAGTTGCTCTGAATTAAGCTGAATTTTTGCTTTAAGTCATGCAGGTGCCAAGAATGATTTATAATAATAAGCATGCAAGTTAGTCTTGGTTATTTTCTCCTACCAGCTGTGTTCTGGAGGAAGTACAGGACTGTGTTGAAAGTTATAATTTTTAATTTTTGGGGAATAATTAGAATTTACTGTTGCGTTTTTTAAGACTTCACAAGAAATTTTTATTAACAGATATATTAAGAGTTGTTACAACGCATCGTAACTCTTTAAATAACCTATTTAATACAATTCATGTGCAACCCAGTAGACATAAGTCAAAATAACTCTTTGCAATCTCCCAGCTAGTCATTCACAAATCTGTAGTCATATCTTATATACATGGGAAATATAAAGGCATCCATAGTAGCCAGAAGAGTATTTTGCTGCATCAGAATGTGACAGAGTAAGTTCCTTGATGAAACAGTGTTACCTAAATCTCCTTTACAATATACAGTTGTTCTTGTAAACAGGTAATAAGATAATAAGAAAGAAAACAATTTGGTCTCCTTTTGCTCTAGTTTTTAGATCAGTTGGTTTTGTTTCAGAGGCCTTGATGCTATGATAGTGCTGGCAGGCAGCAGAGAAAGACTGTCATGGTGAGACATTTCCATTGCTTGTCTGAACTTTGGCATAAGAATGACAGTTGTCAGGAAATACCTCAATTTATATGCTGATCCCTGGCTGATTTTTCATGTCTTCTGTTAATTTAGTTTTCTCTTTCCTCATATGATACCTGTTAAATTTTATCAGTATCTCCAAGTTATTTTCTCTAGGTTAATATTTAGAGCTATGTTTGCACAGAAAATTGTATTTATTCTGCTTGTATGGAACAGACAAAGTAAGTGTATGCATACACACATACATATGTATGTATAAAACAAGTAGAGCTGACAGTCTTTTTGTGCAGGTGAACAAATAATATAGAATGACAGAATATCCTGAGTTGGAAAGAAACCACAGGGGCCACTGAAGTCCAACTTCCAGCCTTGCAGTTCAGCTTTTCTTATGAAGGTAATCCTGACAAAGTCATTTTGTATACTTGCTTGAGCAGTTCTGGTAGGAACTGGCTGGTAATTGTCAGAAGTATCTGAGAATAAATCTTTGGTAGACGTTTGGCTTCCCATTTCAATAGACATGCACCGTGTTTGACCACAGGCTATCTTATGCTTTCTCAGTTTCTTCAAGTATCATTCAAAAGCAGAATCTTCTTATAATCTCAGTAAATCTCTTTCTTAGTATATTTCTGTCCTAAAATTACCTATGACTAAATCTTCTATTTTATATAATTCTATTTGGATTAAAAAATTTACTTTCTTTAAGCTTACATATCAGTGTATTAGAAAAACCTTTATATACTTTTTATCAAGATTTAAGAACTTGCTGTATTTTATCTTTTATGAAATGTCTTTTTAGCCTGACTTCTAATAATTCAGAAACATTTACCATATCTATTAACAGTGTACATTTTTGTAGGCTAAAGTAAACCAGTTGTTGCAGTGTGCTTATAAGAATTTTTGCATATTGATGCTGTTCTGGAGACTTCTCCCTAGCAGAAGCCTGTACCATCCCATGCTGTAAGCTTATTGGTTTACCCCTTTTCCCCTCCCTGGCTCCTCCCCGCTGGCTTCCCCTGGTTAGCTCTTCTGAGTAACCACACCTCTCTTCCCTCTCCTAATAACCCTCAGAGGGACCTTCCCTCAGGGTTCACCATCTTGGCTTTCCAGCGCCCCGCACCCTCACCAGCCTCTCCGTCCCTCCCCACCCTCCTCTGACCCTCGACTGTGGACCTCAATAAATCCCTGGAAAGCTCAGCTGGTGATCCTGCATTTCTTCCATCGCCACGCCTCTACGATATCTCGCGTCCCCCGCAGCTCCACCGCCTGCCACAGACACGTGTCTGCCTGGCGCGTTCTGGCCCCGGGCGGCCCCCTCATCATTGCAGCGTGGGGTGGCCGTTCCTGAATTGCGAGATTGCACTGTCACAGCCAGTTTCATCTGGAATGATCGAATGTAATTTGAAATGGTAAATGCAGCTGCTTCTGACACATTTGGTAGTAGTTACACTGTACCATTTACACTTTCTGTATTTTAAAGACTGGTATTTGAGATGAACATTTCTACGTTGGATAATTCCTTCTAACTGGATTTTCAATAGTGAATATCTCCAGGTCACCAGAGTAGCACAAGGAGCAGCAGGATATCAATAGAGCTCAGAGAATGAGACCAGATATCCCACAATGTTCAGCTGACAATTTTGCATAATGGTCATCCCTTCTTTAACTAATCTTGTTGAGGTGGTGGAGATACAGAGGTTCTCTCTTCATTCTTAATCCATTGATCCCACCTTTTCTGTTTTTAAGGTTGCCTTTTCAGTATTTTCATTCTACATTTAAAAGTATATTTTGTGAAATATTTCTAGTGCACAGATTAGCATAGCTGGTGCTATTTCTTCCTCTGACATGATGTAGCAGGTTCTCACTCAACAGACATTGATTACCAGCATTGCAATGGTGAATTCAGCTCCCAAGACAGCAAAGGCAGCATTCCTAAGACATTCCTCTCTCCCTGTAGCTTCCAGTTTTCGTATTAATAATACGGGAAAAATACCCAAAACACTGGGGTGGTTAAACAGCAGATAAGATTTCCCAGAGAAATGGTGAACTCCTGTAGGTGTTGTATGTCTCTGCTGGATGTGCCTTGAGATACTTGCTCTAATCAGATCTATTTTGAGCAGAAGACTGGACTGGATGACCTCTTCCCTTCCAAAGTTATGACTCTATAATTTAATTTGTCCCTTGTAAATATTAATGAAAAGAAAAAAACAACCAAACAAAACAAAACCCAAACCAAGAATGTTCTAGAAAAGCATCTCATACTGCAATAATATGTTTTCTCTCTCCTTTATTTTTCTTTAACTTGCTTCATTGTTCCATAAAAAGTGTAAAGATGAGGGGGGTTTTATAACAAATTTTGCTAGAAATCATCAGTTAACAATTCTGAATCTTATGAAAAATTAATCATACATGGTGCAGTGCTTATTGAAAGAAATTGACTTTTTAATGAAGATATGAATATATGAATCCTTTCTAGCTTTCACTTTTATATTCATCTGGACCTTCCCATATCACCTTTGCCCTCAACCACATTGTTCTAAGTTTCTTGCTTACTGTTGATCTCAAATTGCTCAATGAGTTAAGAAATGGTCACACAATGAGGAAAATGCTTGGTACTGCTTAGACCATTAAATTCCCAATAAAGTTAGAAAGATTTGCTCAGGTCCTTTGACATCAGTGTCTTTTGAATAATGATAAAAAAAGATGGTGACAGGATTGTCTTTTGTTGACTAAAATTTTAAAAGAAATTGAATACAAATCCCAATTCTTGCCCTTGATGTGTAACTTCTGTGCGGTATTACTGCGAGTCACCTACCAGAAGCTGTGAGGCTGGTATATTTTGTGGGTCTGTAAGATATTTCCTGTACACTGATTGTAGACACACTGTGATGAAAAGACCTGCAACAATACAGCTTGATGGGTAGGCGTTTTGTTAATTGAAAGGTAATAAGTTTACAGGGTTTTATGGATAGATGATAGATGTTATAATGTTTCTAACAAATTGATATTCCTGGTAGAGGAGCATGATCTAAGCTCCACAGAAGTTTCCTAGGAAATGCTCTGCACCTTAATCATTACTGCTCAAACTCATGGCCTAACAAGGAAGATTACAGAGTGATATTTATCATATTATACTATGTATTCTAAAAGAAATATATTAGCATAAGTGAAGTATAGATAAGGTCTGGAAGTGCTGATCCCATCTGCCTGAAAGTCTCACACAGGGCTGGTTGCATTGGCACTACAGTAATGCTTTCTGATGTGCTAAGTCTGTTCGAGAATTATTTCTCTGGATTTCTGCTAAAAGCTGACTTAAAAGTTATGCAAAACCAAAACTCCTAAACAGAGAGTGCTGCTGTATATGAGGAAGAAAACAAAGAGAAGAAGAAAAGTTGAAAAAGTTATCTCAATGTTGCAATCTTTTTAAAGATCGTGGTGGAAAATAAATTTGCCCATTATGATTTAGTTTTCTGCAAATATTCAAGGAAGCAAATTTTTGTTGGAAACAAATTATAAATTTTTGTTCATATAAGCTAATTTTCAAATATATAAAAAGAGGTTTTGATTTTTTATAGCTATTGATATTTCCCTCTGCGGGAGGATGGCAGGAAGCGGCGGCCTCACAAAACGAGGTCCCTGACGTGCGTATCTCCACCAAGTCTGGGCTGGGTGGCCCCCGGGGTGCGCTTAGCGTGGCGTGGGTCTCCAGCCACAAAAATTCTAGCAGGAAATGTAGTGAGGCGAAAGAACAAACTGGACGCCATCTCCTGGTCTGCCAGGGAGGTTTATTAGGGTCCTTAGGTGGGATGCAGGGGAGGGAAAGGGGGAGGAAGCAGGGGATGGGAGTAGGAGGGCTGGCAGGCTCGGAGATAGTGACCCCGAACTCCTGCTGGCATTGGCTTATAAGGGAAGGTAACGGGGAGGGATTGGCTCCCCCGGAGCCAATCCCAAGCGGTCTGAAGGGAAGACAGGCAAGGGAATACACCAATAGATTTTGGGTACAGCAGGGTGAATGTTTCAAAAACAGCCAATAACATAGAGAGCAGAGGAACAAAGGAAAGCCACATGGAATCCTCAAAACCCACATTGCTACAAGCTATAACTTGAAAATTTTTAATTCAAGAAATTCACACTGCCTTTTTTTTCTAATTGATTCATCTCTTTTGTGTGTGTTTAAACCTCATGCTTATATCTGATTTCCTTATGTTGTCATCTTATTTATTTCTGTTCTTGCTGGGCTTGTGTAGGTTTTTACATTTGTGCCTTGTCTGACCCTGCAGATTCTACTTTCTCCTCATAAGCCTTTTTTTTTCCTCAGTGCAAAGCACTATTGACATTCCTACCCATACAACTGGTGGTGCATTTGACCTGTTCTTTGTTCAGATCACTTTCTCCAAGACTGATATATCTTGTTGGATAAAATTTAGTGAATGCTTTACATACAGAATTCTAACTGGACCTCAGGAAGCCTTTTTAGATACGTCTTCACTGGCAATGGATGAATTTTGTTGGTTGCTAGTAACCAGTTGATGATCCCCTTGCTTGTGCTGCCAGATCTGTTTCACAAAGAGCAGCAAACTTGTGCCCAGGTTGTTACAGAGGTATTTTCCCTAAATGACCTGTGCTTCTGCAGTCCCTCTCGGTGCTGTTCAGCACTGATAATGGGCATACTCTCTTCTGTGCTTTATGACAGTCTGAGTGACACACCATGCAATGAATAATAATGTGTCATAGCTGCAAGTAGTTAGAGCTTCCCTCACTTCTAGCACCTTGCCTAATGTGCCTCTCCCACACAGTTTTGTGACAAAGGGTTGAGATATATTTATATACTTGCTCTCATTTAACCAAAGCAGAAATCCTAGTCATTCTAGAGCTTAGCATACAAGGTCTTCATCAGCATGGTTGCCATATAAATTTAAATACCTTAGATAATCAAATGCCGAAGACGGGCATGGGTATAATACAGAACAAGTGCAGAGAAAACATCAATCAGTTTGCTAAAGTAGGAATATAGAAGGTGCAGATGTTTGAAATTTATTTTAGCAAGGCAGGGAAGAGGTATTGCAAATGTTTTCTCCGTCTTAGTATTAGCTTATTCTGGAAATAAATTCGTATTTGTGAATAACTTATCTAATGCATATTCTCTCTGCATAGAATTGCCCCACTCATTATGACAGGTTGTAGTTTGTTTTGAGGGTTTTTTTGGTTTTTTTAACTGACCAGCATGCTTAATGACTGACTCATATCCTGCCATGCACTGCCACCCACCTAATACCATAGTGACAAGCTGCTCCTTTTCTTCTGTTCAAAAGAAATAAGAAATAGAAATTAAGCCTTTAAAAAATGGGACAGTCATCAATATCGGTATGATTAAACTGACATGGATGGTGGTGACTACCTGTAAGACACACTTCACTTACCCTGCAATGTTACACATAGACCTTCAACTTTTATCAGCTATTAATTTCTGTTATATTCGCAAGCAAAAAAATAGTGTTCTTTTCTGGAAGGCTTTTAAAGATGAAAACATATGGGAGTTAGCTGATTAATACAGTTAGATAAAATCTGTAAATCACAGAATTTTCCAAATCCACATGTTTAGGAACCTTTTAAGATCTCTCCTAGAGGTTTTGTTTGTAGAATAAAATGAGGTTTTCTGATGTTCTGATATTGTTCAGAAAAAATAAAATTGAAACATTTCAGCAAGCTCAAATTCTTGTGTGAACAATAAGAATTTCTTATCCTAAACTCATTAATTTAGTGGGAACAATGCCAATGTTACTCTGCCTACAAACAAGCAGAAAATCCTAAACTATCAAGACCAATTGGCATCTATCTCTCTAAAAGTACATACTTTCCAATATCTAACAACTAGTTTATTTTAGAATACATATATGAATTTTTATCAATTATTTTTCACAGATTTTTGAAATTTTTTTAATATAAATATCTGTTCCTTAAATCTTTATGACCATGAAACCACCATGTCAATTACATTTAATCATTACCATTTGTCATGATAAATATATATAGGTATTGCTATAAAAGGCAGAAACAATCTAATCTTTGATTCTTCTATCTGCAGTAGTCATGCAGGACACGAAACAGCAATTTTCATACAATCCTGTGATTTTCAATAGCTATATGAATTCTTGGGGAAATATTAAGGGAAAATGATTGTATAAAAATGATCACTTTGGGACCACTTATTTATTGTTTCTTTTAAATCTCAATAAATAACCATTGCGAGATTTCTATTTTTTTTTGTGTTTATTTTCCAAAGAAAACTGAGGGAAGGAACATAAAATAAAAACAGAAACTAATTTGTCTTTTAAAATCATATTTCTGTGGAAAGGTTTTAATATGAAGTTGAAACAATTTTACAACTGTAATTTTGTGAGAGATTGCATTAAACTTTTTTCTTTGAAACTAATCTTTACTTCTAAATTTCTCTTCCAGGAAAGAAATTCTAGTAAAATGTACTGATGTGCTTTAGGACCACAGATGGTTAATTCTTACTTCCAGATACATGCCTTCAAATATGGGGTTATTAAATGTGTTTTCCAAAAGTGATGACTCATTTTAGTTGGCTCACCTTTGGCGAACACATTTAAGGGGAGCTGGATTTAGCAAATATTTCTGTATTGCTTCTGAAAATAAGGCCCACTTGAAATATATTAAGTGAAAGGTCATATCCCTTGACTTCTTGATTTTTCCCAAATGTTATTTGCCATTAAATTTTGAAGAACTTTTGGAAAAGTTGTTCTTCAGCATCCTTTTTTAATTTACTTAATATTAGACCTTCTTACTGTTCAAAGACTATCAGTACTGTGATTTTTGAACCCGATAGTTCTCCTTATCTCTGAAATTATATGTATATGTATATATATTTTTTATATTTCCAACTACATGCACAAAGGATTGTAAAGCAAATACAATTTAAAGGAAATGCAATCTTAATCTAAGCTAGCAGAAAAGTGCAGGGAGAGAAAAATGGAAGGTCTGAAAAACCAAAAAGCATTTAATACAACTGTGGATAAAATCCAGTCTTCTGTGCATCACCTCTTGTTTTTTATTCCCTGCATTCAAACCATCTTAAAATCATGATCTGCAACTTCTTAAAACAGTGTTTCATCCCTTACAGGTGTTTTATCCTCTTCATCACCAGAAATAGTCCCTTTAACAAGAAACTCTTCCCTAGGCCTTGAAGATTCAGTAAGGTGAGTTTTGATTTAATACTGCACCATTCCACCTGGGAATGAAGTTCAGAGAGTTTGTAGGAAAACTTAGCCTTAAGTATGATTGAATAAAAAAAAGAAATACTCTTTAAATAATCATTATTCTTGCCATCATTTTCACTACTTCTGACTGACCGCATTTCTTAACTTTTTATCAGGTGTGCTAATGTGGGGTCAATAAAGAATAAGAAAAGTTCTCAATCACAAATTTTTCAAAATTTTCAAAGGATCCTGCCATAATGGGGACAAAAATGTTTATTAATATTAAACCTTTTTCCTCGTATTGTCTCCAAAATATTACCTTTTCCACTTGTAACATTTCCAGAGCTTAAGTGCAAATCCAATGCAAATTGGTCTTGGTTATTCTTCCAGTTATACTGCTTTATGAAGTGAAAGTTATGGAACTACCTGTTATGAAATAATCTTTTTTTCTTTTTAGAAATAGCACCAGAGTGGACTAGACAGACTATTGGTCTGTTTTGGAGTGGCAGAAGCCTAGTGAATTCCAAAAGAGTTTTAAGATGCTCATAATTGTTGGGGAGTTTTCCATCCATCCCTTAAAGATTATACTGAATGATGATTAGTTATTTCATATGCTCCTTAAATAATGTAGAGTTTTAATTTGTATGTGGAGATAGAAGGAAGAGATGAGCACTTGGTCAGAAAATCCATAGAACTCAAGGCTGAGGAGTAATTTTGTAAGTAACCTATACCGTAGTTCAGAACATTTGTGAGTACAAATACAGTGCTTCCTGCCTTTCATTGCGAGGTCCTAAATGGCTCCTTGACTTTTCATCCATCTAGTTTAGGTCAACTTCTGTCAAAGTACATTTATACTACAATGCATTCAGTTAATCTTAAATTATTTAATATCAGGTATTGACTGCTATGGTACAGAAAGGAATTATTATTACTTGGAGGGGTGTGTTTTTATCCTATTTGCTACCTTATATTTTTCAATTTGCCTTGCCTTGTGCAGTGAACATTATATGATGATTATGGTGTCACATCACGCACTGACACTACTGGGAAACTTTACCCTCCCTACTCCAAGTAACAGTCAGTCCTACCTGTTTGACACGTGCAGTAAGTATTATTTCCATTTTACAGGTAGAGTGGCAGGTGTGCAGAGAACCAAATAGTCTATCTTGAGATCATGCAAAGACTCTGGAAATACAATTCCAGTGAGTCCTGGCTATAACACTTTTGATGACCACACCACTAGCTGCAGTCCTAAAAGCACCAACAATAAGAAAACGGATTCTTATATATATTTTGTGAATTAAAGTATTTCAATCCGTTTGAATTTAGATAAATCTGGAAAAAAAAATATGCTTTTTTCTGGTGGCCAAAGGTGAGCTATTACTGATTTAAGGGGGGGNACTATGAAAGTACAAGAGCTTTTTTTCATATTTATAAGTAAGGATGAAGTGTTTGTTAAGTAAAAATGATGCCCCAATGTTGGACATGGAAATAGAAGATGCTGAAGATATTTAATTGAGGTAATTTATTTTCTATGTATCTGAAAATAGATCGTGAAAATTAAAGTTATCCTCCTGTGAAATGTTTTGAAATTTTCTTCTTTTTTTCTGTTTTGATTATTTGCCCTCCATATGCAACATTTCTTTTCCTCCCCATTTTATTGAAAGCTGTAACTTTCTTCGCATGGTTAAAGCAAATCATTATGCTTTTTGTGATGAAAATTTAGAAATCTTGAATGTTACTTTTTCTTTAGCTGAGAAGTTAAATTGTAAATCTTCTCCCTGTATCAGAATTTCACTTTAAATGTATGCTAAACATGAGGACAAGGTAGGAAGGTATGACTGCTAGGTTGTTTCTCATTAACGTTTTGAAGCATATGTGGTTAAGGTTTAATTCTCAATGTGTGCAAATTGTACTTTCCAGTCACAATAATTCCACAGAAGAAGAAATTAGCATGTCTGATACATTCATCTCTGTGTCAAAGTAGCATATTTTTGCTATTTAATATTCACTGAGGGAAAAAAAGGCTGTCACACTATGAAGATATTATTTTCAGAGTCATGCATCAAGTCTAGTTGTATATATTCTTAAATTTTACATTCTTAAGAATTCAATTTAAAAGAATTGAATTCTCACTCTTTCTCACTCTACTAACATTTTCCAACCTCAAGATTTTATGATTCTATGATTTACAAAACCAAATACATATTAAATGGGGCATGAATATAAAATGAAGGGCTGTGCTCTATTCTCACTTACACCTGCATTGATCTGGAGATGCTCCATTGAAATCAAAGGAGTTTCTCCTCCCTATGAAGTGAATTCATAGCAGTTTAATGTCAATGATGCTGTCCTAGAAAGGTGAGAATTCATCTCGATTTGAATTCTAAGCCTGAAATTAGTGACATAGGAAAATGACGGGATTTGGGCCACTATTCTCAGGACTGTTTTAGAGTAAAAACTCTTAAAATTTTGTTCTAAGCCATTTTGTGATTCAGATTATTTAATGTAAAATTGAGTAGGTCATTTCAGTTAAGGTCATTCACATTTTATAAGAAGTTGAAAAACATGCCTATTGCAAAGAACAGGAAATTGGAACAGAAAAATACAAAGCCATTCTTCTTCTTCTTCTTCTTCTTCTTCTTCTTCTTCTTCTTCTTTCCTTTTTAAAATAAAAATAATAATTAATTTTGTCATGGGATAGGGGGTTTGTCATGCATTTCTTCCTTATTTGTACTAAGCAGTTTAAGTAAAACTTGGAATAGAATGTGTAAAAATTGTGCTCTTTCGGGGAACATACTTACAGTCTGTTTCTAACAAAATGAGCATGAGTTAACTGTTTTTGAACAAATACATTTGGGTTGCATGCATGTGGTGAGGAGCTTTGGGACTCAAAAAAATTTGTCCTTCAATATTTTGGACATAACTGCAGCAAAAAGAAATTAAAGTAGCTATTAATGTTGTCCTTCAAGATGCTGAAGTCAAAGACAGACTTTGGAATGGAAGTCAAAGTTTAAAATCACATGAAAAAAGATACTCTGCAAAACTGTGGTATTATTTAAAACAGCAGAAATTTTGTTATCAGCCTCAGTGGAACCAGAATTCTTCTGCTCGGTACAAAGAAAGCTTTTGCTTTTCTTTTATGGTGTGGTTATATTTGTGGATATGTGTATAAGGATTACTACCCTAGCTCTTAAATGCTAGATACCCTAAAGTCATGCTGCAATACACTTAAAAATTTTTACCAACCTTGTATATATGTATGCCCTTGTCAGAATTGCAAAGCAATTCCAAATTCCAAGAGCAAAATTTACCTTTTTTCTGTTAGTAGCTTTTCTTTCTCATGTTTGTTTTCCTCAAAGCATCATTCTTTTTAGAAAAGAAAGACCCTCTGCTAGTGCAGAGTTGAATCCTAAACACATAATTCTCTAAGCACACAGTGAATAAGAGAAACTAAGAGCACTTTAGAAAAGATATTTTTACCAGTCAAGTCTGAGGTTTCCTATTTTCCTTTTAAGTACATACTTCTACAGACTGTTAAACTGCAGAATCATAGAATATCTGAGGGTGGAAGGGACCTTATAAGGTCACCTAGTGCAACATCACTGCTCAAGCAGGTTCACCTAGGGCAAATTGCCTAGGACCATGTCCAGATGGCTTCTGAATAACTCTGAGGGGGGAAGACTCCACAACTTCCTGGACAACCTGTGCCAGTGCTCTTTTACTTTCACAGGAAAAAAATGTTTCACGATATTCAGAGGGAACCTCTGGTGTTTCAGTGTGTGCCCAGTGCCTCTGGTTCTGCCACTGGGCACCACTGGCTCCATCCTCTTTGCACCCTCCCTCCATGTACAAGTTAATATTAATAAGATTCTCCTGAGCCTCCACTTCTCCAGTCTAAACAGCCCCAGTTCTTTCAGCCTCTCTCTACAGGAGAGATGCTTCAGTCTGTCATCTTCATGCTTGGTTGGACTCTCTCCAGTCTCTCCATGTACTATACAGCCCATGTACTATACTCCCTGTACTGTACAGCCCAGAACTGGACACAGCACTCCAGGTGTGATTTCTCAGGGGCTGAGCTGAGGGGAAGGATCACCTCCCTTGACCTGCTGGCCCTGCTTTGCCTAGGGCAGCCCAGGATATCATTAGGCTTCTTTGCAGAAAGGTCATGTTGCTGTCTCATTATCAGCTTGGTGAATTGGTTTTGTCTCTGCATAATGGAAACTTTGACAGTGTGCGACTGAGTTCTGTGAGCAGAAATTCTAGAAAATCTTTCTAAACAGTGAGTTGTTTTCAGTGATGGATTGTTAACATGGAAGACGAAAATTTGTACAAATGTACAACAATTCTAAATTTGTCCTATTAACCCAACTGCACAAAGAACTTGCAATGAACATACAGAAGTTTTTAGAATGTGGTTCCCTTCAAATGTAACTACAATAAAACCCACCATTCATTTCCATCTTTAACAGAAACTATTGGTATTACAATATTATGAAGAGATGAGCTTATTGAACAGTCGTGTAAACATCTGTGTGCCTAAATCATGTGATGTGGTTTAGCAAGATTTTCCTGGAAGGAGGATATGTTTTCTTTTACTTCTTCCAAGCCACAATGACCCAGTAGAAATTACCTGCAAAACAAAATTTCTCACTAGAACTGTAAACATCAGAAAAAAACCCATGAAAATTAATAAATTAGACAATGTCAGTCAGCTGCTAATTTTCATGGTTATGCACCTGATTTTAGTGTTCGTTGTATTAAAAGATTTGAAGAATAAGCAGTGAAATCACATAAACAGGAAATCATGTACTGTGGGCTCCAATTACGACAGAAAATTCACAGTCTTCCTGTGAGATTATGTATGATATATTTTATATATTCTTAGACTTTTAGGATCCCCATTGAATTTATAAATTGATTAGTGAGCTTGATCCTAGATCTGTGCAGTCAAAAGTAGGTTTGTCAGCATTTTTTTTCCCTTTTGAAAGTAGTAAGCTATAAGAGAATTCAAGTACTCCATGAGCAAACAGATTATTGTCAGCAAAGTTAGATAAAATAGAAAGAATATTATGTTCCACAGTTTTCTTTATGATTTCCTCATTTTTATTTAAAAGGAAGGAAGGGCTGTCAACTGACTTAGGAAAATGTTGCAATTGTTTTTCACTTTGTCAAAGTAAAGTGGTCTGGTTTTACTATTTTCCTCAAAATTTGGTTATGTTTAGTCAATTATGATTTTTCTCTTTTGCTTTGTTTAGGGCCAGAATCCTCTTTTCTTAGGCTTTGGCCATGTTTCTCTTCCACCAAATGACTGAATATTGTGAATATTTTGTCCTCTCCACTAGTCTCTTCCAGTGTTAATCACACACAGAACTACAGTTCTATAACTCGCCTTGTCTGTCGGAAAGTAGAAGGTGTTTTATAACAATCTGTTGCCCATGTTTATTATGTGAAGATTTTCCAGTACATACATTTAAGTTTTGCTATTCTCCCATACTCAGGTTTGGGCAAGATTGAAGGCAATATACAAGGAATACTTCTTGAAGGCAACAATATATATTGTGCTGCAGGAAAAAGTAACACGATTGTCTCCACAGTTAATGATAGCCTTTTAATATTTGATTAATGAATGTTATTGTGATGGTACCAAAATATTGGTTTTAAAGAGCTTTCACACACATGTGACATATATGCTTGTAAAACAGATAGTGCAATTATACTTTTTTCAATTTTATTATAAGGATATTTACTCTTTGATGTAGTGTAGAATGTCATAAATATTGCAAACTAGATTGCTTTAAAGTTATGTTCTAAGAAGCTAATCACACTATATTCTATGTTTATTAGGTGATAAAGCCTAATTGATGTATTAAAGATAACAAACGAAGAGAGATCATATCATAGCCTAGAGTATATTGCAGTTTTGTTATCTTTTTTTGTTTAGTCACATTTACACCAGCAAATGCATTATCTTTGTATTTATAGATATATGTAATCAATTTAAGTACTGTGCTCTGCTAGAAATGTGTACTTTAATGTCGTTTGAAAATGTACACATTTCTATCATAAGTACTGCTTTGTATCTACAGATATTGTAGTTATAGGAGATGTTTGTGTCTTAGATTCTGATTGGGGGCCCAAAATTTGTTTATCTTCCATACCTGACACCTATATATTTGTTTAATTCAGTTATAGAAACCTACACTTTCACTCACAGGTTCTTTGGTAGTAGCAGGAAATTGTTCAGGAACTTTTTTAAAAAACAGTGGAGGAAACATATTACACTGTGATGTTTTTATCCTTCTGGGAAAACGAACAACCTTGTGGTTCTGTTGGCTTTTGAGTAGTAGAAAGACTCATAAGACATTTGTAGACCCAAAATACACCAGCAGCATCAGTGAATCAGACAGGAGCAAAATAAGCTCACCAACTGAGAGAGAGATTGTTATGTGTAAGCAACTTCATCTCCTACCACACTTGCAGCCTTCCTCAAAAAACCCCAGAGACTTTTGTAGCATTTTTGAAAGACTGCTAGGTTGGGGTTATTTCTTATTGCTACACCCTCAGCCTTTCACCCATTGCAGGTAATTTTTTTTTTGCCATTGGTTTCAGGAATAGTAAGATTCTAAATGGGCCTGGTTCCAGTTGCTTAACTTATATCTAGTAGAACTTTCACACCAGAAAGCCTGTTGAGTCAGTAGAATAAATCTGAAAGTCAGTGTTAATGATTCAGTAAGTGTTACTTGGCTGAATTAAGCTAGCTTATGAATGTTATAATTCTGAAAAAACTGCTAATATGACATACAACTTGAAGTTTATTTTATTTTCAAGTATGTCAATTTCACATGAGAGCTGAAGCCTGAGTAAACATACCAAACGTATCTTGACTATTTGAGAGAGGACTGAACAACAAGATAGTAATATTATATCCATGAAAAACTCAGAGTTACTGCTTAATATTTGAAGTTTGCTATAATTACCATGAAAGCACCTGACTAAGTCTTTTTTGGGGGTTGTGTGGAGGAGTGAGATCTATAAATAACATCTTTCTGATTTTGAGAGAGACAAATGCCAGCATGTACATCATCCGTATTCTGTCTCCATGAAGCCAGTAGCATATCTGACCTTATACATGCAAAATTTTCTGTAAAATTTCCGTTGAACTTAGATCCCCGAGAGAAACAAGACAAACCCAATTCTGAGCATTTTAGGTAACATATATAAGCATATCTAACATGCCTAGGTAAACAGTTAAGCGTGTAACAAACGTCATTATTTCAGTTACCCAAATTAGAGAGGCAGTTCAGAAAACTCCAAAATGCTGGTCAGAAGTCATTCTAATCACACTCTGGCAGATTTGATAGGTGAGCCTAGATATTGTACTGTTGCATTGCTGTCGCAGCTTTCTGGATCCAGGACTTAAACTCACTGAAACCTTGAAATCCCTCAAAGGGCTTTTGCCCTTGAACAACTGCCAAAATGGTGTTTTAGGTAATTTGTATACAATGTGCATACAAGTTTTAAACAAACATTTATTTCTGTGATTAGAAAACAGATTGTTTTTAATGCAAATTATTTTCACTGTTGCATTGCTTGCAAAGATTACTTTATTACCGTGTTTCATATTATTATCATACCTCTGCATCTGTGGCCAGAGCTGGTACCTGTGAATGCTGGTCGCTCTGTACTTTTGCGAAGACAACTTTATACCTCATTTCATTTTGCTGTCATTTACTCTGCCTCAGCGGCTAGGCTGGAACCTGCGAATACTGGTTGAACTGTCAGAATCAGGCAAGCTTTTAAGAAAATGAATTTTGACATTCCTTTCCTTAAGATGATCCCTTGTTTTTCAATTACTGCGTTCTGACTTGGAGATTTCTTAAGGTAACCCCGGGTTTGTTCCCAGACTGTCAAGCAGGTGGCAGCAATGCCACGTCGGAGCAGCTCCCGGTCCCTCTCCCTGACATCAAGTGTTAATGCAATTGACCAATCAGTGCTAAGATGATGGGAGGTAATTGGGTAATTGTATTTTACTGATCACAANGAGAGAACGGAAGGGGAGAAGGAGGAGTGTAGCCAGAGGGACCGGCCCTGGGACATTTGCAAATCCTAGGGTGCCACTGAAAGGTGGGGAGTAACAGAAAGCCAGAGCGACTGGAAAGCGGAGCTACTCGCAGCAGCAACAGCAGCTGTCAGGAACTGGATATACACATACATGCGTCCTTGCATGCACACACAGGGAGGATTCAAGCTGCAGCTCATAGGAGGAAGGAAGCGTTTCGGCTGTGCAAAGGGCTATGCATGTCAGGGATGAAACTAAAAGCTGAAAGAAGCGGCTGCGCCCCTGGGACTGTCTCATCTTGGAAGGGAGGGAGGCAGGAAGGAAGGAAGAAAAGGGGGAAGATAACTGGCATGTGGAAGAAGATGGGAGACTAACTCACTGCTGTGCAGAAGGGGAATCCAACTTGTACATCTGAAATACACCAGGCTCAGCTTGGAAATGAGATCAGACCTGCATTGAAACACAGAAAGGGATGAAAAGGGAGGCAGAGATGGGAGAGCTTTTATCCTTCCTGTCTCTCTTTCCCTCTCTCTCCTCAAAGAAGAAATAGAAGTTTATCCGTGTCGGTGCTTCTGGATTCATATAGCTGCTGGACAAAAGATGGAGAGGAAGCTAAAATGAAAAGCAAAGGGTGCTTCTGAAATATACAGCTAAGAGGACAAATCACATCTTCCCGGGTTTCTTTGTGCCCCATCGGGGGAGTTTTAACGTCTGAAGGATTTTGAGAAGTGGGGGGAGCAAAGGCGAGAGTGGGTGTTAAAAATACCCTTCCCAAGTGTTTAAAAAATAACGTGATGGATTTATGCTTGACAGCTGGTGGGAACCTTGAGTTTTTCTCTATTCCTTCCCTCCTTCATTTCATTTAATGTGAAATTAAGAAAACGCAGAGGAGTTGGAGGGAAGGCAAAAGGATATAACGTGGAGTTTGAAACAAGGAGAGGGTGCTGATGCTGTGGATTGCTGGCTTCTTGCCGAAATCAAAAATCCAATTGCGCACTGGGTTGTGATTGGAAATCTAATCAGATCTTTGGAGAGGGGGGAGAGAGACTAAAAGTTTATTGTTTTGACAGACAGGGATAGAAATTTAAATGCAAAAGAAGAATCTTTTCTAAAGGAGTGTGGGGGAATAGAGAAAAAGAAGAATGGGAATCCCCATTCTAATGTGGAGACACATGGATTGGATAATTGATAGTGCAGCAAAGAAGGGGGAAAAAGAAAATTGCTTGGCAAGACCTGGATCTTAAGTGTCACAACAAAATTACATTAAAAGAATACAGATGGAGGATTGCTTAAAAGGAAATACAGTTATTTCTGCTCTCCAGAGAAAAAACAAATAGCGAGCAATGGGGAGCAGTGGAGCCAGAGAGGCAGAAAACCTCAGAAAAAGGAAACTAGGCAAACGATCCACAGTGGAATGAAAAGTTTCAGAAAGGAAAAGGACCATTCATCCTCTGCAAGGATTTTTGGTTTTTTCCTGTTATTTTAAACCACTGTTCTTCAGTGAACCATCAACGTTACCACTATAGAAATTTTAAGCAGAAAAGTTGAAAGCCACAGAGGAAAATAAAGGACAGAGAAGAAGAAAGCAAAATTGCCAGAGGGGGAGAGTTCAGCAGTGTTGGGTTGGATTGGCACCTGTATGGACTGAAATTGCTGGGAAATTGCAATTGGATATCCTTTTTTTCTTTCTTTTTTTTTTTTTTTTTTTGTTTTTCTTTTTTTTTTTTTTTTTTTTTTTTTTTTTTTGGTTTCCTTTCTTGTTTTTAATTTTGGTTTGCTTGCTGAAATGAAGTAGTTTTCCAACCCCTCCCCCACCCTGGTTTTTCATAATCACTCGGATTTCCAGCTGGATAGTCTTTGAGGATACAGTGAGTACACTTTCCATTTTATTATTTTTTGGAAAAGGAAATATGTCCCATTGCCTCTCTTCTTTCATCCTTTTTCCTCTTTTCTCAGTCTTTCCCCCCACCTGAATAAAGAACCTGACTGTATTCTGATAATAGCTGGAGGGGGGCGGTTGGGAAGACGGGAGGGAAGGAAAGAGGAGAGAACTGAATTCTCACAGCAGCTCAAATTCTTATCAGTAAAACTCGAGCCTTGGTAGGATGTTGCAGACACCTGCCTGTGTCTCTCTATAGGATTTGTAAATGTTCACTAGCAAAGAAATCTTTTGAGAAAACCCTTGCAGTGAATGGGGGGGTGCTGCCTGATTGCTCAGTCTCTACAAACGGATTCAAGTTGCACAGAATTAGATGCACAGAGGAGATTTATTTATTTGGTATGTGTTTAAAATAGTTCAAGGCTCTAATTTGAATGCTGGTATCCAGTCTGACATTGCAGATCAATATGGTGTATTAACAGGAATATTTTATAATCAAGCAGGGAGGTGAAGGATGGCTTTTGGCGGGAGTGGGGGGGTGTGGGGCAGGGGCTTTTAATGGATTTTGAGGATGCAGCTCTGACAGAAATGCATTGACAGAATTGAGACTCCATTGCTAAGAAAGGACAGTAACAGGCAGAGAGAAGACATTCTTCTGTGGAAGGGGAGTTTAGGAAACTGCTGTACTAGCCACCCGTGCCCTCCAGATCTCCTAGGAAATTTTTTGTGATTTTGTGGTGAATTCATCAGGGCTCCCTAGGACTTTCATGGTAGTTGAAAGAGATTTACTTTGATTGACAAGCAGTGAGAGGATACTGAGATGTTAGGAGATTTTTTTTTTTTTTTAATTTTGCTGATAATGAAAAGAATTAAAAAGTGGCTTGTAGATGGTGGGGTTCACAAATTAGCAATGATGTGTAACAGACTAATAAATATCTCTGCCTTCCTGGAGGAATGTTGTGTGGGAGTGTAGAATAAAGGGAGGATAACATGATGTTTAAAATAGAGGTCCATGTTTTCCTGTGGGGAAGAATGCTACTTCCGTCCCCTCTCCTGGCATGACTGCATAGCTCATGGGTAGGGAGTTTACCTTCTTTTTCTTCCCCTTCTGTCCTCCCTCACCTCTGCCCTCTTTGGCCTTGGCCTTCACATGTTAAGGCTCCAGCTGAAGATATTAGGCCAAAACTGGTGCAGAATGAAAGGGAGAAACAACTAATTAAATGAGTCATTGAATAGGAATGGGTTGTGGGATTTTTTGACAGGCAAGGTGCAGAATTACCTTTGCCACTCATTTTACTTTTCTCTAGCAGAAATATTCTGGAGAAAGGGAGAGCAGTTGGGAAGGAAAGAAGTGTTGGTAGATCCAGATTTTAGCTCTTTTATTTTCTGGCAGCGTTTCTCAATTCACAAGCTTCCTTCATGAAACGACACAAAACAGAATTGTAACTTCCCTGGATAAATACACAAATGAATATTAGCTTCCTTTTTTCCCCCCTTTCCTCATTCACTTACATCACTACTGTTACTTCATGTGAATGTCCTGTATCTTTTGGCATAATGGAAATGAGAACTTCTGCCTTTCAAATGTGTCCCATGTGCTTCTGTTTGGAGGTCATGCCTCTTAAACATGGGCTACTTGAAAAGGATTAAGATTTAGGGTTCAATTCTGCTCCTAAGGAAATCTCTGGGAATTTTTGTTTGGCCACATGAACAAATCAGACCCTTTGTACTGTTGTGTTCAGAAAAAGGAGGAAGCAGGCACAGCAAAAATTGTTCCTTCCATCTCCAATTACTCTCATCCTTCTCAGTATAGCCAAATCGTTTTAGTATGAAGTGCTTTAGCCTCCTTTTTAAATCTGGGCACATGTTTCCTGATGGGACACTAAATGGGTAATAAGTTTGCCAGCATCTGAAAATAAGTGCAAAATTCTCTCTTGTTCATTCCTTCATGTATCATGGTAAGTCTGTGCCCTATTGTGAGCTACACTTACATCAGCAGTTGCAGTAATAGAAAAGCTAAATTTATGTTAAGCTGCTGCTCAGTAATTACTGAAGGAAAAGGAAGCTGGCTAAGGAAAAGGCATCTCCAAGCTTTTCCCTGGATTGCTGTCAAGTGAACACATAAACAGAAAATTTGATAGAGCAACTCCAGTCTTTGACAATAGAAAGCTGTCATAGGTGCCCCATTCATTTTGTACAATAACTAGCAGGAGTATTTTCTTGACGTGATAAGGAAGCACTGGGAAAATTCAGTCATCACTTTGGGCTGAAATAGGCAAACCTTGTCAACATTAAAAAGCTAGGGATGTGTGTCTGCTTCCAAAGAGGCAACAGTTTCACACTTCAGTGAATCATTCACTTAATACAGTAGCCAAAAGACACATGGAACAACCCAGTTTAACTCATTCAATATCTAAGTGGGAATGAGTATAACATTTCTCAGCATTTGTGCTGAGGCTTATCAAAAGCCCAAAGGGCTGATCATAAAATAAATAGCCAAAACCATTCATCCAAACATCCAGCTTAGTGGGAAGCAACACATCTCCTCAACTAGAGGCTGGAGCTGGCTGTCTCTGCCTCTTCCCTTGCAGGTGTTGGAGCACAGGTGTGTCATTCAGTAGCATATGCTGGTCCTTTGTCTCCTCTTCAAACCATGGATGATATTTTTGGTAGTGGCCCCAGGCAGCTGGGATTTTGGCACTGTACAGGGAACCATTATGTGTATATTTAGGCACTAAATGCTTCTACAGTGGGAAAGATAATGCTGTATTGGAAGGTCCTGCTTTCTTTGTTCTAATTATTTCCCAGAAGGCCAGAGGTCACATACCTCAAACTTCAGGCAAACTGTAAGTTATTAATGCAAGGGGGTGGTTAGTCTGTGTCTTTTCTCATGTCAGGAATGATTTGCACTGATCTAGAATTGAAGCAGGTTCAGTTTGCTGGAGCGGCAAATTTTGTGTCACAATAGCTCTCAGCCTGATACCAGTGACAAGTGAAAAATGGGCTTTCAGAATAGGTGAGACCCAAGAAAAAATGCTGTAGATGTGAGCCAATACAAGCAATTGTGTGGGACTGGAGAAAAACAAAGGGATTCCAGACGTGTTGCTATGGCTTCCTATATATAAGCTTTAAAATTATTTGCCTGTGACCTAAAAAGCTATCTCCCATTTGGCATGAAGATTCTTGCAGATCCAATGTGAGGCAGGAAGATTTTGGATGGGGCTCAGGACAGGATTTTTGCACATTTTGAGAGAGCTTGATGCTGGTGAAAAATCCCAAGCCAGGCTTTCCAAGTTGCAGTATATTCACTGAAGGAGTGTACTGTGCACAGCAGCAGTGTGAGAGAGCCTCCATCTCAGTCTTGCCAGAGTGGCTTTGTGTTGGAGATATGCCTTTGTTTCTGATGGCTAGTGAGGGCACAAGGCAAGAGGGAAAGGTGTTGGAATGGGTACCATTTTCAGTCTGGGATGAGAATTACTCTGAAGATATGCTATTAGTACTTATTAAATATTTTCTAGAGTAGTCAAGCTGACTGGATTTCGGGTTACTGTTCTCACGGGCCTTTCATCCCATTGCCAGCTGCTCTATGAAAATCATAATGAAAAACAAGCCTCCTTCAGCCCCCCACAGGACAACCCAGATGAAAAGGATTTAGGAATAGCAGCAGCCATGCCGATCAGGAAGGCATCATTGCAGCATGCTTGAGTCAAGCAGCTTGGACAAGGAGCTGCCCTTGGAAAGGATCCTGGCTCTACTTCCTGTTGTGGCAGAAGACATTGGGGATTGGCTCATGGCATTTTAGGTTGGTTCATTTAATGATTCTATTCAGAAAAGCGAAGGGCACCTGTTATTTAACTGTACTATCAGGGTCATTTTTTTCTCCTAAGGGGTAGAAATGAGGACACAAGAGGGGTGATGGTTGTGCTACTGCTGTGTTTTAATTGCATATTCACGAGCTGCAATACATGGAAATGAATTAATGCATGATTCCTGGTAGGGGGCCTGGATACTTTGCTATCTGTTAGTGGAAAAGGCAAAAATCAGACGCTTGTGCATGCACACAATAAAAGAGAATCAGGATTTACATTTGGTATCCAAGGAAGCGAGAGCAGAATCCTGCGGGGCTTTCTGTTCATTGTTTAAATGTTGCCATAGCGATATCTCAGGGCACAAGTTACATGTTTTCCACTTCTGGAGTTGAGCTTTCCTTCTCTCTCTCTCTCTTTCTCTCCCTCTCTCTCTCGATATTCTAAACTACCAGGAATATCTCCACAGCACAACTTCGCACAGCAGTAGGAAAAGGTGTTTGCGGGCTGCGTTATCTGGTGGCATATCTGTCTGTCTGTTCTTCACTGGTATTTGCTAATATGTTGGAAACCAAATTAGCAGGAAATTGTTGGCTAGAAGTGGAGTATGAGACTTGTTAGGACATCGAACATATTACAATATTTTCTGTAGTGGTGATTTGTTAATTGGATAGCTGCAGGCAAGCAAAGTGTAGCAGTCACTGACAATTAGAAACAACAATAAACTTGCCAGGACTGAATCTATTCCTTGGGCATATTTAAATGCATTTCAGGTATATACCTTAGCTTGTGTAAATTTAAATACTAACACCACTGTAATAAGTCTTAAAATTTTGTTTTCACTGTGCTAAGACAAGACTTATCTTTGCTGCTTATGAAAGGGAGAGAGGCAGCATCAGACCACTGAATTAAATCTACCATAGTTTTGCTGCCAAGCTTGTACTTGTTATGTCAGGACTGTGGGGGAGCAATATAACCAGGAACCAGCAGAATTATAAATGAAACCAACCAGCCCCAAAACAAAGCAAAAGATTGCATCAACAATTATTTCACTTACAAATAGATAAAGCTTAGTCAGAAGTAGCACAGCAAGTTAAGTTAAATAAATGATGTTTTCTCTGCAAACCAGCAGCAATTCAAAGCATTCATTAATGCTCTTTGTGTTTGAGGAATCAGTTGACAGCTACGGGATTATGGGATTCATACAGTCCTGTGCATTAAAATAATCCTCAGAAATTTGGATGTGGTTTCCTTTCATATTTGCATGGGCAGTCTAGTATGACCTGACTTCTAGCAGGCCCAGGAGTTGGTGTTTCTTCTTCACCACTTATAGACGAATTGTTGCCCAAAGGATCTGACCTGATCCTGAAAAACAGTGGTAGTAGGTTTCAGAAAGTATTAGTGTCCTTCAGATCTGCAGCACATTTTGATTTTGCTTACAAGATTTTCTTCACTTCCATGGCAATGATCTCTTCCCTCACATGCCATGTTACATGGGAAATCAAGCCAAGCACATAAAGAGGCTGTTTATCAATGTGGGGGGTGCAGCATGAGTCATAACTGTGCAGCTTTCCTCACACTGCTTATCATTGCACCTTAGTCATGATCTTAAACTGAAAACCATCTTAAGACCTTAAGCAGGCACTGACTCTGTTCATGTACTTTGAACTGATCCCAGAACCTTTGCAATGGCAAAAAGGTGGCCCCCTGTGACTGGGATGGGGGATATTCATCTCACTTCTCATGAGCTGGGCCCACTTGTCAAATTAAGATCATCAGATTCCATTGTTTTGATTGGAACTTATAGTAGGGAGTAGAGGATGAAAGTCTCATCATATTTGATCTTCATCAGCTGTAGATCAACATCTTACTTTCTTGGTAATCTCCAAAACCAGCTATTAGTGGACTATTCATATAAGAGAAGAGGATGACTGTCTCTCCATGAACTATAAATGAGATGTCTGTTTTGAAGGAATTAATTTAAAACATTGGGTTTTTTTATTCACTGATGCCCATTTTTCAGTTCTCATTCAGCATTGTAATGTGTATGAGCTAGCTGGTACTGTAACAACCCTTCCATGCAACTACTTTAATTCCTTTACATTTCTTTTTTCTTCTGTCATCATGAGAAGATAAACTCAGTTTTTCTCCAACTGATCTCAACTGGATATTTAGTAATTACTTGAACAGTACTGATCTTGCTCTGTAGGTTTTTGTTTTGTTTTTTCTTTATTTCCAAAGATAAATAATAGAATAAGTATATTTATAGACATAAAAAGATGATCCAAATATTAATTTTGAATTAATATGCTACAAGCTTCAAAATTTCCAAAGGTTTCATGTTCTTTGCCATCTCTGCGGACATTTCAAGTGTTGATGCATCTTTTCATGAGTGTGTAATAGAATAATTAATGGATTAATCTCACTGCCACAGCAAAACCTCAACTTACATTAACATAACTAGCTGTTTTTTAAATTATAAATTTTAGTTCTGAATTCTCAGTCCTTAGGATGGTATTGATTATTGTGTGTATTGATTATTTGCATAAATAACTGAACATTGTGACATTTTCTAATCAGTTTAACAAAAATGCTATTATTTTCTTCTAAAAGCTAGAAGAGGTTTTACAGGGACAGAAAGAAAGAAAGAAAAGGGTCAAGGAGTCATACTATTCCCTTCCTCGATCCATGCAAGTTTCACGTGAAGTGTGCAACAATATATTCAATTCCACGAGCCTCTTTGCCAAAGGGTATATCTGTTGTGTTAAGTGTTCTTTACTTAGCTCTTTGGTTTTACAAGGATTTCCTTTGCCCCTACTCAGTTTGTGAACTCTTATTGGACAGGCAGGTTCTTCTACAAGTGGTTATACATTATACATTATTTTTCTGGAGGAAAGCTTTTATATTTGTTGCATCCTTTAAAGAACTAAGGTTCATTTTTGTTAAGGTTGTTGATGACACAGCAACTAAAGGGGAGGGATGGTGACCCCATTAGCCTTTCAGGTTGCTCATATGCAGTGCACAGTCTACTACCTCAATAAGAGTTTTATTGCATTTAACGCCCGTGTGAATTTTGACTGTGTATGGTGCAGGGAATTAAAACCATAATGGATTTCTCCTTTGAACCAGAAGGAGGTCAAAAGACCTCACCTTCAGTGAATGCTCATGTTTATATCCCTCTTTCTGTAATGTGCATTTTCCTGAGTAGTCTGGCCCTGAAGATTGAGTTACGTACATTAAGTAAAGGCCTAGAGGTAACTGTTAAAGACTACTGAATCAAACCATAGTGGAGGATGGCTTAGTCCTTAGTTAACTTTCCATAACATGAGGAAAAAATAATTGCATTTTTTAATGGGAAATTTCAGGTTTGGGGATATGTATGCAAATGTCATGCAGCAGTAGTAGAATGTCATTAAGAGTTGCAAAGAAATATAGATAATAAATTCCTATCACAAAAGGTATTGCATCTAATTTGGAGTATCATCCAGATAGGATTTTTTTTCATGGCAAAGAAAGATGAAATTGATGATTGCCTATGGCAAATCAAAGATAAAAAGCAGTCGATGCTGCTGCTTCAGAAATACCTATCTTCTAAACCTTAGGAAAATTATGAGAAAAATTGATTGGACAGGACATATAAACAGAAAGCTGTGAATATAGACTGGACAGTTTGTAGGAATATGTTGTTTTGCCACAGAAAAACCCAAATCAAAAAAGAGTTCACATTGGACTTTGAATCTGTCTTTTATACTAGGGAAAATTAAACAATTAAACCAAAACCAATATCAAAACAAACTAATATATAATAGGGAAAAAAGAGGAAATCATATAACAACCTCCATAAAAAAATAGGGTATAAAAGGAGTACAACTGATGTCACAGGAGAGAAGTGTTGTAGTTTTGGTCATAACCAGCACAGCCTGTGAGGTTATCTGAGGGATATTGCTTTGGGAGATTAATGGTAAAAAGGTTTTTAAAAGTTTTTGGGTATTTATTGCCATTTTGTAAGTGTCCAGTATGGTGGTTTATTTGTTGTATTGCTGATCCTGAGCTGGCAGTGAATGCCAGTCAATTAAATGTCATTGGCTATAGCGATGTGATTTCAACCACATGAATTGAGAAGTTTTTCCTTGAGACCAAGTGAGGCAGCATGATAAATAAGACAGGCTTTCTGAGTGATATTGGATGCAAAATGTTACGTATAATAAGGACAAATTCTGAATGAGAGACACTCATCTGTAAAACCAACCCTGAAAGGATTTGAGATCGCAACAGGCAAGAATTTCCACATGAGCTCCCACAGCGATAGTGTTAAAAAATATTATGTTATGCCAGAGAAACAGAGTAGTGATTTTAACAATGCCGGTGGGAAAACTGGAATGCTGTTTGCATTTGAATGTGTCCACATAATGAAAATTTTGTTGAAAAGAATTAAGCCACAAAAATACTCAGTGCTGAACGAAAAATTAAATTTAGTACTTTAACATTAATCTAATCATTAAGGATCTCAAGAACTGATGTGATTACTTTAAAAAGGAAAAAAAAAAAAAACAGATGTGTAAGTGTTTTGTAATATACCAAGTAAAATTCTAAGAAGAAACAATAGGTGGAAGCTTAGGTTTCATAAATTCAGATTTGAAATTAAGGGTAGAATTTTAATGTTGAAAATAATTTACCATTTTTTAAATTCATGGAGAAGTATTTTCTCTGTTTCTTGGGGTCCTTGTCTAGGATCCTTGTCTTTGTGGAACACTTGTAGTGAAGTATGCCTTATTGTGATTTGTATGTTTTGATATTCAGAAAGGCAGAGTAGATGATCCTGATGTCCCTGTACCCTCAGCCTGTGACCCTGTGGGAAGAAGGAATGTAACCTGGGTATCGATAACCAGGTTTCCAACCCTGTAACCAACAAATATGTGTGGCTTGCTATGAGCAAAACACCCCAAAGGATTTCACTCTGCAGTCCATCATTCCCTCTCTGCTGAGATTGCTATCGAGCACTGAAAAAGTTTTTGGGTCATCTGCTGCCTTATGACAGTACTCTGACTCAGTACCTCAAACTTCTGCTTGGTTGGAAAAATGTCCTTTGAAATCTGTGAATTTGTCAAATCTGAAATGTTCTATAAAGATGAATTTTGAAGGCTTTGCTGCAGGTGAATAAATACCCTGTGTATTTACTTGTTCACTCAGTACCCGATCCACTAACTTATTTATGTGACCAAGCTTCTACCTCCTTCAGAGTTCTCTTCAGAGTATAGAGATTTTCAAGCTTTGGATGTTGTACTTCTAGAACACTGTCTTTTCAGCAACCTGGGTCTCCAGCCTGAAGGAGTCCATTTGTTTAAGCTGATCCGGATGTTCAACATCTAAATCAAAACCAACTAAAATTATTGTCTCTGAGCTTTTATCCAGTTTAGGCTTCTGATATGAATTTCTGCAATAGCTGGTCCTAATGTCAGACTTCTTTTCAGGTCTGAAATGGACTAAATATAGAGGTTTTCAAAGTTGGTAAATCCAACATGCTCTCTGCTTACAGGACACTAAAGATTGCTTTGTACACATCCTCTTCTTCTGTGAATGTCTGCTAAGCATTTCAGACTAGAAATGTGCTTTTCTGTCTTCATAAAATAACTCCAATTTTGGACATGATTTTACTTATTTACTTCCATTGCTAATTCACGTCTTAGGTTTGGGAAGACAGAGAGGGAGAAAGAATTAAGGGAACTTTCCCCTGCATCTCTGCATAAGAGCTTCTGTTAGAGTAGGTTGAAATTACTTGCAGTCTCAGTGGGCTATCTTCTTATATTTCTAGTTACTCTTGGACACTCTTTGTTCTAAAACACTTCTGAAAAAAAATGCTGATGGAAATTTGAAATAGATATACGTATTTCATACTTACTGCTAAGGTAGGTGTTCACTTCTTCTGTTTAGAATTCTATAGTCCAAGTAAATTTTTTATATAAATTGCATTTCCTCCATTCATGAGCCTTCCTGGAGTAGTGTACAATTTTATTGTTACAGCTGAGTCTAGTTAGTCCGAAAGGCCATGGAATGTAGGGAAGTATTCTGTGACATAGCAAAGGTCATTCCTAATGTTTGGAAGCCCTGAGTGAGGTTAGAGAAAAAGTTAGGCTTCTAACCTTGCTACTTTTTTCTATATTGTTCTCCTTTTTGCACCCTTTACTGTACTCTGGATAGATAGCACCACTTTTGCAGGAATTATAAAAATGAATGAGGTGATCTCACAGGCTTGCTCATAGGAGAAAACAATGTGCATCCCATGAGTATAAAACACTAACCTCCACTGAGCTTGTACTAAGAGCGCTCCTTAAGGACTGGAAGTATGATTGAATGATCGTGGCATTGGAGAGAGGTGTCTGTGGGGACTGGAGGAAAGCGAACTGTTGCCTGACTCTGAGCGTTTCTGTAGCTCTTTTTAATGGAAAGTTAAAAACTTCTAGGATACAGTGCTGTTCTTGTCAGCTTTTCCATGCAGATGGAGCTATGGACCAAAATGAAGCCTCACTGAAACGAAAACAGATTCTATATTGAGGCAAAAATGTACTAGAGGAGCTGTCAGTTTAATTTCACTGGAATAAGCTGAACTACTTTCACTGCTAAAGCTATATATTTCTGTAAGTGTATATATGTGTGTTAAAGTGGATAGATTGCACTTGAAAGTTTTGGAGTGTATTTAGTCTTATTATATAATTTGGCCTTAATATTTGACATACTAAAGTGATGATTCTTTGCAACTGTGGTTGCATTGTAGAAAAGTAGCAGGGAAATAGTATTTTTTATACTAAATAGCAAAGCACCTGCTTCCATATTTTTTTTTTTTGTAGGAGTGGGACATAAATCTCCACACATTAGTCATGTAGATCTCAGATAATTTATAACACCAACTACGTGGCAGGTAGGCAAAAAAGGAGCTGCTTTCAGAAAGGTTTAAGAATAAGTTTTTTCCAAAACAAGTAATGAAACTATCACCCACCTCCCAAAAGAAAGAAAACAGATCTTGTTTCATGTCTTTCTCCTCTCTATCATTTCAAATTATACCTTTTGAAGGGAAAATGCAATTAGTAGATACATTTAAATATAGTGGAATGGGCAGTCTTGCGCACTGTAGTAGTCACCACTAGAGATTTCTTGACTCTGACCTTTCTGTGGCCTCTTACTTATTGTTCGAAACAAACCACATGGACTCTTTTTGCTCCTTTTTACCTCTCTGTAACTTAAGAGAAATTACAGTTCTGCATTGCAGGGCAGGTCCTTCCACAATGTATACAGCCAACACTCTCTATTTATAAGAGTTCAGACATCAAAACTAATTTAATGTAATTTAAGAAGTGGGAGTGGGATTTAAGAAGAGATTTTGTGAATTTAAAATTTGAGTGAAAGGTACTTGAATAAAAGGCATTTTGTAAGCACAGTTTTTATTTCAATCTGTATCACCATACATAAAAGAGTGTTTCAGTGCAGAGCAAGAGACGAAAACAAAAAAAAACTATATACATCTTTTATCGTATATATTCCATTCACTAAATAATTCTGGAGATATGGGTCAAAATTTGTTTTTCTTGTCTTTCCATTGTTAAGGTTTTACCTGATCTGCCAGCAATTTCATACCACTATTTTATATTCAGACTCTTAGTGAACTTTTTCCTACTGACTTACTTTACTTTAAGCATAACTTGAATTGCACCAAAGAAAAAGTTCCTTCCCTCAAATGGAGCAAGATTACAAGCCTACCAATTCTTACTCTTAAGAGTAGATAATTGCAAACACAAGCTTATTTAAATATTGCTTTGATATTCTAGCTCTAAGCAAGTAAATAAGGAGTATTCAAGTAAAAATGTATCAGGCTTTCAACATATTTTACACCAAAATTACTGATTTATTTTCAGTTCATGCACTCTAATGGCTGAAAAGCACAAATACCTTTTTTTCCTGGACACTGTGAAATGTTATCTACTCTGCTAACTGTCAATTTTTTCAAGCATTAAAGATACAAAGTTCTTTTTGTTATAATTCGTAATGTTGGTTGCTTCCATTTGAAATGATGTGTCAGCTTGTTATGCATTTAGTAGATGAACCGCTTCCTACTGATGGATGAGAAGCTTCTATATTGCCCCTTTAATATATAGATGTCCTTTTTTACCTTGAACCCAGGAGACTGATTTCTTTACTTTGTCTTACTGGAAGGTTAAGATCAAATCAATGACAAAGATCTAGACAGCTAATTGCCAAGTATAATATATATCTGCAAGAAGTTTTAAGAGTTTTGGCTGCATTAAGGCCTAGGACCTGATGTAGATAACCTTATCTTTTGTCAGAGGTATTTAGTCACGGCAGTATTTGTTTATTGATTCATAGTAAACGTGTGGAAAGGTATAAAGTCAGCAACTGGTGTTGTGCATTGTTATTGAAACGGTAATGTGATCTCTGATATTAAATCATTCCCTTTCAACCTACTCTCTCTAGTTCTGCAGACAGTCATCCTCTCCCTTCTCTGCAAATAAGCAGATGGAGAGTACGTGGACTTTGAAATGTGATTCAGAGGTCAAGAGATTTAGAGTCTCGGGAGGAAAGTGAAATTCACAGCTAAAGACAATTTACTGTGACCAACCTGCCCCCAGGAAACTCCCAGCGCAGCCAAAGGGCTTGGTGATGTCTCGATTTCTCACATTGTCGGTTGCCATGAGTTTGCATAGGAGGGCATGTCTGCCACTGAATTAGAAGCACTCTGATGAGTAAAAACTGTTTATTTGAGAAGGGGTTTTCAAATTTCAGGTGTTGGGCTGAATGTAGGCTTTCCAGTGTACTGTGCCTATACATAAATCACTGCTTATGAATAGCAATTTTGGTAAAATAAAATTTTATCAGACTCCAGGAGAGGGAAAAAATGTAGTGTTAGGTTCCTTCCCTTTTTTTAACTTTTAATTTTGTTTTTATTTTTCCTTAAGGCTGTGGAGGTAACAACAAAAATTAAATTCTGAAATGGTTATCACCTATGTTCTTGCCTTTGCTGGGCACATTAAATATATTTTATGAATTGAGTTTTACATAGAGCCTTTGTCTTTTGGTGCTGTGGTAATTTGATTAGCTTTGTTGAATTTCTTAATTGTTTATTGATTTCATATTTATTCTGAGTTTTATAATTTTTTCCTCCCCTCTTTACTTCATCCCTTTTTAAGAGTTCTGGGCAAAGTTTATATTAATTCAGAGATCCTTACCAAAGTTTGGTGAATTGCATAAATTCTATGTTGCCAGAAGAATCAGGGTAGAAGTTACACAGAGGTACCTCAACAATTAACTAACCAAATAAAGGAGAAAAATTGTCTACATGTTCAGAATTCATTTCTCACGTTGACGGCAGAAGATAGTTATTGTAAATTTTGCAACAGGCTACTCCCACAGGGTCATATTTTATTAAACTGAGAAAATTGGATGAGTCAGAGCCATAACTGTCTAGGAATTTAAAGAAAATAATTGACTGGTTTTTTTCCCAAACATACTGTATTTTTCTTTATTTTTGTGGTGGGTGTTAGGTTAAGAGGTGTCTGCATAAACTTCAGTTGAAGAGAACATGATGGTACTTTTTTGCATTTTGCTTTGGTTTATATTCCACAAAGGAGATTTGCTTCCTACATGACTTTTATACACATTATACTTCTCTCCTTTACTGTTCAGCAGAAAATTCCTGACAGTGTTCTCCTATTTTTTAAATCCATCTGATTTGCCTCTTCTGTAATAGCAGAATTGTTCCACTATTATGGCAATAGTGTGTGTGCAACAGTGGACTCAAAGTAGAAAGCTAAAGGAGTGCTTCAAATTTTAGCATGGCAAATTTCCCTCCACCCTCTAGTTCATAAATGAAAATAATTGGGCTACAATGCCAAGAAATTAGTATCCTAACACAACTCCACAATGCTGTGAAAACACAGCATTGCATAACTGTGATTCCACTGAATGGTATCATTATGACTAAAATTATCTAACGTTGTGTTGCCTTTTTGTTCAAATCTGGCAAGAATCAGACTATCTCACCATGGTACACAATAGGTTTTCTAAATATGGGTGAAAAACTAGAATATTCTTCAGAACAAGTATTGCCTAAATACAACAGAAGCGAATGGAAAATTCTGGCCTTATTTGGTGATACTTTCTTGCATTGATATATGATCAGCACATCAGTCATCTTTAGAAGGAAGTAAATGTCTGTTACCAGATGGATAAACTGAACATTTCTCATTGTTCAGGAAGTAGGTGCAAAAGTAGAAATATTTTTAAAATATTAATGTGCAATATTTTGAAAGAGCTGAAATTAAAAAAAAAGAGATTCTATGTTTTTAAATATAAATTCCTTTAAAAGTTCATTATATTTTGACTCATGCTACCAGTAAACTTACCCAAACAGTGTTAATAGCTATTCCTAGTTAGCTTCATTCTTGTTGAGTAAATGTGAATGAGATTTGAGTAAATGAGAGACAGTTGTTATGCACGATAACTAAAAAGCAAGAAGTGATGGTCTGGGGCGAATGCTCTTCAAACAACAAGCATACACAATATTAATGCCTTGAGACAAAGAATCCTCAATTTAAATTTTACAGACTTTGTGGTTTTAGTTTCTTTATTACCACTATTCCAGAAGGCAGGGGAATCAGCTACCACCACTATCTGTGATAGCAAAAGGTATAAGCTGAAGCCCTCAAACTTCAGTTCTTTGGGTACGATGACTAAACCTATATCTGACCACTTTACATACATAGTTTGCCCATGTCAAAAATCTCAAAAGCTGCAGTTCTCATGGATTTCAGCTCCTATGATGCCATTAAAAACTGTTGACTTCTAACATAAAGTAAATCACATATTTAATCAGACCTGTCTTTCAAATAAAAAAGAATTAGTATAGTTGGTTTTTATGTTTATCTTTTCAAAGCGTATATTGTTAGATTATGTCAGTGTGCTTGAATAGACTGGAATATGAATGATCACAGTTCTACGGTACAGGCTATGCAAACACTTATTAAATAGGACTGATAAATGTAGTTTAGCTTAACTGTGTAGTTGCATTTATTGTTAGATCCAATCTATATGTATATACGGCACAGGTACCCTAAGACCAGTCCTGCTCTATGTATATCGGAATGGCATGTACAGCATTTCCATGGTGTGCTTTATCTTTATTCCATACTTGATTCTTTTATAAAATCTATTTACTTTTTGCTAAGATCAGAATATTGCAGAGAACACATGTAGTAACTGACTTGCTGTGTTGGTAACTCTGTGCATTGCACTGAGGAAAATATGACAACATTTAATATCAAATGTGCAATCAAAGAACAGCTGGATTCCTTTTGCAGTGTCCCAGAGCTGGCCAAGAAAATTAAATCAAAAGTCATTGAGTAATTAGTCTCATTGTTTGTATTGATGCATTAGATCCTATCTAAGTCCAAATAGAGTGCCCCAATCATTAAAAGAACCATTTTCCCTTTTTATCCCATTCTTCTCCAAAGACATTTAATACATTGTTAATTCTTAAAAGAAATAGTAATTTCCTGTATTTTTTTTCTATAACTTCTACCACTGTTCTGAGTTGTTGTAAAGGTAAAATAGACTGAAGGAATTCCAGAGTGATCAACATGCAGTAATCCAAAGATATTAACTTTAAATGGTGCTCTTTTCCTAAAAGGCAAGCATTTCATGCTTTTGTGTAAGGCAGAGGAAGTGCAGAAAAATTTTCCAGCTGTTACATGTAAATATTCATCATTATTTGATTAGAAACATATTATTAATTAATAACAAATGGAGTAACAAAAGAAGCCCAACACTTGAAATAATGGTAAGTCAAATATAAAAACAAAGTGTATCAAAAAGTATAATTAGTTCATGAACATAAGATTCACACCTATCTGAAAAACACAGCTTGAAAATTCCAGTTATTTTATTGTGCATGAGATGACAATATAGATGAGACTAAATGAAAAGATAGACTGAACAGTTGTTCAACTCCTTCAGTAGGGAAAGGAATATCCAAGAAGAATCCCAGAACAAAAATTGTGATTTAGTTACAGTTCCAAATCAGACAATGCCTTGATCCATAAAGAAAACAATTTATTGCAATCTGTTCGTTTTACCACCTTCTTTACATAAGCCTTTTTCAGCTTTCTTTTGTTTTGGCAAAACAGTGTTAAGACTCTTTCTGCTACTTCTTCTATCATCCTTACTGAGAAGGAAATATCTAGAGACTGTGATCTGGATGCAACCTGCAGGAACCAGGATGGATTCCTGGATCAGTTCCTGCAGGAACCAGGATGTATCCTGGATCAGGTCTACATCTCTCTATCACTCAGGGTTGAACGATAGAAGAGAAATGCAAGTTGCTGTAATAAGCCAAGTGCAAAATAGGATTACAAAGTCATTAGAGGCTGTAGTTGTTCAGCTCCTTTTAGACCCTTGGGAAACAAATGAAAGTGGGTTTAGAACTAAGCATTCTGTTCTTTCAAAATAGTGGTTATTACTTTTAAAAATTTAATTATTGTGCATAATATTGGATTAGATCACATATAAAATTTCATTTATGGCACCTATAAAAGTATATAGATTGTATTACAAATAAGAAAACAAAAACTCTAAGATATCCTTGGAATTCAAACCAGATTAGTGGTTTGTGGGAACTAGAAATACTTCAATAGTATTCTATATGATTTTTTTTTTCCAGACTTAGCTCAGTACATATAGTTTTTCAGGGATACACAGATAAATTTTATTCCAAGTTCTTTTTATACATTCTTCTATCTAGAGTTCCTGCATCATGCAGGTTGCTATGATGCACAAGTATCAATGGGCCATGAGACTGTAGTACCACAGATTATTTATGTTTTAATTTGTTATTACTTCTTATTTATTTATTTATTATTTATTTTGGTCTTGCTTTATACTTATTTATTTATTTACTTAATTTTTATTTATTTACCTTTTAATATTTTATTTAGTAACCCTTTGCTATCACATCCTTCCCACACAGTCCCAGATATGCAGAACCCATGTTACTCCATTCTTGTGTGTCTCCAGTGCAGTCTGCAAATTGTTGAATTTCACCAGCATTTAGGATTAATTTACTTGAGTATGTGACATATATCAGTTTAAAGCATACTTTCAGGCTATCAACCAAAAATTGTTATTTTTCCAGGAGCTGAAATAAGAAGGGTGATAAGCGCTACTGAC
>VZRM01008189.1:126496-212131 GCA_013397955.1 Grantiella picta
AAAATTATAAAAAAAAAAAAAAAAAAAAAAAAAAAAAAAGCCTCATTTTTTTTTTGTGTGAAGAAACAAGAGGGGATAGATTTACTTCCTTTAAAAGATCCTGGTCTTACACCTCAAACACCATCAAGTCAGTTAAACAACTCTGTGTAGAGTTTCTTTTTTTGCATGTACCCCACCAAAAGGAAATAGAAGCTCTTAGATAATCTCTCAGTTGCAGACCACAAATAAAAATCAATTTAATCAAACTAAATAAAATATGAAAATATTTTTAATATTATTTAATTTTTTATTTCTTTCATTGGGACCAAAAACTTCAGCATTTTACTGAATTACATGAAATTTCCATTTCTTAACATTGAGTGTAATAGTAAGAATGTTGAGGGGATTGGGATACAAAAATCTTATATTTTAGACACTTGTTAGAGGAGACTTAAAGTAGATAATGGTTCTTGTATTGAAACAATGATAATATAAGCATTTTATAAAAAGCATAACTTCTTTAAAAGAATTTAAATATTCACAGCTATTAGCAGAAAAACAGCTATTAGGATACTAGTGATTATCTTTGCATTTTTCCAACTTTTGTCTTTGACATATAAAAGTGTTTTGCAAAAATTCTTGTAAAAAATTTGAATGTTGCTAAAAACATCCTAGAAATTCATTACTCTTCACTTTAGCAGATACAGAGGATTTCAACAAAGATATAGAGGTATTCTTCTTGTATTTAAAAGAGTTTCCCAGTAAAGCCAAAACTGGTTTGTTTGTTTGTTTGTTTGTTTGTTTGTTTAAACAAGGAGAAATATTTTTTTCTTTCGTCATCAAAAACTTTTGAATACTACTTTCTAGACTTGGATTAACATTAAATCTTTTCTCTAAAATGCTTGCAGGCTTCTAGGCTTTTTGCTCTCTTTGGAAGAGTGTTAGTCCAATCTTTGTGAATGAACTTTGTATATGGATGTAGGCTTTTGGTAAACAGTCATGATACTTAACATTTTCTCCAGCCCAAATCTTTCCTCACTCATTCATCTACTCTTTTATAAGGTCACTGACTTTTGTGATAGGTGACCTTATAAAAACCGTGTGCCTACATAAAACTACGTTTTAAGGAAGTAATGTTGAACACTGTGTTCGGTTGTTGCTTAAAATAGGTTTTCAGATATAAAGAACCAAATGTGAAAACATTCAGGTAAACAGTGATTATACAGATTGTTCCTTTAAAGCAGAAGGAAAAAGAAGGGAAATGAGGTCACATCTATTTTGACAGTGCTTTCAAAAGGAAGAGGAAGGAAGAAACAAAATGAAAGAAAGAGGTGCTAAAGTGTAGTGGTACTCCAGAATGATTGACTAGAAGAAGTAATCTCAAAGACAAAAAGGCAAATATAGATGATTTAGCCTTCTGTGTCATCAGTACACAATTGTTTCATGCTGTCTCATGCTTTGTCTACTCTATTTCCAAATGTTCCTGCCTCACAGAATTATGTCTCTATTGGACAGATTTCAGTCTCATGAAGTGTTCTGCTACTATTCAGCTTATTACCTTCATTTCATACTATTGTTGTTTTATTGGCATTTCATTCTCGCTGTACCATGCTAAATTTTCTTCCTCAAGGTCTGTAACCTTCAGATAGTCATAAAATCACATTTTTTAAATTTAGTCATGTTGGGATAATCTGTCCTTCTAAAATAAGCTTTTCTGGTCACTCTTTCATCTCTGAATATCCTGCTTGTCATTATCATTTTGGTTAGGAGATTGCTTAGACTTAGGGTGACTTTGCATCCGTGATTGCATCAGAAGGTATATAATGGAGATGATGGACTAAGTTAATGTGAAATACACCGGTAAAATTTGTCATCCAATAATTCTTTGAATCCAATATTCCTCCAGGTGCCAGCAATATACATGATCAAGGCTGCAGTGACTGCCAGTATCTCCTCCTCAGAGACCATCATTCCTTGTCAGTGGAAAAGAGTTGGGGCAAAAGGACAGTTATTTGGTTTCCCTCTGCCCTGCAGGCAAATTTGAGGGAAAATTTCTATTTTTGTCAATTATCTTTGAAACATTCTCCTAGAGATTTTCTTCACACTGAGACTGCCACTAATGCAGCATAAATGAGATTCAGTATATCTGTATTAGGAATGCATGTGTAGTTTAAAGGTTCAGAGTTATTCAAAGCTTCATACCTGCTTTATTTAATTTTCATTAATTTAAATACAAAATAGTGTGAATAATAGCATAATAAAACTTGGAAGTTATGCAGAATTCCATTTATGAAATATTTTATTGATTTTCACTGGTTATGATCATTCCACTTCTTAGAAGGTGGTTAAAATTACGTAATCCTTTTTCAAAGGAGTGGATTGCCATAAATGTTTTCATATTCTGTGTTAGATGTGTAGGTATACAAGTAACTAAGTTTACATACCTGTAAAGTCTGAATTTACAAAATGCTGGTGATGCCCAACTTTGAATTCACTGGGACTTCAGTAACCCTGAAGTTCAGGCCATAAGGTTTCCATCACCAGGTACCCAAAATCAGAACTTAAGTGCCTTAATTGATTTCTTTTCTTTTTCAAAAAAATCCCAACTAGCCAAAACAAACACACCACCAACACAAAAACAAACAAACAAAACCAAAACAAGCCCTCAAAACCACAAAAAAACCACAAAACAAACAAACAACCACCACCAACAACAAAAAAAACAACCCCCCACCAAAAAAAAAGCAAAAAAACCCCAACCCTTTGGCTATAATTCAGCCTTTTAGACCAACAGTAGAGCAGCAAGATAAGGTTACAGATGTTTCATTTATTATATCACATTTTTAAATAAAAACAGGATTTAATGCCTTTAGATGGAGTATTCGTTGTAAGGCTAATAGGCCCAAGCTGCAGTGTTTGTGTTTTTTTGTAGCAGAATTTGTAATGTGATAGATACTTTCCAGAAAGTAAGAAAAAATTCAGTCTGCTAAAAAATCACAAAACGCATATATTATTGATTAAGTAAATTGTAAAAGAAGAAGGGGTAACTGTTAATATTTCTCAAATTTCCAAGGAAGAAATAAAGAAAAAGAAAAGGTGAAGTCACAAAATTAGCAGTGTATTAAACAACTGACCCAAGAATGAGTTACATATGCATCTTTAGAATGTTGTGCTGCCATTCAGAGGGATCTTAGGCTGGAGAGATGGGACGATAGGAACCTCATGAATTTCAACACAGAGTGATGGAAAGTTCTGCACCTGAGGAGGAGCAAGCCTTGCACTGGTGCAGGGCCAGAGGCCGTGGTATCCGGGGGCTTGAGTAGGGGTTTTGTACCAGATGGCTTAGAGAGGTTCCTTCCAGCCTCAGCCATTCTGTGATTCTATGGTTTTCCAATACAGTACCCTGTGTAAGAGCTATACTAATGAAATTACTCTTTCACTTTTTCTTTGTGGAACTCTCAGTGACTATTATCATCAGGTCAGGCATTTCACAGCAGCTGATGACCTTCTGGAACAGCTGAAGCCAGTTATATTGAAGAATAGGCAATCTAAATATCTTTATTGGTGTTAGAAACTGCCATAATTAATTGAAATTTCTAAAGTATTTATTTCTGTATTTTTTTATTTTATATATTATGTCTCACATATTTAACTTGCTGTTGGTATTATAAGGTTTAGTTTATGTACATATATGGTATGTACAGAAATAAAATCAAAGAAAAGCGTATTCTTTGTGTTCAGTATACTGATAAGTTTATATTCTATGAAGCACCATTACAGTATGAAGTAATGGGTGATAGGTAACTAACATTATATCTATATGAAAAACCCCAAGAGTGGTAATGGTTCCATTAGTATTACACTTCAAAATAAGGCCTTTCCAGCAGACCAATAACCAGTAGGTAAGAACAGCTGTCACAGATGCAATTGTACACATCACACATTTTTTTGTGAAAGAGTTTCTTAACATAGAAAAATTAAATATTTGCTGGGTTTGGCTACCATATGCCTTCTGTTCTGAGAAAATCAGTCTTTTCAAGTGGAATCAGGAGGTTTGTCCCATCACCATGTAATTTCTCTGGGCTTTATTTCATTTGTATTTATCTTGCTTTATATCAAAGGATCAAGTAATCCAAGACAATATTTTTTAAATAAATTTATTCTTGTGCTTTTATGTCCTTAAGATGATGAATGAGATTAGTTACTGGATTTCTAGGCAGGCTGTTGCTTTTATCATATCCTTCTTAGGCAGGGACAAGATATTTTTAAATTCTCAAAAGCTACCTTTGTTCTGTGAGAGGGATCTTCTTTTCCTGTTCTGCTCCTGATCAAACAACCAGTTGTCCTCACATGTAGCTCAGTTCTTATTGACTACTTGGTAGTATTTCAGTGCCATTTGAGTTTTTGCTTCTTTTTTTTTTTTTTTTTTGGTTGACATGTTTCTTTATCATGCAGACCTAGTTTTAGCTGATACATGGATCCCAATATGTTCTAATGGGAGTCACTGGAAATACTTGTATTTAATTTTTGCATCCAACTTCCTTTGATTGGATGTTTCGGGTGGGAATACAGCAGATGTCATTAACTTACTGAAACTGGGTTTTCAATTTTTGTATTGTTTCAAACTCAACTGCTTAAGTTTCCTGTTATAATAATGGTTGTTTATATGGTGCATGTGCTGAAAATGTATCTGAATTCGATGTAAAGGTAAAGCATTAGTATAGATATCTATATATAGATATAGTATAGTTAAAACGTCAGAAAGATATGATGAAATTCAGAGCTTTGATCTTTTGATTACCAGTTTTTGACCAGTCCACTGGGTGTTCTTTAAAACTGACATTGTTTTTAAATACAGATATTTCCTTTTAAAATCAAATTGGTTTTGATGCTGTGATTGCATTAACTAATTACTTGCTCTTGTGCAAAGTCTGCTTTCCTCTGCCTGATTTTAGGGATCATTAAGGGCTGCTAGGATTGGTTCTGAGTAAACAGTTTTATTAGGAATTTAATTCTGTTGAGTGCTGAAAATCTTCTCTTCCTACTCAATGCTACTGAGGGTTGCTAGGCACCTCAAAGGGTTAGTGACTATCACAGCTTGCTTAGCACATGGTACTACATATGTCATTTGCAATCTCTGAGTAGAACAAACTTCTACTGCTGTCACTATGGATTATTCTCTGTGCTTTTGGGGTTGTTTTGCTGTGCTTGGAATGTGAGTCTATCCCTCATAAAATGGTAACACTCTGTGGATGGGGGACTGCTGGATCCAATGAAAATAAATCACGGAAGACATGGGAGCAGAAAGGATTTGAGATTTTTTTGTATAATAGCAGTAAAAATAATAAAACTTCTGCCGATTTCTTAGAAAACCTCTCCAGAACATCAAACCAGCCCATGACAAAGACAGTGTGACAGTAGTAATAAATCTTAATTTTCTTACAGTTGTTTTTAGGCCTTGTTCTTATAGCATTGTTGTGACATGTGCGTTTCCACATACGCTGTGTAATGCCAGCAGTGTACAGGATGCACATCGCACAAACCAAGCAGATCCCCAAAGCCTCAGGGTATTGAACTGCCCTTTTGTTTCATGTATCCTCTTGCAGAACTACTCACAGAATGACATGCTTTACTGTGTGTCACCTTATTGCTTTATTATTAGCCTCCATAAAGGTCAGATGGGCCTGACTCAAATTCAGGAGGAAACAATGCTGTACTAACTTTTCCCTCCACTGAAAGACCTGCATATTTTTCTGAGGTCTGCAACAGTATTTTTAATATCATGTCGAAAGCAGAGAACCATTTTCAATTCCCATTGTGGTAATCAATGAGATGTAAAATTGCAGCCGTTCCATGCTGCCTAGAGCCTCTCCTGACAAACCTCGTTTGGTTTGTCAGAATGCATAAAGCATTCATAGGAGCGGAGCATTAGCTCTATTTCTCTCTGCAGTGAACAAGCACAGAAAGAAACCAGCTCTTAAGGAGACATTTTCATTTGCTTAAATATCCCTGCCGTGGCTGCAGTACAGCAAAATCTTCCCGTGCTATGCATAGTTCTTAGGATGGGAATCGGAATCATTAGCTGTGTGTGTGATTCAGAAAAAGCAATAAAGCTATGGGTTGGCTCAACAATTATTTAATTTCTGAGAAAGTAATTCACACAAAGAGATTCAGTCAAGGTAACAGTCCAGGTACGCTGTACTTTTTAGCCTATTTGTGATTACTCAGGAAGGTTATGTTTGCCACTGTGCTGCTGTCTGTGACCATCTGGAGCTTAATAAGATACAATGTAGAATTTGCATCCTCCTTTTACATAGACAGAGGACTCTTTCACCTGAAGTAAAATAAATTTCTAGGTAGTAGCAACTCTAAGCCATTGAAAGAAGTCAAGCAGTCAGGAATTCACTGAATTATGAGTATATGAATTCATTTGATAGTTCCTTAGAAACTCTTTTACAATATATATTTAGGAGGAAGAAATGCTCAATGCTGTGTGTTTTGGAAGTATGCAGAGTATGGTCCCAGATATTTTCCTGTGGGTGTCATTATAGATGGAGTGATTGGGTAGCTTGTGGCATTAGCAATGGGTGAGAAGTTTCTTGTCTATGCCTCTGATGTTGATAACTGCAGTCATCCCTTATCAGTTCCTTGGAGGTGTTTATAAAGTGTTCTGTTCTCATTCCCTCTACTACTGAAGCAAACATCAGTTTTGTATAATGACATTTCTCTTGACTACCTTAGCTGATAAGCAAAGAATTGAATGAATGTTTGTAAATTAGGTATTCTTTCTCTGCACTGATTATTCTTTTAGCATAGAAATTAAGGGGATTGCAAGTATCCATATCATTCTAGAATTGGCTTTCAGATCTATGTGCCAATTTTCTTTGTTTAATTTTGATTTTTCTAATGAATAAATACGAGTAAAAATGCAACATAGCTAGCATTTCCCAGCTATCACAAAATGTGTTAAACTTTTTGACAGGAACAAAAAAAAATAGGTTTAGTAATATGTGTTTCAAGTATTCCATCTACTTTCTTAATTAGCAAGTCAACAAAATATGAGTTTTCACCTCATGGCTTGTAAAAGTATTGCATGATTGGAATTTAAGAAAAAGCAGACTTTGGAAATAATAACATGTAACCCCTGACAAGACAATAGATCTGGATTTGTTGGAATCACTCTCTCCATGTGATTCTGTCAGGAGCTTGGGTGCTACACTCATCTACGAGATTTGGGCAACAGGCTGGGGAAAATCAGGGAAAATGTGGAGAGGAATCTGTAAAGAGGGGGGTCTGAAATTCTTCATGAGAGAATTTAAAATTTAATATTTCCCTTAACCACTAAAACCAGCCTTAGACAAAGATGTGTCACAAACATGATGGTCTTTGAACTCCAATTCCTGAAGTCTGGCAGCAGCATAATTTGCTGAGTTTGTGGGTTTTCTTAGGCGCTTTTAGTCGCTTATGTACAACGTCTGCTTCTCAAGATGGAAGTTGGACTTACTATACTGGATCTCAGACAAAGATTATATTTTATTTCTGAAAAATCTTTGAAGAAAGGGGGAGAATCATGGAAATTTGTTATCAAATTTCAAATTTATAGAGTTTTTTTTTTTTTAGCAAAACATAGGTTTCTTCTTTAATAGATTGATAGCTGCTGAAATTTTGCTGCATGTAGATTGTAATTTGAATTTGTGGTTTGAAATGTTTGGAAAGTTCCATAACTATTTATTTCTTGATGTGTTCTTTTACGCTTTCTTTTTCCTTTTTCTTTTATTGTTTCTTTTTTTTTTTCCACTCAAGGGTTCACTACAGTTGTGTGTATTTCCTTATGTTACTGAATATAAGAGTAAAACATGGTCCAGGTTTTATTTTATACCTTGTGTTCTGAACTCAGTCCCCTGGTGGATGTGTGCTGCTGCTTCACAAGTTAAGCAGTTCCGCAGCACAGTTCCCTGTTCTGTGGAGAGACTGCCTCACAAGCTCCTGTACAGTCCAGCCGTGGACAACTGTACTCAAACAAGGCATGATTTTTTTCTTCCTTTTTTGTTTTCCCTAATATTGGATAAAATAGCCTTTCATACAAAATTTTATAAATGTTCAAGACAGAAATTCAAAAAGTGATGAAGCTCATAGACTGTAGTAATTTAGGCAAAACTTGTGACAGTCTTTTCAGGAGACTGAACGTATGGTAGGGCTCAGTGTGGTCTTCTCTTCATCCTTCTTGAAATATGATTAGGCAATGAAGAATACGTGGAGTAGTTTTGTCTGCTGTAGATTTAACTGAGCTTAAATCTCTTGAGCTCTGTTCCAAAGGTATTCATGTTAAGGATAACTTGTTGTTTTCTGGGGTGTATTCCAAGATATGAATCAATATATTATATCTAATATCCATAGATTAAGGTCTTTGTAATACTCTTGTGAACAATGTCTAAGGTAGACTACAAAGACTACAACTGATTTCCAGACCAGCTTCGGATTAAAGTGCTTTTAGTTTATATGATCTTAAAGCGCTGATATATTTTATATGGTCTGGTTACTATGGTATTAATGCCAAATAAAGGAATCAGAATCCAGTACTATCTTTCAGTACCCAGATAGCCACCTTGTATGTTTGTTCTTTTACTTCTGTCCCGACATTTTACATGGCTAGCAAGCATAGCTCTGCTTCTGGTGCATGAAGTCTACCTTATCACTTGTACAACTACCTGAAAAGGGGTTGTAGTGAGGTGGGCGTTTGTGGCTTCTCACAGGTAACAAGTGGCAGGAAGAGAGGAAACAGCCTCAAGTCGTGCCAGTGGAGGTTTAGACTGGATATTAAGAGAAATTCTTCATGGAAGGGGTTGTCAAGCATTGGACCAGGCTGCCCAGGGAAGTGTTTGAGTCACCATCCCTGAAAATGTTCAAAACCCATGTGCCTATGGCACTTGAGGCCATAGTTTAGTGGTGAATATTGTGGTGGTGCTGGTGAATTGTTAGACTTGGTGATCATAGAGGTCTTTTCCAACCTTAATGCTATGAAATAGACTTTTTTTCTGGAAGGGCTGACGTTCAGCTCACCAAGCTGAAGCAGGAATTGAACTGAGTATCCCTCTTCTGTTCAAGTACTTTACCTGCTAGATTACACGCAAAAGAAGAAAATTTGACTGACCAAGCTTTTCTTTTCCCTAGGATGTGTGGGTACTCCACAGTTTTAATTATGTAAAACAGAATGTTATGGGTTATTACACATGCATTGCACTGTATCTAAAAAAATACTAAATTTACATGTAGAATTAAAAAAAAAGGGGGGGTTAGAGGGCATTTCTGTAAATATCACATTTATTTTTTGCAATCAAAACAGGGGGATTAACATAGATAATTCAGGTACTGCATGTTTTGGAGAGAAAAATTTGCGAGTTGTGCTCATATATCTTACTGAGGACTTATAAACTGGGCACCACCGCCTGTGGTTATATTTGTGCCATTTTCTATCTGTTTGTTTCATTATGCTTGTGTGGATACTCCTTTTGCATGAATACAGTTTTGACAGTTTTGGAAAACTGGAGTATTGAGCTGGAACTGATAGTATTTTTCACATCATGGTAATCAGTGTAACAGGAAATTTTCCTGGTAGAGATGTGCCCTTTTTGCTCTTCAGAGGAAATAGAACTAGTTTTAAATTGAAGATAATTTCCAAACCATGTTATTTTTAAAGGAGAGAAAATTATTTTTATGTCATTTTCCTGTTTAAAGCTTCAGTTTCTTTTCCCAAAGATGTTCAAAGATTTTTCATGCCTCTTTCCATCTGTTAGATCATCCAGTTTGAACCATCAACATTGTACTATGTGACCTATATGACCAATCACACATCATCAATCTGTTAATTTATAGGTTTTAAATGCTTTTAGCTATACATATTTTTGGAAAGTCTTTGAAAACATCATAATTAGCAGAGAAATACATCATTAATTTATGAACAATTTGCAGATAAGAAAGCACCTGATATTTTTAACTACTTTGCTTTGTACTAGTAGACTACATGATGATAATGACGGTTTCAGTTTTAGTTTTAGTTTTGAAAAACTCCAGGTTTTAGCTGCTTTATAAAAATATGACTTGTTTCTTTCTGTGATTAAAATAGAGCTCTGGATCTCAAAATTGCTTTCTGAATTTTTCTGTGGCTCTAGATGTTTTAAGACTGTCATCTTCCTTTTTTGTAGAGATAAAGATCCTCACAGACTTCTTTGATGATATTACATTATGGTATGGCAAAATTCCTTATTATTATTGCTAAGCTGGAACTACATCAAATACCCTAGTAGGGACAGTTTAAAATTATAAAATTATAAGTTTAAAATTATGAGTTCAGTGGAATTCAGTAGCACTCATCCTATTGCTCTGTTGACAACATGAGTTGTTTTTCCACCTAAGATGAAGATTTTTTTCTCACTAGCCCACTCTGTTTCATTTCAGCCATACTGAATTTAGCACTTGATGAAGTGGACACTAATTTATTTATTTTGCTTTATTTAAAATGCTAGGCAACACTGTCAAATGTTCTTCACTTCAATCTCTTTTCTATCTGTTTGTGAATATCACACAGTGTTGTACAAACACAGCAGGGATGAAAGCTAAAACAAATGCATATTTGTGTCTGCAGCACAAAAATGTGTATTTATAGATGAACAAATCAGGTCAAATCTTTCATAGTAAAAAATAAATTAAACAGCCATTTGTCAGATGAGTATCTGGAGACCATTATTCCGAGTCAATAGAACTGATCTTAAAATGGGGGAAATATTGTCAGGGGAAAATATTTTTAATGACATTTTGTGTTTATAAGCACACACAGACACTTGCATTTAAAAGACACCAGTCTGGTTTTCACACTGCACTGCTGCTCTGAAATGAATCACTCACAGCTTTGTATTAGTTAGGCTGAGGAAGACGAATAATCTAGAAAATTGGTTTAACACATATTAACTCGTTTATTGATCACATGTAAAAGTACATTTCCAGCCAATAGTGTATGAGTGAATATCTTTGCTGCAGCAGATCACATGGAAAAGCTGAGAAAATTTTTTTAGAATTTAGAATTTATACCTTATCTGAACTTGTTTTGGAGACATAGCCATGCAGAATTACCTAATCCCCATCTGCTTAACTCAAACTCAGAAGTGTAAAAATATTAGCATAAAAATACCAGACATGCAACTATTCTTTGTTTTTTTCCATCTGGCATACTTGAAAGAAGAAAAAGGAGAAGTGCAGCACATACAGAAATTACAGGTTTTATGCAGGAGAAAAATCCTTACTTGGGTTTAACTAGGCTAAAAGATCAGGAAAAAATGTGGTTATGTCCCTAAATAATCAAGGTTTATGCAGGTTTGGCCAATTTTGAACTAAAAACTGTTCTATTCCGTTAAGCACGTAAAATAAAATAGAGCTCTGAAATAGCAGGATATGTCAAAAACTGAAGGGAATGAAAGCCGGTAAGAACATCTTTCTGAATCATCAAAAAAACACCAGTAACTTGTTTTATTGCAAAGTGAGTCAGCAGTCAGAGGTGAGATTTAACTCTAAGTTCTTCATATTTACTGCTAGTAAAGAATTTGTATACGGATACCTTTCTTAAGGAACTTTCTGGAGTAGTATTTTCTGTTTGTACCCTCTGTTGAAAGTCTTATATGGGCATAGCACCCTACAAATTTCCGTTTTATTAATTTTACTCCTGTTACTTAACATATAAGTACCCAGAGCTCATACACATTTTTACTAACAGCTTGCAAGTGATAAAGATTCGTAAATAACAGAATCTAATGCTATTTGACACATCCTAGGATATCCAAGGCTTCAGGAACAGGCAGATAAGGCATTGAATCTACAAGAAATTTGTGCTCTTCTGGAATGGCAACTCAGGGCCAGACATAGTAACAGAGTATAACAATCTCCTTTCTCTTGGCAGTTGAATGTTACCCTGTTAGTGATATTTATTAAAAGTAGCAGGAACTGTTTTTCCTCTTCTGCTTATTTATTTTCTTCCCTATGTCATGATGGCAGCATATGCCACTGTGTTTAGTCTTTCTTTAACAAATTTTCCTTTTACTGCAGTTCTTCTCATACCTTTGCAATCTATAAAAATATAGCTGCTTTCAGAACAATTATGAAAGCCTGGTTATAACTTCAATGAGGTTTTCTTACTTACTGCCATAATGAATTGCTGGAAAATATTTAAATATTTTAGACCAATTTTTGATCAGTTACTGGCATAAGTCTGCAGTAAAATCAGTACAATTGAAATGAGGAGCTGAGTGTTGGAATAATACTATTGATTGTTTTCGAAAGGTTTCTTGCAATTCTCCTTGGTGACTTAGTTATTCGAGCAAAGATTATACTTTCGTATTGACAATAATTTTCTTCTTCTCTTTTTCCTGCGTAAGCTTCATTTCCTTTGTAATGACCCTTTTCCAAACCCTCCTTAGCATGTAATTTTTCTGTAGTCCATATCCAGAAAACTAAGGCATTGTGCATCTCTCTTCTTCTGNGCAGGTGAAGTTTTCTAGTGTAAATGTAGTAGATTTAGTACCTAATTATTATCTCTGAAATATAGAATGGGGCTGCTTGCAAATTATTTTTCTATATATCTTGAGAAACTTCATTTACTCTAGTTAAATTTTCTTTACTAGCTGCTTTGGCGCAGTTCAGTTTTATTAATTCTGTAGAAAACCCTATTTTTTAATTATTTTTTTATTTTTTATAAAAATGCATGAAAAAATCTTTCTCTCTATTGCTTATGTACACGCCCTTGAACTTGCTGAAAGCAGACTTCTCACAAAAATTAGTGACAGACATGTAAGTCTGTACTTCTGGTATTCTTCATTAGGTTTATTTTCAGAGAGTTTGACTTAACATTTAAAAACATATGTAATTATGATCATACTTTGTAAGGGAAGGAAACACCACATGCTCAAGTTTGGCTATAATAATCATGCTCTGTGAAAAATGAACATACATATGGAAACTCACTTTAAATAAGGAAGTACTTAGTTTTGAATTATATTTGGAATTTATTTGTGTTATGATAACTCAGATGAGTACAAAATGAGATATTTGCTGCTACCTACAAACATATATTACTGTGTATAATGACAGAGGAAAGGAACTAAGAAGATTGTTTATAGTGAGCCCACAAATAGAAAAAAGAAATCCCAGACCTCTATTTACTTCCAGTAACTTTCTCCTGTTTATTGAATCAATTTACACATTTTAGTTTCTATGGATATTTTCACTATTCTTAAGTAGCTCTACAAAATGTCAGTATACTAACCAGCAGATGATTTTTAAAGAATTTCTATCATTCATGTTGTTGTTTTTTTTTTATTTCATTGGACACCGATATACCACCCCACATATATTTTTTGTTGCCTGTTACATTATTGAGGAGATGATTTTTTAATATATCTTTCCTACTGTTGAATTTGGAGTAAATTTTAATTGATGCCTAAGTATTTGTAAACACCAAGATTTAAAAATGCTTCCATAATCCTACAAGATTATAACAACCTAATCTTTATGTATGGTAAGAAATTGAGTGGAAGTTAGAAGATCCGGTTTCAGATTTATGTTCTGTCACGGATTTCTTACATGTCCTTTAAGGATAAAACATTGCTAAAGGTCAACTTAATCAGAAGAAAAAAGTAATGAAGTATTATGGCGTATTGAGATATCTTAAGATGTATTGATTTGTTACATTATTTCAGGCTTCAGTTTGATCCAGAAGTAAATGCAAGATTTTCCATCTGAGTTCAAGGTTGGAAGTAGTGAGAATCAAACCCCACATCACCACCACGTGACTGCAAGCTATGAATACCTAGCATGTCTTTACCACATCACTTGAGAGAGCTTGTTAGGCTCTTCAGGGCACATATTTGAACATCTCTTACTCTCTTTTTTTTCCCCCCTTCTTTGAGATTGGATGCTGTGTTGATAAAGGCATAAAGTACTTGTAACAACATGCTGGTTGAGTAGAATTGCCAAGAAAATAAGTATTTTCTTCATGTAGCATAGGGATATCTTCTGTGGCATCCTCAATTTTGCATTTATAGTGAAGGAAAAAAAATAAACCAACAAAAAAAAAACCCTGAGGAAATAGGCTTTTCCATGCAAAACTGATGGCTGGCTCAGAGAAAAACAGCCCATATCCAGTTTCAAACTACTTATTATAATAAGCAGTCCCATCCAAACCTTCCAGATTGTCCTGCTTTGAGTCACAGATCCAGCAAATCCGCTTTAATCGCCATTTCCTTTTAGTGCTTGGCTGATGCTGGAACTGTTGGTGACCCAGAACAGTAGCACAAACTGTCTTCATGTCAAGTAAAAGCTCCAGGCTGCATGAGCACAATAACCTTACATAAGCACCTAATATTTCAGGGTGAAAAATCTTATCAGTGAATCAAATCAACAGGGAGGGCAAGAAATACCAGTGCCTAATACGTCAGTAGCTTCCTAGAGACTGAGCTTTTGTCTACCAGAAGCTGAGATTTGCTTAGTTCCCAAGCAATATCAAGGAGGCAGGTACCTCTCTTTGCAAAACCGAGGTCTGTGTCCTTTGCTGAGACACTGAGGTGACATGTTTGGAATTCAGATTTAGAAGGAAGGAACAAACAGCTCCTTGTTTCTGCATCCTCCTTATAGACATTCCCATAAATAAATATATAAATGAAAACTCTCTAGAATTAGTATAGACTAAGAAAGCTCTGTGGATGTTGCTAGGCAGCCGAGGCCAAAGGAATAGAAAGCAGGCAAGTCTTTGAAAAACAGAATCAGTGACTTATGGGTTATCTGAAGTCACGATTTACTCAATTGTCTTTTGTCATAAACAAGAAACAGTATTTATTTTATTTTTCTTTAGTAAATGAGCAATGTTTTTAAAATATTTGAAAAAAAGCCTTTTTTTATATCTCATTCCTATCTGTATTTTGAAGTTTTTTTATGGATGATTATTGTTTCTAATCTGTACTTATTTGTTAACTGATACAGATATTTGATGCAGTATATAGAGGCTATAGCTTGAAAATCTTTTATCAAAGCAATTAATTTTTAAACTTTTTCCCAATTTAAATTTTTACCATGGTGTGCATGTAGAGATTCTAGATGAAGAAAGTTTCCAAAGCTGGAAGGTATGCCTTGCCCTCAAGAGGTGTACACAGACGTTTCACTGTCTCCAAAGACAGGAAAAGGCCTGATTTCTAACACCATGCCATGTATGGTGTATGATGAAGCTACTCAATACAGAAATACAGCAGTAACCACCCCCTTCCTTTTACTGCTAAGTATGCAAAGATACAGGCATTTCTATCAGGCAAGGCAAGGTTGTCATCTGCAAGGTTAGGTGATCATATTATTGACTAATTGCTGCCTTTTATCTCTCTGTTTATATTTGTGCCTTAAAAGTCTTCTTGAAATTAACTGTGCCTTCAGCAGTTCTGTCGTAACTGCATACATTGAGGGGGGACTGTAATCCAGAATTCCCCTCCCTTCTCAGACTGTGTAATTACAGCTCTAGATCATGTTTTAGTCTACCTCAGTTATTCTCTCTCAATGTCTTCAAGTTGCGTCTTGAGAAGATTTAATTGCTGCATTACAATTTCTCAATATGTGTTTCTTCCACAGGGTGGATGCTGTGAGGGGGTCCAGGCAGCTCTGTGGAACAGTCTCCAATGGGCTAGTAGGATGAGAAGGTCCAGGGGTAGTTTGGAAAACGAGGAGAAACATCACCTCCCAAGACGGTAAACCTGCTGAAAAGGTAATTCATGTTAGGATATTGTTGTGGAAGTCAGCTTTTCAGGCTCCAGTGATATGCTGGAATGCATGGCAGAAAACTGGTAGGGAAGGGGAGCACAAACCTTTGTTGTCTGACTGTTCATACAGAGTCTCCTGAATATATTTCCAGAGCTTCTTAAACTGTGCTGAGCTTCAAGTCCCACCCTTGTGTGAAAGAGAATTTGGATGCTGTATCTTACAGGGGTTTTCTTGTTTTCCTGTGAACCTGTTAGGGAATACAAACTACAAGCTTACAGTAACTTTCCAAGAAATGCCTTACAGGTATTAAAACCCTGAAAATGCCTGCTGATCAGCCATATAGCAATTTAGCGGAGTAAAATGTTTCCCAGGGAGAGCTAATAGTTGGATTTTAAATGTACATGATTTTGTTTTATGGGGTTCTTTCAATCTCGCCTTCCAGGCTTAGCTACTGTGTTTGTGGAGATTCTCTTCCTACCCTGAAGCTTTAACTATGGATGTTTTTGTTCCTAGCATTTCAGATGTCCAAGAGAATGTGCAAACTAAAGGTCTGTCAACCCTCAGAGTAACTGTAATGCTTCTTCCTTCATGTTAAAAGGTAGAGTTGAGCCATGAAACATCAAAACACTAAGTTTCACTGCTACCCCAAAATCCCAGCTATATGGTGTATCTTTGAACCCAGTAAAATTATTATCTGTCTGTGCTATACACACATTACTTGGTCCTCAGCTAAAATTAAGTTTGCTGAACAAACAGATTTTGTTCAGTCATCCTAAACCGATCATTTCCCATGGTACATTTTGAAATATCTGACAGTCTGCCTTGCTTCTTTGCTTTATTAATGTGCCTTAATGTATGCAGAGAGCGAAAAAAAAGATGGAAAGCCACACTGGTAGAAAATAAAATGGGATTTTTGATGCAAAAGTTTTCTTAAGGATCTATTCCCACATCTCATGAGACACCGAGAAAAGCATAAAGCATAATCTAACAGGGAAATATTTTTTCTTTGCTCAGTATAGATGTTTTTGCTGGTTGAGTACCAGGTTAGGCTGTCAAATGTGTCTGGGGAATACTTTTTGTTGCTGGTGAGCTCCCTCCAGCTTCCTGACATTCATTAATTAAAGCTGTTCAGAGAATCCACTGCTGTAATTCATAAATTTCTTCTGTACTTCACCAGGCTTCACAGGCTTGGCAGGTGCCAGGGACAGACCAATCTGCACTTGTGTGACATTACTGAGAGATACGTCTTTGTGTAACCTGTAGCTGTGGTGGACAGTCTGAGGCCTTCCCCTCTGAAAAGAACAGAAACTACTTTATTGCTTAGAAGAAGTTATAAATAGATTTGTGACAGAAGAAAGGTTTGATCCAGTAAAGAGAGGCCTTGCCTCCTGCATTTATCCATATGGTGATATTTTTCAGCTTATGATCTGCTTTTCAAGAATCTTCGACTCAAAAGTGTTGCTAGTCAATTCAACCCAGCTTCTCCAGGCCTAATTTGGTTTTCTATTATCCAGTGGAAATGAGTTTACATGGCTTTTTGTTAGTGAGGGTTTGGTAGTTTTACAAAAAATGGCACCAACTTAGGTACTTAAGTACTCCCTACTTTTCCATAACAAAAGACAGGAATAGCATCCCACCCTCATTCCCAGCTCTACCTCCTCCCATCCATCAGCACAGGGAGACAGGCCGTGGGGGTTATGATTGGTTTATGCCGGGTTGTTTCTGCTACTGCTCAGGTAAAGGAGTCCTTCCCCTGGTCCAGCGTGGGGTCCCTCACAGGGGAGACAGTTCTCTATGAACTTCTCCATTCTGAGCTCGTCCCACAGCCAACAGCTCTCTACAAACTTCTTCAAGTTGAGTCACAAGAGCAAGCACAGGAATCTCCACCTGGGACAGGTCAAGACAAAAAAGGGCAAGAAAGTCTGGAAGGCAGCCCTGCAGAACAAGATCTGGGGAACTGGGTCAACAGTAAATTGAAAATGCAGGGAAATGGTCATGGCCCTAAGCCCAACAGAGTTCAAGGAACATCTGGATGATGCTATAAGTCATATGATTTCATTTTAGGTAGTCCTGTGAGAAACAGGGAGTTGGTCTTGATCTTTCCTACTTGACATGCTCTATGGCTATATGAAGCCAATCTCAGTGCCATAGAAAATTATTTGGATTGCAGGCTTTACACTGGGAAAAGAAGTTATAACCCCTCAAGACAAATATAGAAAGAAACTGAAATTAGAGGAGATGACATTATGATATCTTCATCTGCGGTATATTAAGTGAAGTTTGAACTTCTCCACTCTTAACACTTCCTGAGAAATAGGAGGCCTAATGGATTGATGTTTCAGTCTCTGATTCCCTACCTAAATTGTGTTTCATGTGAATTATTCTTGAAATGCCATTTTGACTGAAGGTACAGGAAGATAAGAGTGCTGTTTTAATATAACTTGAAATCTTGATGGTAAAAGGTAATTTATATTTTCAGTAAGAGGTTTTCATCTTCATTGGACTCTATTGATATTGATCTGCTATCAGGACTAAGTACATATCCTTGAATTCTGACCAGATTCTTCTTCTGGTTGGAATGACAGATGTTTCACATGGTCCTAGCAAATAGAGCTCTTTTTGTGTGTTTCTTTGGCTGGTCAGTTTACAAGTGGCTGCATTTTGTTGGTCTATTTGATCAGTATTTTCTTTTGGTACATTTTAAGATAAATGGTTCTGAATTTTCAATCACTGTGCTCCTTTAAGGGTATTTATAGTAAAGACACAGTAGTCAATGCAGGGTTTGGTTTTGTTTCCTGTTTTGCAATAGCTAAGAATCCAGTTGTGTTCCATGATTTATGGAAAAGCCCAAACCTTTCAAATTAAGTGAAGAATATACAGCTTCAAAATTAATTATGTGCTCTAAACACAATGAAATTCTCCATTTGAAAATGAGGCATATCCCAGAGTTTTAAACAGAACAGAAGAAATGGGATACTCAAATCAAAACAGAAGTTCTTTTCGCCTAACAATTCCCATAGCCACGTTTAGAAAAAAGCTTGTCTTTTGGATGTCTGTGTGGGCACAAGTAGCTCTACACAGCTGGTGATTAATAAGACTACAGTCACAAAGTGTGAGCACGCAGAAGTGGCAGTGCCCCTTGCTAGCAGGCAAGAGATCTTGAGGGTTTTGTCTTAGAAGAACCAAAGTCAATAAACCTTAAGAGTCAAATTGCGACAGGACAACTCAGCAGTTATTCCTTCAATATTTCACAAAAAAGCTGAAGTTTGTGACATGACAAGGATTAGACCATTGGATCTCTGAAATTATCGGAGAAATAAAATATGAAAGAGATGAGTTACCGGATAGCTTTTACCTGCATTACTGAATGCCATTTAAATTACTCTCTACACAGCTGATAACACTGTATATAATACATTTCTCATGTTTAATTTTCTTTTTGTTTAAACTTACTGTGTGAAATTCTTCCTTCATTAAAAAATGGTTGAAATGGAATGGTCCCCTTAGTGAGTCAGAATGGCAGTAATTCAGTCTCTCAATTTACTTCTTTCTTTTCCTAATCTCTTTTGGGGCTGGGCTTCGTTCATCTGCCATTTTTTTTCTATTATTTTTTCTCTGTTATTATTTAATTTCTTTCCATTTATGCCCCTCTTAATATGATAAATTTGTGATTTCACATTTCATTCCTCAAGTTCTGTTATGATAGGGTGGCAGAAAACTGGTCATCTGATACTGAAGGAGAACAGTTTGTGGTATTTTCTCTGTAAGACTGGATGTTCAGGTACCTTCCTCTAAATATTCTGGTTACTGTACTGTTCCAGAACCATGTCCTGCAATTTTTAACACTTCCTTAATTGGAATTTTTGCTTTGGCTACAGTGGAATAAAACTGGGAATGGAAGAGTTGGTCTGAATACCAAATAGAAAATATCTTTTTCCTGAATTCTCTTGACATCTTTAGGATTTGGAAAACACTCAGTGTTGATTTGGCAACATAAAATTGATAGATAACAAGAAATCAGCTCCAAACTTCTTTAAACCTTTTCTTGCAAAAAAGAACATGTTAAAGCAGGGTAAAGGGGAGGGAAAGAATTTACTCTCAAATGCATCAAGCAGATCACTTTTTATTGAGGTGATATTTACATCTGCTGTAGGTGAGATCTCTGTGAGAAATGGTTAACATACCAGAAATCAGATGCATATCATGTTTTGTTGTTTACATCCAATCTCTGACCTAATATTTATCATGAAGATATTGAAATCTGAAAGATTGAAGAACTGAAGATTGAACAGTCTGGATTAGGCAAAATGATTATTAGCAAAGCAAAGTGAATACACCTTAGAGACACACCTGGTCTGACTGCAGCTAGAACTTTCCAGGACATTTAAATCCATATCAAAGTAGCTGGAGATGGAAGTTATTCTTGTGGAACCTCATAATGTGAGGGGAAGGGACAGAAATCATGTTTATATGGCCTTTGAGCAAGAGCATGTTGAAAGAAACCTGCATGAGGGTTGTGAACGAAACATATTTGTAAGCATAGATTAGAACAGTATTTTATAGTTGTTTTAGGGGTTTATTTTTATCTTCCAAGGCCCTCTTTGTTTGCATTATGTAAAGCTCTAATCTCAAATTTTGCTAGGTATAACTCTTTTTTCTATTTAAGCCTGCCTTGTGTTGGGGAGCAAGATGCATCCCAGTGAGACATTAGGGCTGTCTGCATTGCTAGAGGTGAAAGGCCAGGAGAATATGTGTGCGGTGGAGAAGGAGCTTCACCTTGAGACACAAGTGCTGAGAGTGCTTCCTACTGCTCTGCTAAGCATCCTGATGGGAACTGTGAAAGCCAAGTATCAGCCTTTGGGAAGGAATTCCCTCTGGCAGAACAGTTCTCTGTTCCTCCTGCTTAGAAGCAGATGGCAAAGAGGAAGCCCACATCACCAGGCAGACCTGGGTATTTTGTGCTTCTGTAGGCTGAAGATTGCTTTAATCCACTGTTTAAGTCACTGTTCATTTCAGTCATATAGATATTTGAACTGACTTAAAAATTATTTTGGGGTAAACCTTCCACTTTTTATATAAAGCAAATGCGCAGTACAAACAAGGCTGATTTTATACAACATGGAACATAGTAGCTAACAGAACAATACTATGAATATATTTCTAATATATTACAGCATTGCTTTATATTGGCCAAGTAGACTATTATATATTGTCATAATATTATTTCCAATAGTGTTCTAACATTGTTATGGCAGTGCCTTTGATAGTTTATGAAAAGAGCTATATGAGCACAAAATAAAAAAAAAAAGTTCTGTTTCATTCAGATGATGCAATGAGGGAAGCAATTTATTTAATCCTCTTGTTTGATAGCTATTGACTTTTATTTCTTTTAAAGTATTTTACTGGGCTGAATACAAGAGTTTTTGACTTCAGAATCATTTAGTCCTTTAGATGCATAAAGTAACACAGTGCACAATGAGCCTCTGATCAATACAGAAAAATACAGTACATCAGAATGAAAATGGCAGCACACTGGCTAATATATAAAATAAACAAGCAGCACAGACGTGCTCAACTTCTCTTAATAATGCATTCAAAAATGTGTTTAGAAGAAGTAGAAGTGAAAATGAGTAGGTATTTGTTTATCTTTGCAACTTCTATTTGATCATTACTCCAGTTTTACAAAGAAGACTAAGAGATGCAACATTAAGAAAGTTGGGGGGGGGTGGGGTAGAACCTTTTCCCTACTGCCTTTGATCTGGAAGTATGAGCCATTTTCCCCACAGAAAGCACCACTTAGGCTATTTGAATTCATTGTTGCTTATCTTTATAGCTCTTTGGGGATCTGAGATAGTACAATTGAAAATTATCTTAACATGTCTAAACAAAGAAAAGCTGTCTTAGTCATGGGCATAACACAGAGAGGGGGAAGGATGGTCCTGTCTCCAGTCCTGTCCACTGCCTTAAAAATAAAGTATCATGGGATTAATAGCAAAACTAGAAAATACTGTTCAGTTGCATAAGTATCCCTATTTAGTTTTGCTAGGAATACTAAAGTTTTGGCACCAAACAGTCCACAATGTTTTGACTTCTAAGCAAGAGATCTTCCTATTTCTCCTATCCTGGTCTCTTCTAAGTATATATTAAGCATTGCAACTAGCTGCTGAGTTCCACCATAATGATTAATGTTTGCAGATATCCACTATTGACATATCTGAGAGCTGCCATAATCCATTCCTTTACTGCAGCTAAAAGTTAAATTTAAAAGTTAAATTTAACACTGTATGAAGTGCTGTATAAGTAGAAATTGTCATTTGATACTGAACTGATGATCATTTAAAAATGTAGTTAAAAAAAAAAAACTTAGGGATCACTCAGATGAGAAAATTTTATTATTATAGTGAAGGATATGGCCTCCATTTTTAGTCTCAGAAGTAGATTTCAGCATGTGTTCCAGATATTTGCTACTTTTTGTCTCTGAAGTCATCACAGAACAAACAAAAGAACAGGGAAAAGTGAACATTTTCAGAGAGCAATTGACTTCAGTAAATACAGCCTGATCTGAAACGTCTTAATTCTGATGGAAAGACACTCTCTGACTTTCAAGAGGAATGTAGGCACTTTGCCTTTATAATATGTTCCCTGACCATTCAGGTATACAAAGATATATATACTTGAGTTTTTGTTTCTCTCATTTGCATGTTAGCTTGGACAGAAAACTCTTGAGTGTTGATTAAATTGTACGTATGGATTCGATGATTTTCAAATTACTACAGATAAAGCATAAACTTCAGAAGTGTTGTAAACAAGTGAAATATAGAAATATTGGAAGGTATAACTTAGAATGCAGAAGAGCTTGGGTTTGGATAGAATAGTTAAAATTTATTTGGAAAAAAATTACTTATGTCAGTTCAGAGGGAAATTTCAGAGCCATTGACATATGGTGCTGAGAACCATACCTGCCACACTGTCATACCGAAGATATCACAGTCATTATCTCCAGTGCCCTGCAGATGAAAAGGACAAATTTGCTCTCATTATTATACATTATGTTCTTCACTTGAAAAGGCTCTGTATTCCCTAGTTATGCCTATGAATTTAGTGCATATACGGAATTGTATCGAACTGGATATGTAGACAACTATGTTGATCGTTATACTTCTCTATATATACCTTTATTCATTATTTTGAGCATTAAAACTAAATTTATGAGGTCGGTAAAACTTATTAATGGTAAGTTAATTTTGAACTTTTTAGCTTTATTATTTATTCAAATTTTAATAATATTTTTAATAATTTTTGCTGTGTTACTCCCATGATAATTGCAATAGAAGTGTGCATGCACAATCCATTAACAGCTCCACTTTTTACTTTCTTCATCTTCTGAGACAAGCCTCGCTGAAATAGAAATTTGCCATACTTCACCTTCTTTGTTTCCCCTCTGCAAAAGCAATGTAGTACATATGTAAGGATTTCTATGGTAGAAAATCCTTTTTACTTCCAGTAAAATGTGGGAGGGATGGAATGGTTATACTGTATACATCTACATAAATATTATTATATTATCCTCAAGTGCATGATTATGTTTTAGTCATTCCTTTCCTTACATTCACCATCCGTTCACATTTAGACCTTGCCTCATACATTGCACAGGATGACTTAAAAAATGAACTGTAGACAAAGACATTTTGGGATGTTTTTTGAATGCTTGTCTTAGAAAAGGAAAGAAAGACTTCTTTTTCTTCTTTTTTTTTTTTTTTTTTTTAATGTTCAATCACCATTGTTTTCGAAATATAATACANNNAAAGTTCAAGCACACTTGTGTTCGAGATATAATACAATTTTTCCCTGCTATTATTAGGAATTTAAAACCATTTTGGTGCATACTCAGAACTCCCAATATAAACAGCTGCAGATCTGTACAGTGAGGGGAAACAGACTATTGAGTTGAGCTCCGCACTGCATCTGAGAAAGGAGGGCTCTCCTCTATAACTGATTTTATTTCTCGGGCAGTAGGTAGTACAAAAAGAAGGGATGTCAAGGACTAAATATTCCGGATGCTCTGACTTGTGCTGCTATTTGCATATTTTACACTCTGTCAGTTTCTCTCCAAAAAGAAAGAGGTATGCATTTATAATATGACATTTGGTTTAATTTGGTATTGTTTATATAAGCTAAAAGGAAAACTGATTAGCTTTCTAACTTCTTCCTCCTGCAGCTCTGAAGAGATGTTTTTGTGTACTCTTTGATGTACTCTTACTCTGCACTTAATCAATGCTTCTGTACTCGCTTGGTCTTGTAGTTCTATCTTTGCAATCTTCAAGAGCCTCATCATGTTCAGTTCTTTTAAAGACCTTATGGAAAACACTGAAAAAATTCTTCTTGTAAACAATTCTGCCATCATCTCATTGATTTTGTCTGCATTAAAATAATGATTTTTAAAATTTTTTTATGTTGCTGACTCACCCTGTCCTTCTCTACTCCAGATATGTACAGTGGTTTCCGTACACCCTCTGTCAATCTGTCTTCCAGATTGGTGTTCTTGCTAGTAATTAGTCCTTGTCCTTGTCTCCTCTGTGTCTCTTTCCAGCCTGTCATGATACAGTGGTGCATTTTGCTCAAATTTATTCTGTCCCTGTTGTTTGCCCCGATGATTATTTATGGAGTTGCATGATGAAACAGACAGATCTATTTTAAAATTATTCTGCCTTTACAGGGAAACTGTTTATTAAACTGAGAGTTATAACCTGTTTCCCCAGAAATCTCTGCAATGAGTGGAATTGTACCAGCACAACCAAATGCGTGTTCAGGGGGCGGAAACATGGCTGGGGACACAGGAGGTAGGATATTCCTGAGAAAGACACAGTTGCCAAGAGAAGTGGCTGTGGAACAATGCTCTATTCCCTTGCCATCTCTCTCCTTAGATCTTTTACTTTAATGATTACATTTAGCTAACTTTCTGAAAGATAAAGGCCCTCTCAACTCGTGTTTTGGAGTGATTTCCTCCAGTCAGTATTAAGAGGTCCCCCCAGGACAGGAGAGTGAAAAACAACTGTGCTTATTGACTTCCTCATTTTGGAGGAGCTAAACTGTTTCCAGCAATTAAAGGTAATTTGAGTTTTCTGAGAAGTGTAAAAATTGGAGTAAGTAATAATAGTGTCTCTTATTTCCCAGCCCTGCAGGGACTGAGCTGTTGCTCACTGATAGCTCTCTTTTTTAACCTTTGTGTGACCTCCAACGGATTTATGACTCACAGTCAGAGAAAACAGTACTAATCTAGTGCCCTGCTTGGTCTGAGATGTCAGCTTTCTGTGAATAAAATGTGTCATCTGCTCTTCTATTATGCCTCTGCTCCCTTGGAACACCACCATTCTCAGGAAAAGTGCAACATGGAGTATTGGTATTACTAAGAGACGTATGGCAGGAAAGCGAAGCCATGCTTGCATAGAACTTGTTAAGTAGTTCAGGTTAACTAGGCACAGAAGCCAAGGACGTCAGACCCGACGGGATAGAACCTCAGAGCAAGGAATGACAAGTGATGACATAAAGATGGCACGTTCTTACCTAGTTTTTGCTCTTTGCTATCTTTACAGTCTGTTTTACTGACAGAGTTACGTGTTTTATAAAATTATGCCAAGCCTGTGTTGCTGTGGGAGGAGCTGGCTCCTGTTTCACTGTAAGGATTGTGATTTGTCAGGAATTTTATATTGGGGGGGATGATGTAAGGTGCTGAAAAGCGCTGGGCTTGATTTCCAATCTCAAGTTTATGATCGTATTACTTACAAAGAATAGGAATTCTTCCCCATTAGCGGACAAACAAGACTGTGGTCTGTGGTTTCTCTCTCTCTTTTTTTTTTTTTTTTTTTTTTTTTGTTGGTTGGTTGGTTGGTTTGGTTTGCTTTGTTTTTGCTTACATTACACACTGAGGGACATAGACTTAGAAGCACGCTTAACTTTTTTCTCAGAATCTTTTTGGAGCTGATGCCAATCTGGCTCCATCTCAAATGTTCTTGCTGTTGTTGCATATCAAAGTAAATGATTGGGGAATTTTAAGCTCTTTTGGGTGCTGTAAGACATCCCTCAATAGCAGAATGTGGGCTTGGTATGATTAAATAAAATGAGATCTTTTCACCGATTTTTTTCAAGTTTATAGCATACTAAAATTTGATACTTACATGACTATGATTTGAAATTAGTTCGATCATGCAGTATTTGCCTTCCATTCTAGAGAATACAAGGGATTTTTCTTCTCTTATGTTTTATTTCCTGGTTTCTTTTCTGTCATTGTATTCATTCACATAATATGTTCAAATAACAAATGAATAGGACAATTTTGGCTACTACAGTCCATATGATGTGAAAAGTGTTCTGATATAACTTGGGGGGAACAGGAGAAAACCCCTAGAAAATCAGACAGAAAGATTAAACCTTAGACCAAAGTCAGGTCCTGCAGGGCATTGTACCACTCCAACACATCCCTCATCTTTTGATAGCAGTTCATGTGTCTTTCCATTAAATACCTGGATTTTATGAGCCCCAGAGCATTCACAGAAGTTTTGTTTTAGCAATTTGAGTAATAACTGATACGGTGAGGGTCTAAGTACTTTTAAGTTCAGTTTCAAGTTGTGAGGTTTTTTGGATGAGCAGTGCTTTCCAAAATTCAGATCTCTAGCTTAGTGCTGCAATCCGTAACTTTTTATGTCTGAAGGCTTAGATATCTGGCATATTATAAATGCTAGAGAAAAGCTAGATGCATTTTGAAACCAAGATTGTAGAAAATTATTTTGAAATAATCTTTCCAAATGCATTTCATTCTCTCTGGTTATAGTGCCTATTATACTCTGAGCTCAGAAAGTACTTGGACCTGTAATTGGGAAGTTAATCAGTAGTTCTGCTTTACTCATGAACCTCACATGCAAAAAAGCTTACAACTGGGGAGCTAAAGCCTCTAAGATTAATGATAAAAAAAAAAGTTGGTATTAAAAATACTGTGATTTACTTTTTTTTTTCTTTCGGATGTAACAAGAAAAACTAATATGGAAGCTTTGATTTGATATTGGTGTCTGAGCAGTAGCTTGCTTTAATGCATGTCTTCAAAAAGTGTGGTGCTCTGAAGAAGTATGACCACACTTATTTGGACAGTAAGGAACAAATGGTCAAAGGTGAATATCTAGAATTGAAAAGAATGGGAAAGACGGCAAGTAGAAGAAAGCAAGATAAGCATCTATACATCTGTACTCTTTGCATCTTTGCTAAAGAGCTCTGCGGTAATCAATTTTTAGGTATTTGAAATTTTAAATTTTTAACTGCTTTCTTAAGTGATATATGCAGTGTGGGAGATGCATTTACGTTGCTGCAAGCAAAGCTGCAGCAAAAATATATGCTTTAGACAAGTATTTAAAATTACAGTGATGCATAGAAGAAACCTGACAAGTTGTGAAAATTGGAACTATATCGCTATATCACTTCTTCCCTGATATTCTGGGAACTATCCTAAAAGAAAAGTGGAATAATCCTAATGAAACATGATCTCTTCATTGTGCGAAACTACTGTAAACTGAATCTGACTGGCTGCTGCACTAGTGACATTTTTTTAATCCAATTTAATGGATTCCAGAACTTGTCTGGGTAGCTGTTGAAACCTCCCATTGATTGCAACCTGTGCCCTCTTTTTATCTGCCTGTTTTGCATTTCAATTATCATCTCCACCTCATTTTACCTCTTGTGATCAGGTGGGTATCTAGCAAATGTTTACTATGAAAATAATCTAAATAATACATGTAATTTTCTGTAATGATTCTATGGTACTTCCAGTTCACTTTAGTCTGTTGTCTCAGTTGATAACTAAATCACACTTCAGAAACAGAACTTGTTATTTATTTTCCATGTTTTCCAGGCTCAATATGCTTATTGCTCCTCATTGAGTTTTGATCCTTTACTGCACTTACTTGTAAAACTGAAATGTTCAAAATGCTCTTTCTTGGATAGAACATATATTTTCTCTTACTGTCTTATTCATAGAAGGAAGTTGAAGTCTCAGCCCATAGTCTTCAAGGGAACTGAAGGGCCCAACATTTTATTTTACCACTGTTTTGGTAAAATAAAATGTTGGTTTTTACCACTATTTTACCACTGTTTTACCCAAGAGTATAAACTCTTGCGTATGTCACTTAAGCTGCCCTTGCCTAAGTTTAATGGTGTCTAAAATGAGTATCATAACACTTAATTCACTAGATTATTGTGATCTAATTAATGAATCCTTTCAAAAATCCTTTGAAGTTCCCATTCATATGGTGCTTTATAAATATGTAATAGTCATAGCAATAAATTTATTTTATTTCCTGGGTTTCAGCCCAGTATCATATGAATTTGGGAATGCTATGTTGTTTTATTCTCCCCACACATATTGCCTCCTTTTGTGGGTCATAACTAAGTTCTTTCACATCTCAGCTCTACCTCTAAGTAATGATTGTTTCTTATGCAGAGGTGTATCAAAGAGAATTGTAAAGATTTGTTATTCATCTTCCATATGAACCACTGGAGTCCTTCAGTATAAAATAAGCCTCTTGAAAAATGTAGATTATTTTCCTTTCCACCTTGTCTGCAGTTTAGAAGCATGCAGTGAAAATGTGCTGTTTACAGGTGAGGGATACTTCCTGCACTGAGTCTTAAAGAGGCCAGAACATGTGGAGTATTAATAATACTGTTTGGTACCATAAAATATTGCCCACAGCACTACAGGTGGGGTCTCGCTAGAGCAGAGCAGAGGGTCAGAATCCCCTCCCTCACCCTGCTGCCCACACTGCTGTGGATGCAGCCCAGGATATGTTTGGCTTTCTGCGCCATGAGTGCACATTGCTGGGACTCGATCAGCTTTTCATCCACCAGTATCCCCAGCCCTTCTGGGCAGGGCTGCTCTCAATCCTTTCATCCCCCAGCATGTATTGACTCCAGGAGTTGTCCCACCCCAGGTGCAGGAGCTTGAACTTGGCCATGTTAAACTTCATGAATTCACATGGGCCTACTTGTCCAGCAAATTGTCCATTTCAATTGCCTTTCTGTATTAAAATCTACTCCAGTTTTGTATGTGACAAGAATCTAGCCTCAAAGTGTAAGCACATCTCATACATAAGTAAAAACATGGCTGTACTTTTAAGATCAGGACCCAAGAATGGCATACTCATCCTTCGTTCAGGCAAAATACTGCATTTTATTTTTTCTTATTTAGACTTTTAGCTTGCCTTAATTTCAAATTATTCCACTAGCAAGTCCATGAGAATGAAGAAGTAGGACAATTTAACAGCTGAAGTGGCTTTTCAGAAAATTGCCAAGTTATTGGCATCACTGACAATTTGCCTGGCACTGTTATATCTAATGTAAGATGACTAACTTCATTAAGGCTGAAATATTAGCTGCAGGAGGGGCAGACAATGGAGGCTATAGTTCTTTACCCATTGGTATAGTTCTTTACCATCATTGGGTTTTAATTATATCCTCATAATCGTCTCTATTTATCACTCCAGAAAGGATTAAAGAATATTTAATTATCTATACAAAGATAGTTGTCACCAATTTATGAAACTTGTGGCCAATTTATGTGAGTTTATGAAACTAAAAGAGCAGAATAGCAGAACCTTTGTAATATGCCTGAGAACAATATTAGCATTACTCAAGTTTAGGGAATAAAATGGGGAAAATATTAATAGACCATCAGAAAAAAACACTTGTAATGCTATAGTAAGAATTATTCTGCATGTCTTTCACAGGCCTTTACAAATATTGGAAACACAGCATCTGCAAACTTTAATTATATCCTCACTGCTCCAACTTTCTCACTTTTTTTCCCCCCTGGTGAAAAGTCGTGTAGCAGTATTTTTTTATAGAATTACAAACTGTCTCCTAATCTTGGAAAAAAACCCAAACCAATGAGAACATAGTCTTTTTTTCTATATTTATATTTAATTTGCAGTCGTACCTCAGGCATTTTAAACATTTACTTATATAACCATATAAAACACCGAGATAAGTTTATAACATGATCAAAATAGGTATGAATTCATGAAGTCTAAAATTTAGGAAGCATTTTATAACAGATGAGAATAAATTTTAAAATCTAGCTTTTTGTTCATTAGCTATATAGTCTCAACTAAGAAATAGTTACTTGCAGATGTAATTCAGTTTAGTAGTAGAAATATAATTGGTTTTGACATGGGTTCATATGATAGTTTATCATGTTGTTGTTGCCTTTGTTGTTGGAGGAATATTGTGATATTAAAGTTTGGAATATTTTCCTCAGATTCCTGTAATTTAGGAAGCAATCAGTCAAAGAATAAAGAAGAGATTGATTTTATTGTATCAAGGCTCTGATTTCTGAGAGTGTTTATATAGCATCATCTCTAATGGGTGCTGATGGCTGGGCCTAGGCAAAAGCATCTGTTTTCAAAATTCTGACCCTGATTAATTCAGTGAAAGCCCATAGGGATTTAGAGACTTTAGACTTCCTGTAGCTTGACCCTTGACCTTTTGCATTTCTTTCTTCTAGTACCTTGACATTGAATACAAAGGATTTCTTAAATGGAAAAATACTGTTGAAGAGGTGATAGATATTAAAAAAATAGGGTACATGAGGAAAAACTGTGCAATTGGTAGTTTAATTTCTAAGTCTTTCTGCTCTGTTTTTATTATTCTCTGTATTTAAATATTAATAGAGTCAGTGCTACTTAAGCAAAGTCATTTGTATCATCTCACTAGCCTACATGGAATCAAGGCAGAATGAACTTCAGCTCTCTAAGTGAACAGGAGATAGCAATGCAGCATGACACAGAAATGATTGAATTTGCCAGCAGTGTTTGTGCAATGCTTGCTAATTTACAAGGGCATTTTCAAGTGATTCAGTGGCTGGGATTCCTTGGGGGCAGTTCTCTTGGGCACTGAAACTGAATCAACATTTAAATGGTTTTACTTTTAGAGTGGCTTAGAAAAATCATAAGTAAATAGATTTTTTTCATGATTAATACAGCAACTGCAAATCCTGCAAGGATCATTTGCTTTACAAAAGGAGAGAAAACTGTTCTCATTTGGTGGGGCATTTTGCACTGTGTTCATTAAAACTGTGAAGAAATGTAAAATGCAGGTTGCTGGAATAAGATGAGTCCAAGTACTCACTGATCTGGATGAATCAACTCCCCCTGTAGAAAATAATGGATCTTCTGTGCAGGAAATAAATCGAGCTGTAAGTCGGAGATCTGAATTCTCCCTGTTTTGCCACTGATGTGCCTGTGCCAAGGCATTCCACCTTTCCCTGCTTGAGGTCTGCTTTGGCTAGAAACAGGAGAGGTGATGACGTCTTTCAGAACATCCAAATAATAATTTTGAAGTCATTATGTGTTATTTCCATCCCTGAAGTTCTAACTCCAACCTCCAGGAGCTCCTATCATTATTTTCCTTTGTAACTTTCCTCAATATGTTTTAAAATATGACTATTAATGTTTTGCTTCAGTGCCCACATTTCAGCAGAAGAGCATAAGGAGGATTGCTCTGCTCCTGTATATGTACTTCTTCTGTGTACTTGGTGGCTGCTAGATATTTGCCATGTTGATGAACTAAATACCTGTGCTCATTTGAATGCTGTAAAATCTAGTAAAGCCAGAATTTGAGGGCTAGATGTCTCTTTTCATAAGAGAAAGGAAGGTGACATAAGTATGAGCAAGTGACAAGGCTCCTTTCTTGCCTTCTTGATCTCCTGTGTTATTGAAGTCCAGACAAAGTCAAATCAAAAGTCTTTCTTAATTAGACAATGACTTTGGTAAGTAGTTGGCTTCAGTGAAACTGCTTAGACTTCATCTTTGCTAGTTTCCACCCATGGGTCTATATTAACTCTATTTAAAAAAAAAAAAACTTTCTCACTTTACGTAAGATAATATTCTAAATAGCATATTTATGGAGTACTTGATGATTTAAATGTTTTTCTCTTGCAAAATCTCTGGAAGAAAAGTTATAAAATTCAATTCTAGAAGCCTTTAGGGAAATAGAAAGCCCAAAATGGCAATCCTTTGTAATCAAAATGAGGTAAATATATTTTTCTCTTTGGTTTTTTTTTTTTTCCCTAATGAACTCTTGAGATTTTAAACATTGTAAAAGGGCTTCCTGGAAAAAGCATAGTTGGCGATTGCCTGAAGAAGCATACTAGAGAATTCAGAAAAACAGCAATGCTTCCTCTGTCTCATATATAGCAAAACATTGGAAAGTTAAGTCATTGTTCTTGCTAAAGCAGTAGTTCACGTTCTAGGGTATGAAGACTGTTGCTTGACTCTTAATGTTGGTATTATTGCCTATTTTACATTCCCTTCCAATTCCTTGAATTTTCCTTGACTGCCCTAATTGTGAAGTAAAGAAATATTCTCACAAGGTCCTTTGGCTGAGCCTGCATCAGGCCCCTTAGCTTCTGCCAGCTTAAATACTTTTAAGCTTCACAGGTTTACCCAATGTAGCTCCTTCCCCAAATCTGTGTCCTTGACACCATCCAGTAGTGAAATTCCTAGTTATACTAAACTTTTAAAACAACAGGCAACTTCTGTCTCTGAACTAAGGCTTCTTTTTGCAAGGCTATTTATTATCTAGAGAAATACTGCAAGATTTTAATTTTTTTGAGGCTTTTTGGTACATAGATATGGGTTTTGGGGTTGGGTGGTTGGTTTGGGGCTTTTTGGTTGCTTTTTATTGCATTTAGACAAAGTCATTCGGTTCATATCCTTGTACAAATAACTCAAAAGTAAAACTAAAGAACTGAAAGGACTTCTGGGAATTGAGTAGCACTCACGAAAAATGGCCTGCTGCCTCTGAAAACTGCAAGTCAGATATGAAATTTCTTTGATAACAAAACTGGAATTTCATATTTTAGTTTATATACATATTCAACCTTATATTACTATATGTGCATGCTTTCTTCCTGACATACATGTGAACTTTCCCTCAAAAATTTTGGTGATTGCTAAAATGACACTGGATTTGACAGAAGACTCAGATACAGTGGCTAGATATACCTCAAGTGGTTAAGATTCAAATCACAATACATCAGTCAAGTTTGGGGAGCTAGCAGTAAATACATTGAACTAATCTCAGAAGGAAGTTGGTTTAAAAGCAGCTGATGCTTCCCAGGAACCCTTATGATGTTTGAGAATATAATTAAGGGTAGAGCTCCTGAAGTCTGGCTTGGCTGCAAAGTCTGTGTAAAAACATAGGCTTTTAATGTTTCTCTTTTTTTATATCCTTACCTCCTAGTCTATTCACATTGAAGTGAATTTTATTAGATCTTTACTTTGGAACCTACTTTTATTTATTTCAGGTTTATAAACCCATATTATTTATTTCATTTTTTTGTTTTAGAAGCACAGTGTGAGAACCATCATACTTGGACTTCTGGAAATACTACCATGTGAATTATAACTGGAGATCTCTACCCAGGCAAATGGCTGCAAATGTCCTCTCTGACAGAAGATATTTCTCTCTGTTGGAGGTTATTGCTATGTATCTTTCTTAGTAGTGAGATTTTTGAAAGTACTCGAACAATTAGGGGATATGTGGCAACAGTGTGTGATCACAATTAGTGGCTAATTTCATTCACTTCGAGGATGCCACTCTATAAAATAATGGGGAAACTGTGCTGGCTCCAGGGCAATCTACACTGCAGCAGTGTACGATTGGTCACTAACAACGAGTGACACCAGGCAGAACCATGCCTTAGAGTTTTTATCCACATCATTAAACAACTGGAGTTTTGCCCGTAATTTAGAGCAGAAGACTGGTGCTGGAGAGTTTGGGTCATGGATATGCTCTTGATTTTTTTCATGAGATTAAACAACTCATCTTTTCTCTGAGCTAACTTTTAAGGTCAATTTTTGGGTAAGATTCTTTCAGCATTGCTGAGCACCATGATTTGCACTTCCAGATGTTACTGCAATATATGCAATACCTATAATGAAAAACACCAGTTCACCTTTGCATAGGAAACATTGAGTGTAAAGTATACACTAGCCTTGATTGAATAGATTAGCCTTCAATCAGTAAGATCTACCTATTATTGTTCAGGTAGATCTAAGAATATATTTCATCTGTCTCCAACCCATGCTATCAATCTAGACTGTTAAATCTTTCCTCAATGGATACATTTGCTGTTTTGTCTTATAATTGGAAAAAGTTTGGAGAATAGTTTTCACCGATCTTCTTTTCTTTTTAGATGAGTCATTGACATTAGCAGATTTATAGATATTAGTCAGCTATTTGTTTATATTTTCAGAATGGAGATAGACCTTAATGAAAAAGAAAACACTACTGGCTTTAGAGTTAAGGGAGAACACAAGGCAGTTTGTGTAAACCTTGTTGCAGCTCATTGCTTTCAAACAATAGAAGCAAGGTGGGGTTTATTGAACGCTAGAGATATACCAGATCTATCTGTCTTTGACTTTGGAACCATGAAGAAGACCATTCACTTGGATTGTTCAGCCCAGATTTTACCCTAGCCTCGAATGTGCTGAGTCAAGGCTGTAGGAGCTGAGCAAGCTTGGCAAGAGCTGTCATGTGAAGCAGAGCTTATTGCTAAGACTCAGGCACTTCCAAACCACAGTCTCACATACCCAGAGCAATGTAAGATACACAGCCAAGTCTCTGTGCTAGGCTCCTTGGAAAACCTTAACTTTAATGTAATTAAGCATCATAGTGATCTTCATTCGCCTTGATGGTGCAGGTCTCACGCACCTTGCTGACAGTTTCACTGTGTTACTGCATTATGTCTCTACTTTGATTAGGCCCAGATTCATTTAATTAGCAGGTTGTTTGATCAATTAGATAATGAACCCTAAAGTCACCTTCTTGCTTAGATGTGCTTTGAACAATTTTGATCCTAGTGACAGATCCTCATGACAGAAAAATGTAATTAAGATGTGAACACACAAAAATGCTTATATGACTCTGTAGCATGAAACTAGAAATACTTTGAACTCTAAAATATAGACGACATTGAACTCAATAAATATAAATTCTAAGGTTTTATCATTTATCATTTGATTATATCTGTGATGAATAGGAGAAAGATATTTGAAAGTATCTTTGCTCCCACTTCATTGATTTCTCTAACACCAGAGTTAGGCTAATAATGAGACAAAATTTAATGTAGTTTAGTGCTTATCTAGCACTGTTGTAAAATGCTCTGGAATTTGTAATGGATAGTAGTAGGTAAAAAACCAAAAATGAGGAAAAAACCCAACCCAACCAACCCATGACCATTTACGAGAAAACTTACTAGCAAAATTCTGACACATTGGGATGGAGTGGGAAGTTCCCCTTCAGACTATCAGAAATTGCCTCAACTTTGTTGAATTTGGAATAAGGATGGACCAAGGTTCATCTTAGCTTGTGAGATTTGAGAAGGCCACATTATGCCATGCAATAAAAATAAAAGCTAGGGGAAAAAAGTGAGTTATTTTCAGGGATTGACTTCTCTCCCTATCTTTAGGTTTTACTCTGTTTCTATATTTGTGCTTTGATATTTCAGCTTCTTCATGTAGAAGATGTTCTTCTATATTGAAGCTTGGGGTGTAAGTAAAGAATAAGTGTTTAATGCAAAATAAGTTGCAGTATCAATTAATGTGTCAGTTTTTTAATTGCTACAGGAACCATATTAAGGATTCATACACTGATCAAATTCCTGTGCTGGCACCAAAATTTTAGCCAAATACATAAACAAGGAAGAAAGAAGGCTTATTTTTTTCAGCTGTTCAGAGTCATTTAAGAGGTAGAAACTTAATCTAGAGGGTGTTGGAATGAGAAACAAAAACTTCTATGTGTGCTTAACAAATGTGTGCACATGTTCAAATATATGTGTCTATAGGATTCTTGTGTCAAATATTTCTGTTCATTATGTTTTCTTGTTGTGATTGTTAACTTTGAAGCGTGCTTAGTAGGGAAAGGTATTAACTGTTTTCTATTAATCTAATTTTACTGTGTAGCATTGGCAATATGTAAGCTGTTCAAAATCTGAAAAATAAAAAGTATTTCTGTCTGCATTACTGGTGAATAGTGAGGAATCCTATTATTATTTAGGTATTTTGTTTGTATTGTGCTAGTGCATGGTGTATTGTCTAGTAGCATTCCACTTTGATAGAATTTTTCTTTCAAACTTCTAGACCATCTGTAGAATTGGTTATTATTTTGCTCTGTTATTTGAAAACACCTCCAGTGATTCAACAAAATTATACACTGTTTGAATTAAGAGAGAGCTCTTGAAGTTTGGGGTGGTTGTTTTTTTAAAAATACTGGACTTGATAAAAGGAAATTATTAATGTAACTAGCTGGTACCAACATTAAAACATCCCACTCGAAATGCAAATATCAATCAAATAAGAGCAGGGTTAATTATGTTCTCTAGACTTCCCCACCATCAGTGCTAGGTATTTAAGAGTTTTTTCTTGAACATTACTCACACTTAGTGGAATATGTTCTCCATTTTCTTTTTTGTGCTTTAGTTACATACTTGTTTTCATATATAAGTCCCAAATTCTTGAAGAAAAGCAAAATCCTCATGTCTAACAAAGTCAGTTTTGTATTTGTTCTTTCCATTTTCTTCTGATATCAACGTGATACTCTCTTTTTCATTTCAGTAGGAGGTCTCTCTCAATTAGGACAATTAGTCCTTTGGAAGATCTGATCAACATCTTCCTTACGAAGTAGGATATTCCTAATATTTCTGTTCTCCAGCTACCTAACAGGAACACAAGAATGGTCTTCCCAAGTCAGACCAAACCTTCATGTACTTCGCTATATTTTTCCTGTAAAAGCACACAATAGATAGGTAGGAAAGATTACAGGAAAAGAGCAAAAGCATAATAACGATAATAACAAGAATAACAACAGTAATATTAATGTATTTATTTAGTCTCTAGTATTTTCGACTTAAAACTTTGTTTTTGTGATACTCTTGATAGCTGGTCATTCGGCTAGCTTGTCTCCTCAGTTTTTGATGCAAGGTCGCCCAGGTAACTGCTGTTATCATGATGAATACTTCAACATAAGGGTAGTGATACTGGCCCAGGTATTTTTTTTCTGTAAGGAATTACATGAACACATCAAAGACCTGGAGCTTGTCAACTGTTTTTGCTTCCTCCCTAGCTAGATATTCATCAGTCTCTGACTCTTTTCAGTTCGGATTAATTTCTGAGCCTCAAGCAAATTTATATTTAATAAATTGTATTGGTTTACTCTTCCAAACATTTGTCTAGCATCCATTTGTATAACTATGTGCTTTCTGAAAAAGTATTTATTTTTGTGTACTGATACATACACTTTTTACCTTCTAATGCTTGTACAGAGAGATGCAGCAAAACCTGGACACAGTGCTCCAGGTGAGGCCTCACCAGGGCTGAGCAGAAGTGAGGTGATTTTGCAGTAATGAAAATCATTACAGCAAAAATAAATAAGAGGGAAAAAGTGAGTTGCAGAACAAACCTCATAGATTCCATGTGTACTAGGAAGTCTAAAATACTGTTTCAAGCAAACTAAAGTGAGAAAAATTAATAAAACATTAGGGTTCCTGAGGTGCTCTGGAAACCTGCATTCCTTCTTACATAAGCCTAGGTGCAAAAATGGGCAACTAGAACAAGGTTTACACAAGCTGCCTCATGCTCTCCCTTAACTCTAAAGCCAGTAGTGTTTTCTTTTTCATCATCAAATCAGCTTAAGCCAGACTTACAGAATTTCAAAGGAACATGCTCCAGAACCACCAGGTCCCTTGCTCTGCAGCAGACAGAGAGGTGGTTTTAGATAATGTCTCTAAATAGGGCTGACATGCTTTCTGGACTTCCCACTCCACTGGAAACTCTGACAAATTTGTCCTATTGCCAAGGATTTTGTGAAAAAAATAATGTCTTGTAAAATTCCTGACCAGTCTTATTATTCAGCCCACTAAGCATAAAATCAAATCTAGGAGGTGTCCGTTAACTCTCAGGGAAATCTGGCTTTATTTTATTAAAAACAGAAAAAAAACAGTGGATATTTACACATGCACTGTAGCAATTTCTGCAGCAAATTCCAGTATATACGTGTGGCCAATAGTCATTTTAAAGAGCAAAAAGTATCATATCTGACTGCAGAATGGTAAGATAATTTGAAACTTAAAAATATTACTTCATTATAAATCATAAGGATTGTCAATAGCAGCACAATGACTCACCAAAGCAGGTAACTCATTATCATGACCTAAATATAAAAGTAGGAATGGCTCTGTTAAAAAGAAAACATTAAGGCATCCTGAGGAAGGAAAAATACCAGCAGCTAAGTTTGAGGAGGTCTATATAGAAACATTCATATTTTTAAATGTTAAGCTAATTCATTACTTTCCATACAATAATACAGTCTAACCACAGGAAATACATGAATTTTGAACTCTGCCTTGTGTGTAAAGAATCCTGGGAAGCATGCCTGCTCACACAGTGTTACAAATAATAGCATAAATTATTAAAGCTGACAGAATTTTTATAGCTAATGCATGTATGCTTTGCACTCTGCACTTTCTTCAGCTGGGACAATGAATAAACACCAATAAGGTCTTGTTTCTGCAGTTCATGTGCCGACACAATGATGTTATTTGTGATCATAGCTCTGCAGGAAGATGTTAAAATATTATGAAAAAAAGGTGAGAAAGAGGCAAATAATCCCCTGTGTTTAAATTAAATTTTCAGTTAACCATACATTCCTGTAATAGTTCTTTCTTTAATGGAAAATATAAATAATTAAAGAATGCACATTTACATATGTGTCCAATGGCTTTGATGATCTCATTATTGAGACTGACATTGCTCTTCATGGTATTTCTGGTAAACAATTTTTTTTTGTATGTGGGGAAAAATCCTATATTTTTGATCTCAAGCTTTAGAGAGATTTATGAAAACAAATGATTTTAAAAAGGCTTTGTCTTTGAGCTCAAAAGAAAGGGAACTAGCAGACATAAAAAATAATTTTGCCAATAATTTCTGTACCTTGCTACATTTTTGAATGCTTAAATCTTATTTGCAGCCACCATCAATAAAACAACTTTAAAATGCATTTTGTGCATGCTATGTTCAGGCACTTGAGTTTGCTTTCTAAGAGTCAGCTTTAGAACAACTAATAGTGCAGTATTTGGGAAATGGACTTTGATTTTAATGCAGTCAAGCTGGCTGGGGTAAGAGTAAATTTGTAGAAGTGCTAGGTAAGTTGGAAAATATAGAGATTGACAGCTGTGGTCTAAAGAATTTTGTTACAGTTTTCTGCATTTCTTGTATATCATATTTTGCTGAATATTTCTCATTTATTTTTAAAAGATATTGTTCATGCAAATGAGTTTCAATGCATTCACACGTTTTATCATTATGCATATACATACTCAGTTTTAAGTGTGGTGCAGAAGGAAATGCCATAGATTTATTTTTGAACTGTGGTCACGAGAGTTTTAATTGCTTCTTTATGTGAAAAGCTTCTCGTCAACAACTTTGGAACATGCCTTGTCCTCTAATTACTCTTTCTGCAAAAATTGTCCATGCTCAGAGTTTCTCTGACTGTCTTTTTCCTCATTACTCTCTGCCCACTTTTAGAGTATGAATAGCTATCAGTACGTGATTTTTCTTTCATATCCTGCCAAGGGAGGTCTCTACTGTGCACAGCAATGTGTTAGTGATTTAAAAGAATCCTTCTCTGCAGGAAGCAATAACGCTAGAAATGATTTAAACAAAACCTAAAATGTCACCTTAGAGTAATGAAATTCCTTCATCAAGCAACACAGAGTTGACACTTCTGTGAGATCCTTTAAAACTCAGATTAAGAAGAGAAAATTAAACTTGAAATGACAGGAAACAAAACCAGCTCTGTTTCTCCTGGAAATAGTTGAGAACAGTATGTTGATTATTCTCAGACAAGCTGCTTTCACAGGCAGTGACCCTAACTCAGCATAAAGAACAGCTAACAACATGGCTTTAGATGGCTGGCAATGTTAGCTGTTGGTCGTCATTTAAAAAATGAAATAGCAGTCTGTCTTGGAGCTGGCCCATCTGTAGCTTCACTCATATGTCCCGTCATATGCAGGGAGACAGTTGAGGAGCTGCCTTACTGGCTCAACCTGGAGATTATTTTCATCCTTTTCCCCATCCCTGAGAGTGGGCAGTACAAGTGCTCTGGTGGAAAATATAGAATTCCTTGACAGATGGCAGTTATAAAATAACCTGTGTGTAAGGGAGATTTCTTTTAAATTCACCTCAATAAATGTATCAGTGCCTGCTTGGAATTGCAGGGCTTTGTAGCTGTTTTATTCAGTTCAATAAAGTTGTGAGTTTAAGCCTCTTGAGATATTCGCGATACCAACAAACACCCCTTGACCCCCACATTTAAATGTAGATACACCTGTACCCATGGTGCTACCCTTGGTGGTGAATGGCAGAGACCACCTGCCTTTTTGGGGTGTTCCTTGGTCTTAGTGGAGCACAGATGTGAGAGCATACCACTGGGGAACTGTTTCTGTGAGCTGCAGCTTTCCTGAATAAGGATTTTTACATGTCCTATATGGACACTCTGGTGTCACTTAACAACACTGCATTTGGCTGCATAAGACTGCAAAAAATAGACATTCATAACATTTAGGCTGAATCCTGAGGTTGGAATCTTCAGCTTCTTTGAGGATCAATTAGATGGGAACTTAACTCAGATAGTCCCTGCACACACCACCATTTCCCTCTCAGCTGCTCAGCTGCGTGTGAGAGTTTAGATGTAATTTTGCCTTGGGCAGAGAGCCAGTCCTGCAACGCTGAAAGAAGTGATAGTTCAGGGCTGCTCTTTTACTTCTTTTCATCACTGCTGAGTGTTGTTTTACTTTCCTCATTTCAGAAAGAAACCCATCATCCAGTGTGTGGGCTGTCAGCAGCTCCCCGCACTCTCATTTTCTGCTGCAGTACAGCCCGATGGGGACTGCTGGCCATCCACGATGTTTACACACCCCGGCTGCTCTGCCCCCAGCTTTGCAGCCTCCTTTGCCTGCAGTGGATGCCCATAAATTCCCCCTGCAGACACGGCACTGCACGGAGTGTGATCAGCACGGCAGCAGCCGCAGTTATAGGGAGAGATGTCTGCTTCCTGCGGGGAGAGATTTTACCATTTTGGATCAGGTCACACAGCCATGACTTTCAGCATCTTGCTTTAAGCAATGACCAATACCTGATGTTTTAAATGAAGCTGAAAGCACCTAACAATGTAACTGGAGAATTGTATGTGGCAGAAGGGAAGAGTTTATTTTACTGGCTCTGGGTGCCTGTGGAATGAGAACCCAGCTACTTCTATAATAAATCATAAAACCAGGAGTCCCTTCTGTGTCTGGAGCTGGACTTAGGAACACTTGATGATAATGACAAGCTGTCTTTAACTGGTCTGGGAAAAAAAAACCATAGAGCCAGAGATGACTTCTGCAGCACAGACTTGGTGAAAAAGGTATTTTTCTATCTAGCTACATTTGCAGGCAAATTGGAATTTTCCTGGCCAAACTAACAAACCATTGACTGACGTGCTGCTAAACCTAGCACACTGTGCTGTTAACACTGGTTCATTATATTTTATTGCTGATTGCAAGGCTGCTGGTATGGAACACTGTGTTCAGATAAAGCTCCTCTGAAGCACCATTGTGAAATAGGGGAACCCTGATAACTATGTACAAATTGAGATAAATTTAATGGGTTATAAAAGCAAAGTCCATGCACATATGTTTTTAGAAACTAATAATAATTTCCCTGTTCTAGTGATCAGGTAATTTAAAAACCTATGATCTTTGCTGATTTTTATTGGCTGCCATAATTTTGATTGAATTGTTTATGCTGACAGTGATAATGAGACTAAAATGCTCTGTTTAATGTAATTTGATTTTCAAGGTTTCAGAAGAACTGAAAACATGGGTGGCAAATTTTTAGATGAAGTCTTTGATGATGCAGAGTTTCAGGAGGTCATCTTAGTGCATGCTGAATCCCAGCTGCAGTGAGCTGTACATCTCTGTTATGCTGATGGATGTGTTTTCAAATGAAACACCTATATATCCAGCACTTATATTCTATTGATATAAGGGTACCAATTGCACCATAAGAACGGGTTTTTTTAAACAAACAGGTTTTCAACAAAGAAAGATTTCCCAAGTGAATCCATCTTAGAAAAATTGGGGTGAATTTTAGATGGACTACACAGATCTGTTCCTGTGTTGGTAGGCTTGTTTCCCTGTGCTGCTAAGGATAAACTAGAACTGTTAATTTAATGTGATTAAAATACTGAGCTATCAGCTTTTTTTTTTGTTGTTTTTAAGTGAAGTTTTTGGTCACATAAGAAAATATATTTGCCAATTCAACAGGACACATTTGAAAGAGATTTTGAGTAATTCTGGGGACTGGAATGTTATTCTCTCATGTTTGTGTCTAGCCCAATACAGACACCACTAATTAAGGGAATGCTCTTTTGGTTCACTTTGTAAAGATTAGCTTCATTTCAGTGAAGGCAAAATCTTGCATCCTGATTTAAAAATAGGTATTGCAGACATTCCACAGAGGAAAGCTCTTTGAAATGTCTCCTTGGGTACATGCAGTTCCCTGCATTTGTGCTTAGTAGTAGAGCATAATTAGATTTCAAATTAATGGATCATGTGACTATCCTCAAACAAGACTAGGCTAGGGTGAGTCAGTAGGCAAGTGAGTTAATTTCGTCTTTTGAGACCATAATTCTAGTCCCTATTTCTTTTTTAAATATGTGTCTCTATGAAATATATATGTTTTCGTATGATTATATATTTACCTCTCAACTAACAACAGAGTACACAGTCAGTTGGGCTAACATCCTTGGCAGGATGAAACAGCACTTGTAAATGTCATGATTTGTCTGGAACCCCACACTGCAAACAAGTATATGAGGAACTGGTCTTAGCAGCTTTAAGGCATGATTATGCTATGAAATAGAAAATGGTAACGAAGACGCTCATCTTGCCATTTCATTACCTCTCCCCAGAAGCAATTCAGTTTCATTTGCATGGCACAATATTCAGGTTGTTGAATCCTAGTCTCTCAGGACTGTCTCAAAGGACTGGTAATGGTTTCAGATCCTCTGCATAAACATCCACTGCATACTATAATTCTGCACTTTCTCAGCTCCATCATATTTTCTTATTTCTATCTGGAGTGCAGGCATTAGTGAGAACATAATAAGGGGTGGATGACACTAAATTAGGGATAGAGGACATCACAACATGGCTCTTTCTAACTTAGAAATAGGTGATCTATATATTACTCAACTGACCCCAACAGAAGAAGGCTTTTAAACTTCAGGAAAATTACAACAAACAATGCTAAAACAAGCTGCAAAGGGTAGCTCTGGCTCAGATCTTTAAAATTAGGTAGATACCTTACTCCTACTTTAGGAATTAAGGATTTGATTATCATGAAACATGCTGGCTTCAGTCCTTTAAATCTCCATGTATTTGGGCTTATCTCTAAATGACTCACAAGAAAATACATGTAAGTGAGAGAGGATCAGATGTAGCATTTAACAGGGATGAAAAGAATAGAGATCTTCTAAAAATTAAACAGGACTGCATTTCTTTTCTTCTAAAAACATATGGAGTGTAATGAACCTCTTGTGGAAAGAAAGTGTTTTTCTAATTATTTTACTGGGGCCAGCATTTCCTCCCCAGAACCTAATTAAAATTATTTCTTTCAGATAGTTGTTGGGGGTTATCTTGTAGGATGGATAAAACTCTCTTGTAAAGTCTGTAGAAATTAAATTCTTTAGATTTTTATCCCCAGGCTCTGCAAAAAGTATTTCCAGGCTTTTGAATAGTTTATTATCATCAAAACCACTGTGTACATTTCAGGCTATTGCATAACAGGCTATTGTTCAGTAAGTTCTGTTGGCAGCACTTTTGGATGGGGGGAGGAGATGAAGTTAAAAATTTTTTAAAAAATTAAAAATAAAATAAGGCAGCTTATTAAGAAGATATATTTTCTAATTATTTTTTTTCTGACAAGCCCTATGTTTTTTGCATTATTTGCCAGTATACCACTTAAACTATATCACATGGTCAGAGGAATAATTGACCATAAATCAATTATTCTGTTTCATTTATAATTACAAAAGAGTGTTTTTCATGTTCAGTTTGCTGGTGTGCAACCTTTTCAGTTGGTTTTTCACACCACATGAGTCAGTGGCACTAATGAGCCAGATATGGTTGTAGTAATTAGCTGAAATGAGCTTCTTGATTTTTCCCCCCCTGCGACTTCTTTTTATTTCTTTTTTTTTTTTTTTTAATCTGACTCTTTATTGAGAAAGACTATATAACTCTATGATCTTGAGTCAGGAAGCTACTCTGCTGAGTTTCAGGATCAAATCAGCTTTAGCTCAGACTGAGTAATGACCCCAACAGCATCTTTCAGCAGCAGGGTGTAAATTTATAATCTTCACTATTGCAGCACAAAAGTTCTGCTACATGTATTACGGGAATTTCCCCATTACCTGTGGCACAGGACATAGTTTTCTTCAACTAAGAGTTGCAGCTGATGGCAAATGTCACATACAGCACTCAGCTTTATTGTGAATGAACATGCAGCAGGGTAAAAAAATCCCTAAACTGCTTACAAAAGCCAAGTTTTAATTCTGTTTTTCTATAACAGGTTTAAGATTAACTTGTGAAGACTGATCGTTTAGATACATCAGGTATCTGATACTACATGTAGGCAAGGAAGTATAGGTGGAAAGAAAACCATGAAAGACTGACTGGTTTGGACAAATGCTACTTTCATTTCCAGCAAACCTAGAGTTCTACCCTATTAAGTGAGTATGAATAATTTTTTCCTATACCAACATTTTGAGTGACACCATAAAATATAACAAAATTTCACTTTTAAATGCATTTTGGACAATAAACTACAGATCTTATTCTCTTGGCATAGCCTTTTTTGCATTTTCTAGATTTTGCAGCCAGCTGCTTTAAGTAACAAGAAAAAAATTAGTAGCTCATACTTGTGAGTAAGAAAGAAATCAGCATCAAAAATTATGGGTACTTTTTTTATAATGCAGCCCTGATAGTTTTATACATTTTTTTCCAACTCAGCTGAAGTGCTGTGAGGCCTCACTAAGATCAAACATTAAAAATAATGGAAGGCTGTGATCATCTCCAATATACGTTGTTAACTCACGTTTAAGAGAGGTCTGTAACTTTAAACAGAAAGGTGATACCTTTGCATATTGCATAAGAGAATGTGTTGCTGGTAAGGGGTGTGGCATCTGCCTGAAGGGACATGTGGGAAACAGCAATGTCATCGAAACATTCCAACTTCTCTTCTGAAGTCCTCCTAATCACTTCATTGGTCAATGGCACAGGGCTTATCCTTGAGTGAGGTGACTGGACAAACAGAGGAGATAAAGTGATTAGTTTAGTTTCTGCAGTTCAAAGTAGCTGATCATTTAGTACCTGCTGCTGAAAGTGTCTCTAAGGTGGATTAAATACTATCATGAGAACAGCATTGCTTAGACTAAAAATGAAAGCTTGAGCTTGGGACTTTTGATTCTTTATTTGTTTGTCAATTTTGGCATGGCTTTGGCAAGTCATAATTCATCAGGAGAGGAGTGAAAATGGAATTTAAATTTAAATACTTATAATCTAAACCTTTTAATGTCTTCATTCCAGAGGAAAGACTCTCATGCATATCAAACACTAAATTCCTCATAACCATCTACCAGAAACCTCCCCTTGTTTATTCCTTGTGACAGAAATCCAATTGTCATTGTAAAGGACAGACACAAATTGTTGTAGAGGATCTTTATGACCCTGCTGTTGATTGAGACATTTTTGAGAAATACTGCATGAAATATAATTTTCATAAGAATATAATGAACTAATTACCAGACAAATATTAAAAAACTAGTCTTCATTCTTGCTCATTTACAGAGAACAAGGAGAGATGGTGTCCTTTGTTGTTGTTGTTGCTTTTCTTAAGTGTATGAATATTCGCCTGCAGTTACCTGAACTAGCACTTGGGTGAAATGTTGGATCAGGAGTTTGAGTAACTATTTAAATGGATGCAGTGAGACAGAGCCTGTGCCAGTGAAGCTACACTGATTTATACAAGCTGTGGATCTGGCCTGTGAATTTTATTTTTGACAGTAACCACCATTACAGCATAGTCAGGACTTTTTGCAGGCATTCTTCATGACATAGAGCACTGGCTCAGCATCCATAACTAATTTGGTGTTGAATGAAGTGATCGCGATGAACTGAACTTATATTGAAATTTCCCATTGAGAGAACATTCAAAAAATAGTAAAATTCAGCATGTGTTCAGAAAAATGCACCTTTTTCTCAGGGGAATAAAAAGTCAGGTCATTTTAGTTGAAGTATGGATCTTTGAATTTTATTCATGTTTTTGATGGTTGTGTCAGCATATAATGGACAGAGTGGCATGGGCAAGGATCATTGGATTGCAAATGGAATTGATCATTATTCCTTACAGTCTGCTAGGAAGGTGAAGCAAACCCTAGTCCAAAATCCTTGAATCAACAGCTTGAAAATCCAAATTTCAGGAAGGCAGCAGTAGCTCTGTACCAACTTCCAGGTATGCTGTCTGCTATTTCTGCATTGCCTATTCGTATTGTTCAGCAATGACTAATAAAATTATTTCTCTCATTTCCTAGTATGTTCTTACTTTGCCTTTCAGTAAAAATTGGGAGATAAAGAATAACATCAAAGAGCAATTGAATATAGTCTAGCAAGCGCATTTCTCACTCTTAAGTACTGCTTGTTAAATTTCATTTTGAAAAATGAAGCTGTATTTAGTATAAATGTGAGGGATCCTGGTGAGAAAAAATACCCCAAATGTTAGAAGAAAAAAAATCTTTACTTTTTGCTGCTATATAATTTTGAACTTAGCAATTTGTACTACACTTAAGGAAAAAAAGAAATTGCCAACAACTTGAACACCAGACTGCGGGTAAATGAAATTTTTAAAGGAGGATTTAGTATTCTTTAAGAAGGAAAAATGAATTTTGTCAGTTCTTAGAAGATCCTTAATTAAATTGAAAGGTGACTTTCTGTGCTACTTTTATACATTAAGGAGAAACTATTAGGCTGTTTTGCTGACTTCAGTATACTGGAGTCTCACTGGGCTGCTTTGTGGAACTGCAGAAAACTTTCCCTCTTTAAACAGTTGTAAAGTATTATGAAAAGATTTTAATACGACTTCGCTCTCTTCTTATGGTTACCTTTAGAGTGGACTTTAAATCCTGGTGTTTCCCACTGAACATCAATTTCTTACCTGTTCTAAGTAAGAAAAGTTGCTCAAGCAGTCTGGACAGCAGACACTGAATGTTAATAGATGCCACCAAATGATGGTTACACTCTGAGGAAGAGGTAAAATAACTCATAGCTGTTTCCCAAGTAGTCTCTCATGCCCTGTCTCACTCGGGACAAATGCCAGGGAAAAGAGAGGCTGTCTAGCACATGCTTCTGCAGACACTGGTAGAAAGATTATCAGTATGCTTAGTTTCCTGTTAACTAAAATACGTAGGGTATTAGTCTCGTTGCATTGGATATCTGGCTTTTTGTCTCTCCTAGAAAGGATCCATTGCATCTGCTGAACAAAATGGAAAGTTGCAAGAAGCTATTTTGTTACATTCATGAAAGCAGGTTGTTCTCCCAAGCTAATTCTACAGCAGTGCTCTAGTACTATTCTGAGAGATATAACAGTTCTCTAACATGATAGAGATGAATGAGAAATCCACTCCACTTGGAGTTCAATCCTTTTCTAAATATGTATTTTCCAAAACACTAGGGAAGTTTACCCTAATTGTTTTATGTCAAATTTGAGCATAGATGTATAGCCCAGATTTCTAAAGTTTGCCTTTGATTTCAGTTGAAGATAGCAGTCTTCAGTATTTCTTGATATAACATGGTAAACTATAGAAATTCTGTTATGATTCTCTCCAGAAATACTTAGATTTCAGTGGAGAATAAACTAACTGTGAGATATATATATATATTCTTTGTCAGTGTAGGATTTAAAACTCATAGGGAAAAACCTAAATAAAAGTCAATATATAACTCTAAACTATTGCCATCTACAATTGCCAATTACAGAGAAAAATATTGCCTTCACTCTTCTGAAAAGGAAAAAAAATTATAAAGAGCAGCCGCAGGAAAGTGTTATGTATATCACTTTCTTTTCCCTATATAATTTTTTTCCTCATCCCCTCCCAGCTAGTCATAGCTTAGATTTAGATCTATGGCTGCAGTGCTAGAGGAAGTTTTTAAATCTGTGCATGTTCCTTATCTCTGATACATGGCAGCTGTCCTGCCTTCCATGAAATCCGTCTGACATTTAGATCCCAGTTCAGAAATCAAGCCTGGTAAAGGAAATCTCTGTGTTTCTATATGAAGAATGTGAGACGGAATTCCCTGCAGTCTTTGCTGTTTCTAGTTGCTGTGATTACATCTTGTCACTTTCTGAGCTTTCTTAAGCATCGAGCATATAAACAGCCATATGAATAAGGAAATTAAGGTGTTTTTCTGAAGATACTTGAACACAAGTTTTAAAATAATTGCATTTTTAAATTTGTGTGGTTCAAACGCAGACATTGACAAACAATTACTTGGTAATAGCTGCCATTAGGCATTCTTGCACAAGTGGATACATCTAGAAATTGGCAAACAACTGTATTTGCCTATAGGCAAATAGCAACATCCACTCTACAATTAATCGTGTAATCTTCCAGCTTAGGAAGTCCACTATGTGATGCAGGTCTGCCAGGCAGTTCAGTGTTGGTGATATACATGCTATGTATCAGTAATACTTAAATGAACTTACATTTATCATTGTTTTTAGTAGCTCAGAACCACATGGAGCTGGTGTGAAATACTCAGGTAAGAGAGTGCCTGATGATGCCAAAAGTCTTCAGGTACATCACAGGACGACTTGCACTATCCATGTCCACTACAAGTGCTTATATGGGCACCTGCTGACTGCTTGGAAATATTCTATGTCTTTATCCTCACACATCTTTCTGGAGTAGAAAGAACCCAGGAAATAGTTTAGAGCCAAAGAAAACTAGATTCATTAGCACTATTGTCCTTCATCTGTATTTTTTATGTGCTCAGGCTAGAGCAACAGCTAGAATTCAAAAATTCAGAACGTATTTTCTTGATAGGAAACAAATAAGTAGCTTTTTAAAATAGTGTTGAGCTATATTTAGGTGTATGAGGTATACCTATGCATGTAGAAATGCATGTGTTTGAATGAAACCTTCACTGGCTGTGTTGTGTTTTATTACTATCTTAAGCTATTGACCAGATCATATTTTTCATGTGTCTTTCGATATACAGAATGGAAAAATAGCCTGAATTCAGTACTTGGGCCCTTATCAGTAATGTTCTCCTTTTCTGGAAGCTATTTGTTACCATAAGGTATGACAGCTGCTTTAAATCAGCTGCATTAATATATTGACATTTTTGAATATTATATTGCTGGCTTTTTATAGCACCCTTTCATATATAGGAACTCTTTTTTTAGCTGTCTCAGTTACTATTTTTTCCCTTTATGTTCTGGGACAGTTTTAATTAAATGAAAATTACATTTCCATCTCCCTGAAAACTATCCTAAAAGAATATCATCAAAGCCCTAGTGCTTACATCAGCAGTAATCTGCACTTATATGACAAGGAGTCCTGACTGCACTGAAACCAAATGCAAAACTCCCTTTGGTTTCTGTAGGAGTAAATTTTTACCTATGATTTTCTCTCATGGAACCAGTTAAAAATGCAAGTGTGTGGTGATCTCATGAACGTGGAATACTGTATCAGCATTTGAGTCTGAACAGCTGGGCAAGCAGGCAGCACTGCTGATACTGGGCATTGCATCCTGTTGGTAACTTGAAGCAGATAAACAGCACTTTGGTGAAAGTTATCATTTGCTGGAGCAGTATAAGGTAGCTTTCCGGGATCTGATATGAATTTCTCATTCATGTAATAATACTTTGAATTTGGCCAGTGATTTTGACAAGCAGGCTATGAGCAGCCTACATAGAGAAGATATTCCATTAAGTAAATGTGTATTCATCAATTTTAAAAACACGTCTGTGTGAAAAGTAATCTATTATTTTTCTCTAAAAGACTTATTGTAGTATAAAGTTCCAGAGAGATAACATCTATTCTATCTTTATTATTTATGATTCTTGGATTTATAGGTGGTCTGGACAGAAAAAGAGTAACTCATATAATTTGCCAGTGTTTTTCAAAAATTCCTTTAAGGCCTTGGATTTTCATCAAGCTGCATTCAAAGCTTTCTTTGTTAATGATAACTTTCTAGGCAGGTCTACATTATCAATTCTTGAATAATTTGATATATTCTGCAAAGATATGCACTGTGTCTTGGATGCCTCAGGAAAACACATTGGGATAGATGATGTGGGATTTTGCTAGTGTCATATTTCAGCACATATAGAAAAATGATGCTCCAATATTAAGTTAGTCCCAAATTAATTTAACATTTGAAGAAAATTAAAACTGGTTAAAATAAAAATACTTTTTTTTTTTGCCATGTTAAAGTAGTTGACACAGTTATAAAACTGGACCTAGTTCTGTCACTTTAATTTTGCTTCCAGTGCCTGACTAAGCTAGCTAAAGGGGAAGGATGTTTATTCCTTGTTAAGGTAAAATCCAAATATGATCTTATATGGGCATGTGTGACCCTATGGTTATGCTTTACACAGTGATATTTGGGGGTAATGAACTTATTATTGGAATCTATAAATTAAAACATTAGTAATTATTCACTTTGAAGTGAAACTGATATTGGAACATGTTATGTTTCAACCTATCTTTCAGCAGTACTGTGGTACATGAAAAAACATCAGTCCTTTACCAGGTTGGGAACACATGTTTGTTAGAGAAGAATTGACACTCGAGAGAACATGTCTAATGTCAATGAGATTTGTAGAGTTTGTATCAATCTGTCCTCATGCCAGGAGAAGTCATAGAGCAGATTATCTTGAGTGCCATCACACACCAGATACAGGACAATCAGGGGATCAAGTCCAACCAAGATGGGTTTAGGAAAGGCAGGTCTTGCTCGGCCAACCTGGTCTCCTTCTGTGGCAAGGTCACCTCGCTGGTGGATGAGGGAAAGCCTGTGGATGTTGTTCTCCTGGACTTCAGTGAAGTCTTTGGAAGACACTGTCTTCCACAACATTTTGCTGGAGAAACTAGCTTTCCATGGTGTGGACAGGTGAACACTTCATTGGGTAAAAAACTGGCTGGATGGCTGGGCACAGAGTGGTGGTGACTGGAGTTAAAGCCAGCTGGCTGCCAGTCCAGGGATGGGCAGTGGAGATGGTGAAGGATATGGAGCACAGGTCTTATGAGGAGTGACTGGGGGAGCTGGGGGTGTTTAGCCTGGAGAAAAGGAGCCTCAAAAAGTGGCCTTATCCCTCTCTACACTGCCTGAAAGGAGGTTATAGTGAGGTAGGGGTTGGCCTCTTCTCCCAGGTAACTAGTGACAGGACAAGGGGAAATGGCCTCAAAATGCACCAGGGCGGGTTTAGGTCAGATATCAGGAAAAATTTCTTTACTGAAAGAGTGGAGGTTTGGAACAGGCTGCCTGGGGAAATGATTGAATCACCATCTCTGGAGGTATTTACAAGATGTGTAGGCATGGCACTTAGGGATATGGTTTTGTGGTGAACATAGCAGTGTCAGGGTAATGGCTGGACTGGATGATCCTGGAGGTCTTTTCCAACCAAAAAAATCTGTGATTCTGTGGTTCTATGTTGTCCTAGTTGGTTCCAGTTGTATAAGAAGATACTTTTCCTACTTGCATGAAAAACAGTTATGAATCTTGCACTTATTACCCTCTTCCCTTTCCTTCTTCCTCTGATGACAATAGTCCTCTGCCGGTGAACTGTTGTTCTTTTTCAAGGGCTTTTTTCAAAGCTTTTTAGTTGGATAGCCCCAAATTATAATGAATGTCACATTTTGCCAGTTATACAATCCTATGTAAGGGATTTTCTTTCAATTTTTTAAAAACATTTATATTTGCAAAGCAGTTGAGGGCTTTCCAAGACCCTATCTGACATAAGGCTTATAGCAAAGCCTTTCTGTGGCCAAGGATCAGAAGACCATAGCACATATTTTGGAGAGCTTGTCCAAGAGGAAGTTTTGAGAACAGTTTGGAGGGAAAAAGTGACAGTGGATCCACAGGAGTCCCTACCCACTATAACTGTAGGAAGGATTGGACTGGGTCTCAAGTGATCCATGCTGACGTCTGTGATCTGTTCTCTGGGTGAAAGAGACATCCAATGAATTTCAAGAGTGTTATAAATTGTAGTTGCAAGCTCCCAAAGTGTTTCTTCAGACTTGCCATCTATAGTGTGAGCAACTTGCAGCAGATACTTGATAATGCATGTGTTGCATCTTGTCAGTGTGGAGTGTGAAGCTCATGTTCACAAAATGTCTATTATACACGTGCTAAATTTTGTCATCTGATTCAATCCATTATTGCCTCAGTTTCCTCAGCTATATGCAAGAATAATATTACCTGTCTCTTTTGCAGAGGCCTTGTGAGGATGTGTTTATGTTTGACATCTAATTAAGGCAATCCGATGAATGATGGATTGACGCCAAAAACTCCCATTATGTGCAAAGGGCCCTGGGGTCACTACATTCATCCAATTCCCAATAACAGAACTGTCAGGTCAAAGTTTGTTGTTCGCATCCAGGAAAATACTTGTAAGTAGTTGTTATGGTCCCCCTGAGTCATCGCATAGTTTCACTCTTAATTTTATTTCACTAGTTGCCTCCTAAATTGAAGCATTCTCCCACTTGTAATATTTAAAGGTGTACAAATGCCATATGCAAGAGCACCTGTGACCTGTTCATTGCCCAGCAGTGATGGATCTGGTAATAATGTGCTTGCTATTCTGGCTGTACTGCACTTTGGTAACACCTAGGGTTTAATTGAAATACACCCTGACCTTGGTTTTGTTCATGAAGCATAGAATGGACATAATTACTATGAATCTACTGAGGGATATAATGGCAAAATGTCATATTACTAATTTTGGCTCCTCGCTCTCTTTGGGGGGAAAAAGAAATCACAGATTTCAGTAAAAAACAATGTGCTGCAGTTTCATAGAAGTCCTAAAACAAGTAATTTTCCAAAAAATTAACTTCTTATATTTCTCTGTACCTATTTTTCCTCTCAAAACACTATCACAGTAGGATAATTGCATTGCCCCTAACAATTTTATATTCCTTCATAATTAAATAAACAGCTTGTAAATTGCAGACCACAAAGTGCTTGTGTTCTACTCTTACCTTAAGCGGTTTCCATAGTTACAAGGACAAGAAGTTTAACCATCATTTGCCAGACTCGAGGCTATTTGCAGCCTTAACTTTTTAACTCATGTCTCTATTTCTCTTTCTTGCTTTGTTTATTAACAGAATGAGGGAGTAATTTGGACTCAGTTAGCCACTACAAATGCAATGATGCAAAATGGACTCTGGTGCTTTAGTGTGTTGTTAGCTGGGTATGTTTTTCCCAGAAGGTGCTTTGAAATAATACATACTAACCATATAGCCTATAGTTATCAAGGTTATGAAATACCTACCAAGCACTCCTCCAACTCAGCATCAAATAATTCAGCACTTAAAAAAGGAAAACCAGAAAACGCTATTCTTGACATATCATCATGGCATAGAAGTATTCAGGCAGATATCTATTTTCAATCATGCCCCAAAAATCATTGATGCAGATTTTCCATCGCTGCTTTAATATAATTTCCTTTCATCCTTTAGTCTCCTCTGTTTTACACAATACAAAATTCATTTGGAAAAACTGCACTTGCTATGGTACAAACTTGATCTTTTTATGCCACTGAAATGGACAATTATCTGATTTGCTAATATCAAAATAATCTTCAAATCTTTTTAAATTACTTCAGATTTTACCAGAGCATCTCTGTTGCCAAACTGTAGAGAAGGATAGAAATTGCTACTGCATTATATGTTCATCAAACTAAAATATTTTTGTATTCTAGTTTATATTATCTACTGAGGTCAAGAGCTCAGCAAGGCTCAGAGGATCGTGTGTGTGGGTGACAAGAATATTCAGCATTAGCACATTCAGTAGACAAGTGCAAATACTGCAATTTAGGAAAGGATGTTTTGGGCTGTAAAACCTATATTCCAGTTTTCTAAGACTAGGATGGAACTTTTTAAAGTGCACATATTTAATTGCCTTTTTTTGTTTGTTTATTTCTCTTCATTATACTGGCTACATTTGTATATGCATTCTTAGCCTGTTTTGACCTGACATTTCCCACATCTGTTTTCATAATTCATGAGAAGTGAGAAAATTCTGGAAGGAATCAGGGCTAACATCTTGGATTCCATAAGCCTTTCACATTTTTGCCTTTCCATTTTTGAAAAGACACAAACTTTAATATTACGTATACTTAAACTACAGATTTTTGCCTGCCAAAATGCTCTAGTACATTTTTGAAAAAGATGTTAATTCATACCATTTAATGTTTCCATGTATAAAAATTGATAATATTCTACCAGACCAAAAATAGTTTGTTTGAAACTGTCACTGTACGTGTTTAAATAGATGCTGTTAAATCAATGCTAAAACAAAGAAAATACTGTAGTATTTTAAAAAATGACCCTAGTATGACAGGACTAAAAACTGTACTGTTTTGGAACAGTGCTTTAGAACAGCATATAACTTTTTATTAAGGGTTGTTTTATGCTAATTTTGTTGTGGTTCTCAGATGCCTTCCTGACATGGATCTGTGATTTTAGTTTGGTAATACATGAAGAGTTAATAAAGCATAGTTATAGAAATAGTGTGGTTTAATTGTGGCTCACTGAGGTATTTCTGCCATAAGAGAGGAATCCTGAAGGTGCTTGTGTGACTTCCCCTTGTATCATGGTTGGCTCATGGGGTGTTCTGAAAGACTTCTGTAATTAAGAGAATTTTAATATTAGGTTATCGTAAAATTTTCATTGTTCAGTTCCCTGTTTTCCCCTACATAAATATCTGTCCAGAGAGATATGAGATGAAACAAACAACAAAATGTCAGAGAAAATGTATTTTATCGACTGAATTAGTGAAGCAAAATGGAACTTCAGTAACCCAGGGGGATCAGTGATGAGGTAGAAAACCTTTTTACCCTTATGTAATTGGTTTGAATCAAGCCCAAGTCAATACAGAACAAAAGTTCCTAATGTCTACATGGGGTCTTGAGAAAATGAATCCAAATTAACTTTGAAAAGGGACTAGCTAAACTACATTACATCCTTTTATGGACACTCTTAATTGAAATTACAGTGGGCTTGATTCAATTTAGCTGAAATTAAATTCTAAATAAGAATGTCCACACTAAGATTTAATGCAATAGAATTAACCCACTTAAAAGTTAATTCCAATTAAAATTCTGGAATGTTTCTGGGTGCACTAGTACCAAGCTGTATTGTGGTGACTTTTATGAAAAAATTTAAGTTTGTTCATTGTGAGTAGTTCACAGATTGCTCCTATTCATACTACTGTGAACAATCCAAATAGAAAAGTTAGGAGTGTTTTGTCCTTGTCACCCTTTGAGTGACATTCAGGGAGAGGACAACAAAGAAGTCAAATAATTCCTCTTAAGAAAACTAAGTTTGTCCTAAAGAAATATTCATTTAATATCATCTGATGTTTTCTATGATTTTCATGTAAAATTAGCCAATATTATGAATTTTACTAAGGATACAAACTGTGAATGATGCTGAAGAGTAAACCGGTTGTTACTCAATAACATTTATTGAGTAATAATACTTATAATAATACTTATAAATGAAGAGAAATATCAGACTGGTTGAGATTCAAACGCCACAAAATATCTTAATTTCTAGCTAAAATGCAACTATTTTTGCTAGGACCCATGTACACTCAAATTCTCATTTTTAAGATGTTTATTTCGTGTTCATTTCTGTTAGCTGACGTTAAAGAGAAAATCTTCAACCTTAGGAAGACACAGGAGAGGAAGCATGAAATCCTGCTAGAAAATGAGGTGTGTGAAATAAAGCTGTTTTCTTGTATAACAAAATGAAAGAAGAGAAGAAGAAGGCAGACTGGGTCAAACTCATCCTTGATTGAATTCCCCCAAAATCAGTGGTGATTCAGGAGGATTGAATGTGTCCAATCACATTTAGGTCTTTCAGATCAGTGTCTTAGTGATTCAGCTGAGTCTGAAAAGGCTTGCAGGAGAGAACTGGGAAGCATCTGGGGTACAGCAATATCCACTCTGCTTCCTGCACTAAAATGCTTCAAGGGGCCACAGAACTATGTCCCAGAGCAAAACACTGGAACATGGAATGAGGAGACTAATTTGCATTGTGAGTGTTTTGATTTGTCTTGTCTCATGAGTAATCAGTCTGCATTGCAGGGCTGTCTATCTACCCCTCTTTGGCCTCCACTGTATTTAACTAAAAATAAAATAAAAAACAAATAGATAAAAACTGCTGGGCTTTGAAACCTCCCAGGGTTTTAGACATTATTGCAATGGCTCCCTTAACTGTTGTTGAGACTTTTAAAGTTCTACAGCAGTGAAAAGGGAAAACTGATTTTTAAGAATGTAGATAAAGTTACATAGTTCTATTGTCGCAGTCATGGGGTTTCATTGTAAAACAATGTTTCAAAAAAACCCAAGCACCTCAGACGGGAGTCAATCCATGAAGAAATAAAAAATAAGATTAGGAAGAGGAAGACGTGAGATCTGCTGTAAACCAGTTCACTGATTTTGCATGATGATGCATTGTAGTACTCTGTTAAGAACATAGCATGTGTTCCTTTTTTGGTGACAAAAGCAGCCCATGGAGAAGGAGAACTGTGTCATAGTGCTGTGCAGGGGCAGGGAACAGCATGCAAACCATTTGCACTGCTCTTGAACTGAGAGCTCTGGTCCTCGAGGGTTCAGCCAGGTGGAAAGGTATTTCAGGAGAGGAAAGGGGGGAGGCGAGGTGGGCAGGAGGGTATGGTGAGTGACTCCCTGGCAGTGTGGTTCCATCAGCCCAACCCTGCACAGCCATATGGGGACACACATGAGAGGCTGCTGGAGCATTTGCAGAGCAGATGTTGGTGGAGGATTTCTGACCCCAGTGGAGCTCTCTGCCCACAGCTCAGTCTCTGTTCTGGGATGTAGGTTAACCCTCATGTGTTTCAGTACTTTGTGGAGCTAAAGCATATTGTGTGCTTGTCTCTATACTGAAATTCCCTTGGCTGCTTCTGCTGGCATTGCTGCCAAAAGGGGATCAGTCTCAGGCCCTTGGAGCATTCAGAGTTCCTGAAAAGTGAGTCAAAAGAGCCACTTCGGCATAAGGTCATCCTGGGATTTGGACCTATTTTTATTGCTGCACTCCAAGCTCTGTTCAGTTCAGAAACTATTTTCAATTCTCTGGTGCTGATGCTACCGGAAGAGACTTCCCAGCATAATTAGCTGCTTTGACGCACCTAGCTCCTCTTCACATGTTTGGAAATCTGCTATTTAATTTGCAACTGTAGAGTGGCTTGTTTTCTGAAAAAATGCAGATATCATTGCGAAGGGTTTTTCTCTCAAAAAACCTCTTTAAAAGTGTGTGAGGTACAGCATATATAACTGTGCTGTATAAAGGGAAACAAAGATGCATTTTCTGAATGCATCCACATATTCATCAACCTGAAAAAATTATAAAAAGTGATTTGAATGTTTCTCATCCTGAAATTTTCTGGGACACGGCTGAGGGAGAATTTTGGTGATTTAACAATTCTTCAGCGGAGACTTAACTGTGATGTATTTGTGATGATTTAATTTTACTGTGATAGTTTAAACACCTGACACCTGATAAATTCTGGCTATATTTTCAATGCACTGACATATCACATCTCAATTTTTTTCATGGCATCGTATAGCAAGAACTAAAGTGTGTTAGATTATACTGTATCTTAAACCATATATTGGGATAAAGCCATGGCCTTTGCACTGCACATCTCTGTTTCTGAGACAGTTATCTATAGACCCTCCGGCTAGACAGAAAGCAAAGTATGAGCTGCCAATAGCAACTAAACTGCCAGTGATCCAGCTAAGAGTCACTGGAGCTTGGGGAAATATCTTTGCCACCTGCCATACCTCATTTGACAGATCTTTGGAAATGGTGTGGAAGTTCTCTTTTGTAATCAATCCCCCCCATTACAGGAAAATCCTTCAGCAAGGAGAGTGAGCATAGTCACTTTTTCTTGGTAGTATAACAAAGGGAGAACAAAGCAGATCAAGCCCAAGATCTAATTACCAAANGAAAAGAAAAAAAAAAGAACCAGGTGTAGTATTGCAATGGCCATAAGGAAGGCATCTCTGCATGCACGTTTGACAAAGTTGCATTTCAATAGCAGTGTAACTACAGCATCCTTCAAGCCACCCCTAAGGAAAGCTGCACTGTGCAGAGCTGCAGAGGTAGATTAGCTCTGTCATTCCTTGCTTCATCTTCTGCATTGGATCTTAAGAAGGCAATGCTTTTTGCTCAGAGGAAAATGTGTCGTACATCGAGACTAACAAAGAGTCAGATAAGCTATAGAGAGGAGAGCACGCATATCAAATGTCAATTAAAAAAAAAAGAATTTTTATTTCTGTGGAAATAGAAAACAAAATGAACAACTTTCCATATATGTCTGGGAATGCCTTCATGGCCATGAAGAGAATATACATTATTGTCCTAAAATAACAGATGATACATGCCTTGGTAATTAGAGTAGTGCCACAGACAGATTTAAGGTCATGTTTGGAAACACATTTGATAATTGTACTGTGTCTGGGGAACCGACTGTGCAGCAAGGAAGTTCTTAGCATTTTAAACTAAATTTTTAGTCTATACAGCAGAGGGCAGTAGTGTTATTGAATTGACCATAGAGTTGCTGTTTTGGTACTAGAAAAATGAAAAAAAAAATTACTTAGAAGACAAAGAGGTGTCAACAAAGACTAAAGAAGCTGGTTGATGGTCTGTGTATATGTGTGGGTTTGTAAAGCCAAACCTTCATGGGTCTCTAGCATAAATAGGTATTGAATAACAAATTGCTATAGTGCAGAGCTCTAGATGAATCTTTATATAAAGCCCATTAAAGTATTTCCATAACATTCTTCAAGGCCTTAAATTAATTTTCCACTGTGATTTTTTGCTGGCTAATTCTTTTTCCAGGGTATTTCCAAGATATTTATGATTTAAAATTAACCTGATATGAAATACCTGCCCTGAGACTTCCTGAATATTTAAGCTCTGGGCTGTGGAAAACCACCAGTATAAAATAAAGGGCCTTTTTGCTATATTCTTACTGCCACTAGGAATCTTACTGCCTTGTGTCAGCCTCATGCAAAGCTCATTAGTTTGAAGTGAGGACTAGCAAGGTATTGCCTACTATGTTTTCTGCTGGTCATGGTCATGTTTGGATCATCAGCTCCCCTGTACTTTAGCAGCACCAAGTCCAGTTAGTGTGGTCTTGTCCAAAAAACTGCATTTTATTTCCTGTTTTGCCAAAGAGGGAAAGAAGTGGAGTAGTGTAAATAAAAGTTAAATCAAATGGTGGCTACAAAAGCTAAGATTTGCTCTCACTGCCTCCTGGAAAATATTGCAGAGGGATGGCAAGATAGATATTCTGCACTTATGTATTAAACAAGATAGGGCTTAGACACAGAAAGATCAAACATACCAATATATAGGAAAACGTATCTAGAACTCTGTATTCACATATCACAAAATGGTGATCCTGTCTTCAAAATTATAGACTCAGAGCAACTATCAATTAGTCAGTAACCAAACTTGTATTTGAAATGTGCACAGATTTGAGTTTTACAGAAACCTGACGGTGTCAGAATTCCCTGGAGGTCTTTGAAAGATTGTAGTACTGAGGCACATGTTTGATTGAGATATCCCTGGCACAGGACTAGGGAAAACAGTAAATGTAAAAGCCACAGGCAATTTTGGCCTTCAGCACAAAGAAAGAGCTGTTCTATGTGAATGATTCATTGTTTCAGTTAATAACCAAAAATAGGAAGGATACAGGGAATTCATTTTAAGGGGATAAAAGAATTTCTTTAAAAAAAAATTGCAACTGAGACATGGAAACATTTTGGGTTAGAGAATATTTGCTAATGAGTTTCATAACTGGAAAATTTATTTGTTGTAATGATGTACTGTATTCAAGTGAAATGATACTTTTTTCCCCATGGAACATATGTTTAGTGTTGAAAAGGGAAAATTTGCTGGATAGAGAGCTAGCTAAAGGAAATAGTGGGAGATACCATCAGGTTCAAGTAGTTGGAAGGGGAGCAAAGTGCCTTGGAGAGCTTGCAGCATGGCTTGAGATCATCAGCTTCATGGAGGCTAGAAAAGGGCATCCGAAGGGGCTTGATGTGTCCACTGTCTGATGTTGAGGGTGCTTGCTCTCCCATGACCTTTTTTATTTCTCTGTACTTTTTTTGTTCTGCAAATGCCATAGTTTTCCTGGTCCTTCAGGGTGTCCAGGATACAGGAATGAGAGCAGAAAGTGGCAAAAACAAGGTAGAGAAATCATATGGCATCCTACAATGCTGGCCTTTAATAGTGAAAGGGTCTGAGAAGATTCCTGTACCTTTAGGAGCCACACATGCAGCCCGTGCAAGGATCACCGGCAGCTCTGAAGGCAGACATGGCAGGCTGAGTTCTCATCCCAGTTCCAGTGGAGACAAAAAATATTGCACCAGCGCAATGGTAAAATAATTGGCTTGATGTGTTTCTGTGTCTGTTTTATTACTTGTTAATGGAACTCATTATTCAGTCCAAGCCCTTAGGGGATAGGTTTTAGAAGAATTTTAAAAATAAGGAAGGAAAAACAAACCACTGCACCAAAAGAAAACCCAAAAACTGAGGTGACAATCGCTTTAGCTATTACAGATGATGGTTAATTACTACTCAACAGCAAAATTCATAGGTCACATATCTTAACTAAGGACCCTAAAATTGATATTAGGCTCTAATATAATTGTTTTGACCACAACGGCAGATTTTTCTTCATAATAGTGTAAGAGAGATGGGAACTATGGCCTTTTCACCCACTTTTTTTAAGATAGTTCTGCTACAGTTGGATTTTGATGCAAGTGAACTTGAATTTTAGTGATTAGAGTGTTCCTCCATAGATTCTGTTCAGCAGCTCTGAAGAGATAAGTGACCTTGTGAGCCTGCAGTAAAAAGGAAGGTGTGTAGAGCAGCCACCCCTCATCTAGTCTGGTACATTTTCCTAAATCCATGAAGCTGATGTTCAGAAGTGCAGTGGTTGGCAGAGGGAAGGGATGGAGGGGTAGGAACAGTAACATCCAACACTACAGCCACAGGGCTCTCCAGAGCCATATGATAGAAGTGTAAGCTGCAGAGAGAGAAGTTGAGTGACTTGCTCAAGGTTGCAAAACACATTAGTTTCATGAATCTTTCATAACAAGAATGATGTTTTATAAATAGCACATACAGAGAGATCAAACCTACAGATACAGCCCAGACTTTCTAGTTGCCTTCACAGTTTTTTAACCATTATATTGGCTTTCTCTGCAGTAAATTATTAAAAGTGAGATGAGAACACTTGCTAGCTCTGAACCACTATAACAGGTTTTTTAAAAATGCAGAAATGAATTCTCAAAAACACATTGTCTGAATACATAGTTAGAAAAAAAAAGTCTTTCATTAAATGAATTGCTGTGAGATGAAAGTTAATGTATTTTTCCTGGGTTTTGGCCTTTTTTTTTAAGAAAGATCTATTTTTTTACACAAAACGAATCCATTTGGAGCCTGGAGTGGAAAACCATTGCCTTATGGTATTTTGTTTTACTGAATATATATGTACAATCCATCTGGGTGCTCTAGGTTATAAAAATGCTTTAAGCTTGCTGTAATTTCTAAGACTTCACTTTAGGCTGATTTATAAGAAATTTCATTAATCTCGGCAACAGAGGAATCTGGAACTGAGCAGCAGATTGAAAATGAACTGAAGGCTGGGGACTGTAAAAACTGCTGCAAATGAATCAGTACTGAAGTTCTTAAAATGGTAATGATCATTTGTAGTGTAAAGGTCTTTTTCCCTCTTGCAGTAAGAATTTTTGAGAGTTTTTTCAAGGTGCCAGTGAAACTGCCAACCCTGAAGCTACAGGGATATTTTTCAGCATTTAAATGGCTGTTCTTATTTTTGTTTTCAGTACACATTTGCTAATGAGTGTTTCTCTGCTGCTGGTGCCAAACAAAAGAATTGAAGAGGAAATATCATTAAATTGGATGATGCTCAGCGTGCTTCTTTTCTTTTCTTTTCTTTTTTCTTCTTTTTTCTTCTTTTTTTTTAAATTTTTATTCTAATAGGTAAGATCTTGCCCTGTCATCTGCAAGATATTCAGGATTAGAGGCTTACTTCTAGTTAAACTCTGATTCAGGAATTATGTTTGTATAGACAAAGATTTTTACCCATACCAAACAGGAGTTTCCCCTTGCTTTTCATATTATTTGTTGCCTTGTCTTGCCATGTGTAAAAAAGGCTAACGCCTTGAATACTCTGATAATTACTATATTAGTAGATTCCTGTCTTACTAACTTTTGCCTTTTGAGGCCCTTGTCATTTTTTTTCAACTCTCCCCTGTGTTACAGCATTTCTTTTAGGTATTCACTGTGGTTGAACTTCTTATCTGCCATTCACCTATGTGCAATATACATTGGAATGTGCAGGAAGAGCTGATGTCTGGCTGTTTCTTATCTCCTTGCCAGTTGCAGCTGATATACATATCTGTAAAGAAAAATAATATTGGAGATTCTATAGCTATTCTCACTACCAAATTTCAAGAAATTGGTAGCGTTGACTGAAAGGACTTGAGAAGCCTCTGTTTAGAAAACACAGTTATTTGAGATTAACTTAATGTTCTCCTTCTCCCTTCTCCCTTTCTTTCAGACGATTCAAACTCCAGAAGGACCAACACCAAATAAATTATGAATGTTGAACAAGATGACCTTACATCCACAGCAGATAATGATAGGTCCTAGGTTTAACAGGGCCCTATTTGACCCCCTGCTTGTCGTGCTGTTGGCTCTTCAGCTTCTTGTGGTGGCTGGTCTAGTGAGGGCTCAAACTTGCCCTTCTGTCTGCTCCTGCAGCAACCAGTTCAGTAAAGTGATTTGCGTACGGAAAAATCTGAGAGACGTGCCAGACGGCATCTCCACCAACACCCGGCTACTCAATCTCCATGAGAACCAGATCCAAATCATTAAAGTTAATAGCTTCAAGCATCTGAGGCACCTAGAAATCCTGCAGCTCAGCAGGAATCACATCAGAACAATTGAAATAGGGGCTTTCAATGGTCTGGCCAATCTCAACACTTTGGAACTCTTTGACAATCGTCTGACCACTATCCCAAATGGGGCTTTTGTATACCTGTCAAAACTGAAGGAACTGTGGTTGAGAAACAACCCCATTGAGAGCATCCCTTCTTATGCTTTTAACAGAATCCCTTCTCTCCGGAGGTTGGATTTGGGGGAATTGAAAAGGCTTTCATACATCTCAGAAGGTGCCTTTGAAGGTCTGTCCAACTTGAGGTATTTGAACCTTGCCATGTGCAATCTTCGAGAGATTCCTAACCTTACTCCGCTTGTAAAACTGGATGAGTTAGATCTTTCTGGGAATCACCTGACTGCCATCCGGCCAGGTTCTTTCCAAGGGTTAATGCACCTTCAGAAATTGTGGATGATACAGTCCCAGATTCAAGTGATAGAGAGGAATGCTTTTGATAACCTTCAGTCACTTGTAGAGATCAACCTGGCACACAACAATCTAACACTACTGCCTCATGACCTGTTCACACCACTCCGCCTAGAAAGGATCCACTTGCATCACAATCCTTGGAACTGCAACTGTGATATCCTTTGGCTCAGCTGGTGGATTAAAGACAAGGCACCCTCCAATACTGCATGCTGTGCCCGTTGCCATACGCCTCCCAGTTTAAAAGGAAGGTACATCGGTGAGCTGGACCTGAATTACTTCACATGTTATGCTCCCGTCATAGTGGAGCCACCAGCAGACCTCAACGTCACTGAAGGCATGGCTGCGGAGATGAAATGCCGGGCATCAACCTCCCTGACCTCTGTCTCTTGGATTACTCCGAATGGATCTGTAATGACGCATGGGGCGTACCGAGTTCGGATTGCTGTGCTCAGTGATGGCACATTAAATTTTACAAAGGTAACTGTGCAAGACACAGGTTTGTACACATGCATGGTGAGTAACTCTGTTGGGAATACCACGGCTTCTGCCACACTGAATGTGACCGCCCTGGATAACCCTGGTTACACGTACTTTTCAACCGTCACGGTAGAGACTGTGGAACCTTCTCAGGATGAGGCACAGACCACAGAGCAGGTTGGGCCCACACCAGTTACCAACTGGGAAACCATTAACATGACAACCTCACTCACTCCACAGAGCACAAGATCAACAGAAAAAACGTTCACCGTTCCTGTGACGGACGCAAACAACGGGATCCCGGGAATAGATGAGGTTATGAAGACTACCAAAATCATAATTGGTTGTTTTGTGGCTATCACTCTCATGGCTGCTGTGATGCTGGTAATTTTCTACAAAATGAGGAAGCAGCATCACCGGCAGAGCCATCATGCTCCAACACGGACTGTAGAGATCATTAATGTGGATGATGAGCTTACAGGTGACACACCCATAGAGAGTCATTTGCCCATGCCAGCAATAGAGCATGAGCACCTAAATCACTATAACTCTTATAAATCTCCTTTCAACCACACAACAACAGTTAACACAATAAATTCAATACACAGTTCAGTGCATGAACCGTTATTGATCCGAATGAACTCGAAAGACAATGTTCAAGAGACTCAAATCTAAAACATTTATGACATTAAGGGGTGGGGTCGGGGACAACAAAAGATGGTTTATAAAACAAATGACACAAATGACTGGGCTAAATCTACTGTTTCAAAAGTGTCTTTACAAAGAAAAAGAAATTTATTTATTAAAAATTCTATTGTGATCTAAAGCAGACAAAATTATGTGTATTCCTCAGAACCTGTTTTTGCTGCAGTTATTTACCCTCCTCGTTCCCGTTTTCCTGCCCAACCTACCCTGACTCCCATTTGCCATATTTTTCATAGGAGATATTGATTCCCTAAAAGAACTGATCTAGGAAATTTTGTAAGAATCCTGTTACACTTTGGGGATTTTTGTGGTGAGATTCGGTCTATTTTGTCACTTTCTCTTTTTTCTTTTATTTTCTCATGCCCTTTTTGAAATTATTCAACAGAGAATGGAATAATAACAGTAACTTTGCAAGTGAGAAAAACAAGTAAACTTTTTTTTTCTCCGTGTAATGATTTGCTCTGTATTTACCGAAAGCACCATTCTGTGAAAAAAAAAAGCAAAAAAAGTAAAAAAAAAAAAACAAAAACAAAAAATTAATTTACTTGTGAAAGCCTATAAAACCCATGATCTTTTAAGCAATTCTAGAACCAGAATTTGTAGTTCAATCACTAAACTAAGATTATAAATAAAATATTGTTTTTTTTCTGTACTTGGATATAGCTCATTTTTAGTGTGGCTTTACACATCAAAAGTTTGTTAAAATTCTTTTGATAATCCGCTCTGATGGTCCAAAACACAATCACTTTAAAGAGAATAATTAAACCATTTTGGATCATTACTGAAGAATAGCACAGTTTTCATTTTAGTTTATATGAGCAACATACTGGTAAACAAGGGTGTTTGATTTCTAATGCAAGATTGAAATCTTTCCTTCTAATAGTGTTTGCAATCATCTCTATTCTATCACAAGATGCTTTTCACAATGCCAGAAAACTTTTGCAAGGAGCTTCATTTATCACTGAATCTATTAGACACAGCTGAAAACTTTGTTCTGTTTTTTATTATTTATAACTGTCAATAAGAAAATTCATCTTTATATCAAAGCTAGTGATTTCCAGTACAGTTGTTCTGGGACTTCTAGGCACAAATATGAAAGAAGTTTAGCTGTCTGTAATACCTGTAATAAGAGCTGTATCCCTATATGCAAAATTCAAAATGCTGTTCATGGAGTAAATGATAGGAAGAAATCTGAGGATTTTGGTTTAAAAAATAGAAAGAACAAAGACAAATCAGAGGCCATTATAAGTTACTGTAATTTGCATGACAATTAGACTCCCTTTAGAGTACCCAGTTTACATTAATTTAAACTCAGACTCATTTACCGATGGGAAATGCATACCCTTTGTCTTTCTGCTAATATACATTCTCTGGATTTCACTCATTGGTATAGGACTGGTGTATACTGTGCATGCTGAAAACTAAAAGGGAGGCTTTCCATAAGAAAACCTGCTTCAGGACACTGTGTTCTTCCAAGTAGAAGTTCTGCCAAATTAAACTTCTTTATGCATTGGCTGCTGAATAGAAGCATTCTAAGACGATTTAAATTAGGGGAAAAGAAAATAATCTTATATATAATCTCTGAACATATTTTCACCTATTTTCTTTCTTAGCCACCCTTACTGAGAGTTTTTAGGGTCTTGTGCCAGGTAAATAATATTAACAAAATCTCTTCAGAGCTTTTTAGAATGCAACAGCATGCAGGATGAATACCCCTCTGAAAAATATACTTCTATGCTGTAAGTTTTAGATGGGATTCTGAGAGGTTGAGGGGGTAATCGTCTCCTGTTGGATGCACAGTTCTCAAGGTTGCAAGTGAACGTTGTAGCACAAAGAACTGATTTAAAGAGGACACAGTGGAGATAGGTGACAATGAATCACACCCTGCAAGGAGTCTGATAAGTGTGATACAGGATGAAATCCAAAGTTCTATAACAATCTCTAAGAAACATTTGGCAAGACATTATCCTTTGATGTGCTACATGAAAAATAATACCTACTTAAAGGGAATTTTAATAGAGGGCAACAATGGACCCGAACATAAAATGTTGCAGTTGTGATTCCTAGGTTTGCCTTTTTCTTCAAAGTGCAATAGAGTATTTAATTGGTGATTTCTTTTAAGCATTGTCATAGATTCTGTACAAAACCTCTACAGTTACTCATTCCTATGTGTTCTTTGCCCATCTGGCTAGTAACATTCTGTCCATGGCCAATTCTTATCTGAAAATTGGAAAAATTCCATTCAGGAAACCTAAATATGGACTATTGACCATCTGTAATTAATGGGTTTATGTTAAGAAAATGTGGATACCCTAACCAATATTTGTGAAAGGTCAACATGGTTTTATAAACATGTAGTTTTTTACTAACCACTAAGGTAGGTTAGTAGGAGGCCTATTAGAAAAGAGGTATCATTATTTTCAAGTGTAACACAGTATCAGTGACAATCTTTGGTCCGCTTTGGAGTAATACAAAACCCTATCAGCGACTGTTTTAAACAATATATACATTCTTATTGGGTGTTAATCCAGTGTTATTGGCTGATCAAAAAATCAGATATTCCTGCTTGCTCATAATAAGCATAAGGGAAAAGCATTTGGGTGTATTTGGTTGGGTAAGTACATATGGGTTACATGTCAACCATATCATTTATGATTTTCCCATCATGTTCCTTATCCTTCTTAGAACCACAGATATGATTTCTGTTTCCTTCCTACTTATATAAAACGGGCAGTACTTTTTCAGGTTAATTATATACCAGAGTTAGAGGAGACCATAATGTAAATTATGGACTGCACTCTGTAATAAAGTGAAAGGAGTGCTGTGTTCTCTTGTTTTGATGCTCAAATCACATGCCAATGGCTGCTGTTGCTGCTCCAGAGACAACAACGTTAAGAGAGAAGCCTGTATCTCCTGTAAGACAGAGCATAACTGACAGAAAGTTCTAATGAAATTTCTCTTGCAGCAGGTGACCACATTGTGTGTGATGTAAAACAATTATGCAAAAAAAATTGTGCTCTTCATTATGATATGTCGCTTTCTAGTGGGCTCATGAGAAGTGATGAGTTATTCTTCAGTTCATTTGATGAAGTTTGAAGATGTTTATCTGCTGTCCTGCACAAATAGAAACTGCAAATCATTTTCTTTCTGGAATTTTCATCAAGTCTTACAAATCTTGCCATATACAGAAATAACATGTGAAAAGCAAAACAAGTGAGTTCCATTCAATTCGTCATAGAAGATGGACATTTTATTTTCCTTCAAAAAGGGCTAAATGTATGAAAAGTAATAGATTAATTGTATTTTTTGCTAAAATATTCTAACAAATTAAAAATTATATTTAATCATTTCAAGATTTCCTGTCCCCACTGATCACAGGTTGATCACAGAATTAGAGAAAAGACAAGTAAATTAATATTGTACTTTTTTATACCAGCTTCAGCTTCAGAGTCTTATGAAAATGTTTCATAAAAACTGTTACAAGCTTTTATGTGTCAGATATGACCATTAATGTAGTCTTTTCAACGAGTGTGGAAAAACTTTTCAACTTTTTCACCCCTCTCTAAAGGTTATATTAGATTTTTACATGAGCTAAGTGCTTTTTTTTTTTTTTTTAATTCTCACTGGGTGGTTTTTTTCTTTTTTTTTTTTAAGGCCGGGAGGTGAAGGTCTAAGAAATGTTATGAGCTACCTTAGAATTTAATACCAAAAGAAGTAAATGAAGAAATAATTTATCCTTATCTTCTAGATGTAATAAAAGCAGTTAGACTTTAGTGCCTGGGTTTCTGTTTTCCTTACTTTTCTTGTTTTTCTAGTTATTCTTATTAGAACTATTTAATTTATCCTTTTCTCATTTGTGCAGGTGTTGCCAAGAAAAATCTCATTTCTAAATTTGATCTGCTGTTAGTCTGAAGGTAGTGGTGGATATTTTGTTGCAGAGGTGATATTATATATTGGTATTATAAATAACTAGCACATAGACTCACCACTATTAACAAAGCAAAGATTCATGAGCAGGGGATGGGCTTGGGGAAATTCTGGGAAACCTACCAAGTAAATCTGCAATTCCTGTTGGTCATGCAACCTCACTCTATAGTGGTTCCCCATAAAACCACTGTGGTTGTGTCTAGTTTGTGGCTGCAAGAGCACAACAAGGCAGAAGAATTTTGGGTTGGGAATAACTTCTTTGACTGCAGCATAATAGCTGATAGCTCAGGTCCAGACATGCAGTGTATGATTAGAAATGAGGAAATTATTATTTTTTTTGTTTGCCAGATTCAGTCACAAGTAGCTTGTAAGGCTTAATGCACACTAAACAATGGAAAACTTGAAGAATAAAAAAAGTCAGATTTGCAGTGTAAGTTTTACACAAATGGCAAAGTCGTGCTTTCAGAAAATGCTAATGCTGGTTTGATTGACTCTAGGAATGGTTTTTCAGTATTAACTCTATTGAGACAAATGAGATCTGTACTTAAATAGTTACATGCTATTTATTTCAATTAGAATAAACCGTGATTTTCTTAGGTGAGAAATGTGAAACAAAACATTTAGTCTAATTTATCTTGGTTTTACTCCTTGCTCTCATGTTTATAACTTACACCAGATTGTCTGTTAATCAGAGTGCTCTCCAAAGGGCTAAATCAGTGAGCTCTGACTGACTTTCACAAGAGACAAATTTTTCCCATAGTGTAACTCCAGTGAGGTATGAAATTTTGGAGTGAGGGGGAGACACTGAAATGATTATGTCATCAGATGATTTTGTGGTCATCTTTCGTAAAATAAGAAAGAGAAAAACAGTCTATCATTTTTGAGAACTTTGAAAATCAAATCTTTCATTGAGGTAGAAAATCTTAGCGGGAAAAAAACCCAACAATCCAGAATAAATTAGAGTATTATTGGACTTGAAAGGAGCAATAAGATGTAATGCTTAAAGCAAGAAGTGGGAGTTATATATCCCAGATAATCTTTACATATTTCTACCAGCACAATTTGCAGACTCAAAAAGTAATGACTTTTTAATGTATCATGCAGCTTCTGCAAGGATTCTAACAGATTTATCCATAGTTTTCAATTTTCTTCTTGCATTTTTCAGTACATATATGATATAAGCTGGACTTTCAGTTCCAGATCAATTTCCCACACAGAGCATGGAAGGAAATTCTCTTAAGTCATCCAAACTCCACCTGTTGGAGGTTCATGTCTGGTACTGTCTGGGGCTTTTTTTTAATCTACTTGAAATGGCTTGTGCAGTGAGATTCCTTAATTTCTTCAATTTTTTGCTACTATTACAATATATGATTAATATCCTAGTCTGGAAAAGATGTTTTTGCATGGATTATATGCAAAGGTATTTCATCAAATTTAAAATATAAACTGCAATTATATTTTTAGTCAAAAATTTTGAACTCTTGTTGATTTTAAAAAGGTGCTTTTTTCCTTTCCCAGTAACTCAGTTAAATGCAACTAAATTAAGAAAAAAAAAAGGAAAAATTATATAAGAAAAACTAACTTAGAATGCACTGCATGCAGATGTGTCTGTATATGTGTATTGTTTAAAAAGTGATTCTACCAATGAGATTAAAGAAACAAAGGAAGAAATGTATAAAAAAGGAAAAAGAGAATAAATGAGCCAAGAGAGAATCTAGTAATATAGAACTGGAGTTTGTGGACCACAGAATTAATCCAAACCCTATAACTAAATTAATTCTGCAAGATGAAATTCAATTTGACTCAATTTGCTCATTTAATTCCTCAGGACAGTTGGTTGTCTATAAGAGGAGGTGGAAAGCTGAGTTCTGGTTTTGTCCGTACCCACGTGATATCAAGCAGGTTTTCCTTTTTTCTTGCCCACCTGGGTTTGCCATTTCTGTTTATCTGTTCAATTATCATTTTCTGAAACTGTCTTGCTGAGGCACCCAGCCGTCCAACCTGTGTTGGGAGTGAAATCCAATGGTCAGTGAGACAAAGACAGGTCAGTGTTTTGTTCCTGAGCAGAGCTTCTGCAGTGCTTGGTATTTAAGTTCACTAACTCCTAAACAACTTATTCCTATTTGATAAAGCAAAGTAGTTTCATAAATAATGTATATGTTTTTAATATTGCATATAAGATTAAGGTTGTTGATCACATGCCATGCATTCATTAATTATCTTCCATGTTGAAATAGTCTTTTTTTTTTCCCCTGTTGGAATATACCTTTCTTTGTGATGAGCAAAGATCAGAATAAAGAATTTGATCAAATCATAAAGACTTGGGCAAAAATATTAATGTATTTGAATATTAAGACTATAAAAGGATTAGAAATTGTGTAAAACTACGCTTTTTTTTTTTTTTAAAGACAGTAAATAGCAATGGTCTAAGATTCCCAGAAAGCAAATGCCTAAACAAACTGTCATCATGGCCTTAACAGACTGAATAAAGCAGAGGAATTGATAACTTCCATGGCTTTTGCTAAAACCTCCTTGACAGAGATTGTTCTGTTCTCCTATATTTATTTTTCTTACTAAATTCTATTGCCTGTGTCAGTAGTGTTTTCATCAAGATGAACATGAGTAATTATTGTTGGAAATATTGTCACCTCCTGTTTCTATCAGGAGAAACAGTGGCTCTGGATGTTTATTTTTTCCACTCCCTGCTGATTTCTGACACTCCTGTGGGGAAGCAATCAATTCTGTACCCAAAAAAAAACTTTTGTCCACCTAACACAACAATAAAATAATACAGGGCTGAACCAGGCAATGGAGAATAAAATAAAATGCAGTGATAATGATGAGGGAAGAGTCCTGAGAAAATAAACATTACAGGAGGAGAAAAAATATATTGCAAAGATGAAGGAAGTTGGAAAAGTGTGTGAAGCTATTCTTTCCTTCTCGTTTTGTACATTGTGTTTCCTGGTATAGCTGGATCATAGTTGAACCCAGTGATGAATTCATTCTACATAAGTCACACTGGAAACTCTTTAAGGGATTATTTTAAAAGTAATAAAAGCAATATTCCTTAGACTTGTATGGGTCAAAAATGTCTCAGGGAACTATTTAGATTATTATATGTTCTGCTAGGACACTAGGAGATTAGTGTAGCAAGAGCTTTGAGTTGGAATTCTGAAAAATAAACTGTTCATACTTTACAAGTAGAAAATAGTTTCCCAAAAGAAAAAGTAGAAATTTGCATTCTGGGAGAACCCAATTGGCAATTTCTGCATGTAAGTATCATTTTACATTAACTTCTCCTGATTTTAAAATTGGATTTATGAAAATTAACCTGAAAGAAGCACTAAAATGCATAGAATAGACAAAGATGGCAGTAGTGAAATAATTTGATTAGGAGATCTTTCCATTTTTATCTTTTGAAGTTATTTTCAGTAATACAATATTTTTCATTAGGAACTAAGAAGAGGCTTATTTATACATTTTTTTCCCTTTTATCTCCTCAAGTGGGAATAACATTTTAAGCTGTCTAATAAAACTCATATTAGAATTTTTGTGGAAAAAGAAGAAAGGTGCGTTACAAAACACCTGGTAATTTTGCAGCATTCTTTTGTTCTTTTTGTTTTAACTTGTGCTTTTTCTTGCCTTTACAAAATAATAGAAACAAATTATAAAATAGGAAAATTAGCTCTGTGATGAAATTTGGGAAGGTGAAAGAAAAGATATCCTTATTATTTCCATGCCAGATTTATATGTACCTATCATTTTTTAAGTTTAATTCTCATTTGCTGGCACAAAATGGTAGGAAGCCCAAGTAAGTCTTCCTTATAATTTTTTTCATGATTCTTTAGGTTTTGAATATGCTGTTTTCCTTCACTAGTTAAATGAATATTCAATGGGTTTTATTATGTTTTAGATTAGAAGTGTTTTCCTTTGTCTCTGTTTACAATTTCAATAATTTTCTGTACCTTCAGTTTCCACTCAACATATTTTCTCAAAGGCTATGTCTTTTTTAATAATATATTTTCACCATGATGCAGGGTTGTAGGAGGATATGTATTGTCCTAAACTTCCTGGTAGTATCTGGGCTCATTCCTTACCCTCCTAATATTGTTTGGTTGTATCACTCTTTGTCGCTAATTGAGAGTCAGTCTCTACAGTCATCAGGAATTTTTCCTCCACACAAACTGAAGGTGTTGATAGTGAATGGAAGTGCAGAACAGTATGGCTGACCAGCAGTTGTTTCAAGGCTAAGCAGCAAAACATGGTAAATTCACACTTTCCAGGTTTCTGTTGCAGTTGTGGTTTGGCTGCAGAGTATCAGCAGAACAGCCTGAGTGGTGTGAGGTAATTAATCTCTTGTGCTTATCTTAATACATCTTAACATAACATATTTCTTCATAACTTCAGAAGAGAAAATAATATTCTGTCTCCTCTCAAGTGTGTTTGACAACCTGAGTAAAAAAAAGAAAAAAAAAGCCTTGGTTTGGTTTGGTTTTGTTAGTTGTTTTTTTTAATTTAAAATTTCTGAAACCTATTGAAAGTTTAAATTTCTGCAACCATATTTCATTCTTGTTTGATGGAGTTGCCACAAGACTGTCATTCAGTCAACATCACTGAAGAATTAGATCAGTCTATTTCTAAGTGGATTTTCTTTGTACTGATCGTAGATAACTACAGGTCTTTTTTTTAAATTACTTTTAGATATTGATAGCACAGCTATGGAAACATATTGCTAGGAATGATGCCAAAATTTTACAGTTGTGCAAATTCCTCACATCTAATCCACTGGTAGCAGTCTGTTGCTTTAGTTTAATTTTAAAGTTGTGATCTGACATGCGTTGCTATATTGGTTCAGTATGGGAAATTATTTTGTTCTTTTAAAATGTTAATTGAGTCCTAAGAGAATTGATGGGCTGGGAACCAAGTCTTTCACACTGCTTTGCTGTGACAGCAACTTTGATTTTAAGGGTATACCAGAAGCATCTGAGAAGTGTTCACCTCTTCCAACCAGTCTTCTGTGGCAAATGCAGTTCTGTCTGAGCATTTACTCTGAGATATAAACTCTATTAGACAAACACCAGAAATGTTGCAAATAGGCCACAGTGAATTCATCATGGGGTAATAAGTATGATACCTCTTGCTTCTGAGTTTGGCCTGGGGTTAAATTTCTGTATCTCCATTAAAGTTTCCATCAAGTGCTCTATCTTAGTGCAGCTGCAAAGTGCTTGATAGCTAAGAGGGTGCCCTTGCAGAGTAAATTAAGCAAAATTAAGTGTCATCACTACATGTCTATCATTTAGATACAAACTGCTCTCTCTCCACCCTTTATGGAAACTTCCAATAGTCTTGTTTCTCTGCAGTCCTAATTGACACATTAATTCTTTTTATCCCTTTTCATTTCTTAGGGTGTTTCTAAGGAATGGCACAAGTAACAGCAAGAAGAAAGAAGTTGGTGATTTTAATTCCAGAACATATGTGCATCCAGATAATCATAAAATCCCAGAATGGCTTGGGTTGGAAGGGAATTTATAGATCATCTGGATCTATAGATCATCTAGTTCCAAACCCCCTGCCATAGGCAGGGACAATGTTTGAGTAAAGTGCCCATGGAAAAAAAATGCTACAAGAAATAGATCAGTCAAGACACAAAAGATTAGAAACAAATATAAATTCCATTCTTTCTTCTGTTGTAGACACACACACATATATATACATGAATACACTCTTTTGATGCTTTTCAGCCAGTCTGCTCTGCAAAGCTATGCAGATGCAGTGGAGATGCAGCACACTTCTCGTTGGGTGGCTAAGCTGCCCACAGATGTGTGGCAGAGGACGAAAGTGAGACAAAAAAGCTCTCACCAAAGGTAAAAGTTCTGGTGTGGGCAGAGTCCCTCTATCCATGAGGTAAGAGCTGACTCTGTGCAGTGAGTCTGGAGGATCTGCTCTATTACAGGACAATGTGGTTCCTTATGTATAAACCGAAGAAAAGAGTACTCAAGTTTATGTGGCTGAAAGTGGGAGAAAGTGAATATCTCTTTCTGTAGTAATTCTATTTTTGCCACTGGTCTTTGTAATCAATATGTAAAAACACTTCATTTCACTTTGTATTGCAGTTTCCCCATTTGCAAAATGTGTTGTGAAACACAGACACGAAAAGCAGTGTGAATGCTGGTTCATTACTGCTGTTGCTCTTTTTCCTGGGTTGGACTATTTTTCTTTTGTGTTTCTCAGGCATTCACTGCTTCTCTCTGAGAATTTCAAATGGAAGAGTCAATGAGTCACTGTCTCCATGTAAAACTAATACATGAATTTATGGTATTATTTAATGGATATGACATCGTTTGTGCCTGTTATGCATCTGTGACAGCACTGCCAAAGGCAGTGACACTACATCCATACTGAGTGAGATGTGAACAAATAATGCAACACCCTTGTTTCTCTTGTAGCTTTCTCAAACGTTGACTTTGAGAGAAAAGGCAAAGCAATCAGCAATTCCATCCTCTAGGAAGAAAGTGAAGGGATGCAGGAAACATACAGACACAGATGTATGAAGCAATCAGAAAAGACACAGAGTTGGGGGGATGTACTTCATTTGGGAAAAGTTGTAGGAAATACCTGCCTCTTCATCACAGAGAAAAGGCTCTCTTGAGTAAGCAAGCTTTTTCCGGTTGTTGTGGGTACTTTTTCCCCTTTAATAGTGCATTCAGCCTCATCTGTTTCAATCTGATCTTAAATATGGACTGTGAAGAGTTCCATCTTCAGGAAGATTGATTCACCTAAAGGGCAGGAAGCCTTCATAGAAAGGAAACAACACATTAAACTAGAACTTAACTGGGTTGTAAACAGAGTGGATATTCATGCTGATAGGGGTAAGGAAGAATTGCTGTCAATTACTGCTTCACTAAATCTTTCCATGCGACACTTACAGGCACATTACAAGTACTTATTCACAATTTCCCTTCTCCTCAGCTGTTAGATGGAAGTTGCGATAAAATCTGAGTTGTATCCTCCCAACGTGAAGTGGGGGCGGTGACACCTGGGGCAGCAGAGCCTCCTCTGCCAGGGCCAGGGCTTTTCCCTGGACATGTTTTGGGCACCTTTTGTAGGGGGAGGCTTTACAGCCCGTACATGGGAAGAGAAACAAGCCTGCCGAGACCCTGCAGGGATGTTGCGTTGAGCTGTGCCCTTCTGTGATGGAAAACCAAATCTGCTAGGAGCTCAGAGGTGTCACAGTGTTTGCAGCTAGCTGTGAGTTAAGGGCACAGTGAGCAAGGAAAGGGATATTGATTTTAAAATAATTCCAATATCAATTCTGTTTCCTTCTGTCTGTTTAGAAAATAAATTAATTTTGTGCATATGAATATATTGAAAAGTCTCTGGCTTTTGTGTTTAAAACAATTTTTCAAGATCTTTGAGCTCAGTGTGGGGAGTGGACTTGTTATATTTATCTGGCTGCCATTAGTGTTTCCATTAGTGAAACATGATAAGTGTTTTGTAACAGAGCAATTTGGGGCAAAGATTGGTGAATTCACATTGTGCCACTTAGAGAAAGTTATCTTTCTTTTTCCTCTCACAGTGGGAATTCTGTACTTCCTTTTGGACTATAGTATATAAGAGATAACTGTCCTACAATATGTGATTATTGTTGCATTAATATTAATGTTTTTTCTAAAAAATAGAAGGATCAATGCTTAAAAGGACAAGCCTGTGTCTTTATTCTTGACAATAAATCTTCATACTCTCACCATTGATGAAGTATGTCATCAAAAAGGTGGTTTTATTGCTTATTTATTATTTTAATTTACTTTTCAAGGCTTAACATAATTTTTGAATGCCTAGTAGTCGACTCCTTTAATCAGGTTTGAATACATTTCTATAATAAATTCATTTAAGCAGCCTTCTTCCTTGACAGTGAATTGTAATAGAGCACATAGCTGCACAAGGCTGTAGAATCAGTATTTTTAAAACTCATTGCTGTTCCTTCAATTAATAAAGAGTGCAGAAGAAAACAAATATTTACTAACTCCAGCATTCAAATGCAAAGGTGAATTCTTTTCACATTGAAAGGAACCCAAGCATTGCTCCAGCCTTCCAGTTTATGAAAACTGAAGAGCAAAGCTAAAAAGAAACTATGTTTTCTTTTATTCCAAAATAGAAAGGCTAAGTATAAAAGAGCAGTATAAATGCTGAGGAGTACAAATGATTATGAAGAGTTTATGTATTTAAAATATTTTTAAATCCTAATTTAATAATAAATAATTATCAGCAGTATAGTCACTGAATAAATCTTGCATAACAAGCATAGCTCAAACATTTTAAGTGTATTTTTTACCTGATGATTAACCTTGTCTCATTGCTACTACTAGAAAATTGCTTTAAGATCAAGAAGATATAATGAGGAAAAATTATGCATGAAAACAGTAAAGTTATTTATTCTCTCAGAGCAGCATATGATAAAAATCTGATGTGGATATGAGGGGGAAATTTGACTTATTGTCTTCTAATATTGTTGAGTTCCAGGAGCAGGGCAAGGGGAGGTTATATTCTGTAGCTCCTTATTTTACTAAAAACAAATAAACAAGAAACCTAACCCAGAGAAAAATCTGGGGGATAGTGATGTTCTCCATGGTCCTGCAAGTTTTTCTGGCTCTAAAATTATTATCCTAAGGCAAGGTATAAAAGTTTCTGGACAATTTTATTGAAGAAAAATAATTTTGGAACATACAAAAACATTTAAAAAGTATTTGCATCAGTGTTCTGAGTCTTAATTTAGGATAAATGGTTTGTATGGTTAAAAAATACTTTTTTTACCCCCACAAATAATTGTCTAAAAATAACATATAAGCAAGTATGGTTTTGTTGTTGTCATTTTCCGTGTGAGTTAAGATAGAAATCACAATGACAAATGTGGGTACGAATAAGATTTACTTTCACAGTATTTCTTTTTAGAGAGAAATTATATGTAACCATACCAAAGCTGCTCAGTGAATGTCTGAGGGCCTGCCTTTTTCCCTTTCATTGGTGGTTGCCCAGTCCTGTGATGCTGGGTCACATTGGTTTTGCCTGCAGGAAATCAGATTTGATGATCAAAAGGAAATCAGTAAAGAAAAAGGATGAAATCTGACCCTTCTTCCTTTGCCTTATGGGTCCTATGTTCTAAAACACTCCGTTGAATTGTGGTACCTGATATGATATTGATGCTTCATTTAAAAGAGTCCAGGTCAAAATGTTATCACCTGTTTCCTGCTACAGTTGGTTCTGGCTTAAAGTCTTCAAGAATACTAAGCCAAGTCTTAACCAACCAAAGAACCTCAAATACTTGGTAGATGAACCTGCAACTCTAACTTGATGACTGGTACACGTGACCTCAGCCAATTTGGATTCAGTGCCTCAGGACTGGCTGTGAAGGCTGTATAAACAAGTTTTATGGTATCAAGATCAAGCTCCTCTTACTGGAACTATCAACTGTCTTCTAGCCTTCCCCAAAGTCTTTCTCATCTGTAGGACTTATTTGACGTTTCTCTCTTCTGGGGGCTGCAGGAAGCGGTGCCCTCACAATACGAGGTCTCCCCAGCACGTATCTCCACCAAGTCCGGGCCGGGCAGCCCCTGGGGTGCGCTTAGCATGGCATGGGTCTCCGGCCACAGAAATTCTAGCAGGAAATGAAGTGGGACGAAGGAATGAACCTGGACTCATCTCTGTTCTGGCAGGGAGGTTTATTTGGGGTAATGGGGAGAGGGGTTGCAGGGGAGGAGAATGGGAGAAGGAAAGATGGGGAGATAGGGTCGAGGCTGCCAGCCCAGAGATAAGACCAGACCCTCCCAGACCCAGGACCTGGCTTTTAAGGGGAAAGGAAGGGGGCGGGGGCTGGCTCTCTGAGAGCCAGTCCCAGGAGAAGGAAGGGAAGATTGACAAAAGGGGTACACACCAATAGGTTTTCAGGTACAGCAGAGCATATTTCAAAATGAACCATTGGCATACAGAGCAGGGAAACAAAGGGAGCACATGGAGATGCATTACTACACTTATTAACTGCTTTGCATAGTTTTCACAGTATCATTAAAAATCAACTAAATGTCCACAAGTTGAAGTCTTAGATTAAAAAAAAGCCCCACCCCAAAATACCCCAGACCTGTGTGTGTGTGCAAAAAGCAGAACAAAAACTCTGTGTGTGTGTGTGTGTGTGTGTGTGTGTGTGTGTGTGCATGGGAGAGAAGCAAATACTAAAGTTTTCTAAAATTCCTAAAATTTAATTGAGGAGATTTTCATGTTGTTGTATTCAGAAAGCAGACAAAACCAATAAATGCTGGATACCTTCCCCCCACACCCCCAGGTAATCTTTATTTTGCGAAAGGATCTTCACTTAAAAAGCACAACGTACTCAGGGTTATGTAGCAAGGCCTTTTGAAATCAGAATCTGGCTGCTCAGGCAACCATGACCACATTTTAAATTGCTTGATTATTTGTCTGTGGGGGATGACCGTTTTATTGCCTGAAATAACACAATTATGTTGCATCCCTCAATGCAAAGGCTGTCAAAAAGTGTAGATAAAGAAATAGACTGAGCTAGTTTCAAGTATATTTTGGACAGTAATTATTTGAGGATACAAACAGGAATTGAGAGGCAATACCCAAGAGACTGGAAATCTCACTTCGGAATAAACTGTATTTAAAATGTGTTCCAGCTTCTAAGATTATTAACCCTCTTTTGTGCTGTAAGCCATGTAGGCTAGAAGTGATTAAATTGCACCCATTTGCCAATGAATCAATTCTGCTGCAATATAGAAGAAAGAGCGTAACTCACCCGTCAGAGAATGTTTGTAACCAAAAAGGGTTGAATTATGCTGCTCCTGAATTGTGTTGCAAAGAGCCACTTTCACTTCTCATTGAAATCCCATAAATTAAATCTGTATCTTTATTTGAATACATAAGTGTTATACCTTCTCTTTTATGATGGCTGTACAATAATTTCCAGTAATAAAACCAGGGTGACTTTTAAATCCAGGTAACAACATGCGTGCCTTGTATATTGGAAATTGTTTTCCTTCATCTTTCTGAGTCTTCAATTTGCTTTTCCTCCCTGTGCTGCAGTAGTTTGCAATTGAAATTTGAAGGCAAGTAGTGCCAGACCAGGTCTGTGATGAGGGCTGTTCTGAAATTCTGCAGGTGCTGTGTAGTCTACAGGAAGGTTAGCAGCTTTCAACTTGGCATGGGAATGTTACCAGGAAAGAATTTAGAAAAATTCATCTTGAAGGGCATATAGAAGAATTTTATTGAGGGGTGTGGACTTTTCAAAACTAAACATGAAAATAGCCATCCTTTGCAGAAAATATGTGGCAGTTTGTTCTCTAATGGTTTGATTTGTTAATTTTAAAATATTCCCTGCAAATAAGGAATTACAGAAGGGAAAGAAAGTGGTTCCACACAGCATACACCTTTGATCTACAACAAGGATTTTGGTTCCTTGAGTTACTGGTGTTTGGGTGTTTGTTGCTATGTTTTTTTCCCATGCATCCCACTCTCAAATCCCAGTTTAGCTATATATGCATACAGGAATACAAGAACATGTATATGTATATATTCTTGTATATTTATAAATGCCTTTGTGCATCTTTAGTTTCCTGAAGCTAAAATAGCCTGAAGCGTTTATGATTAGAGCTTCCCAAATTAGAAAGTTGACTGCAGAGCACAGCTTCCATATGTATGTGAGAACAAATATGGATATGATATATTAAACAGAAAAAAAAAAAGCATAATATTGGGAAGTAACAACAAAAGAGAACAGGAAACAGCAACCAAATTGAAAAAAAGCCCTGCCAAGACTGTTGTGTTAGGTGGTTAATATGAACAGATTGTTAACCTAACCTTGAAAAGGAACTAGGGTAAAAATGTACTCAAGCAAAAATTCTTAAAAGGTATGCAATTTGTTGACTCCATTTTCTTCAGTATGAAGACACAATATGGGAGAGGGTAGATAGAATTCTGCAGAAGGTGATAAGATCCAACAGCATGGAATCATGTCAGGTGTCCCACTTCTTCCAGGAAGCAAGCAACCCAAACTTGGAGATGCATAAAAGGGACAGGGATGCCAAGGATTTCCAGAGGAGTGAGGTACCTTTTACATAACTCATTAAAAGTGGAAGAATGGGTCTAAAAACACTACTTTTTGGTTTAACGTAAGATTAATACCTTATTAGGAAGTTTGGCTTCATAATGAAGATAAATGATATCTTGATTTTCATTGACAATGTAAATTTACCTCTCACAATACTGGACTTTAAACAACTGTTTCCAAATGTTTGTTCTCAGTTGTCAGTTTGTGAGTAAAATTATTAATATTAGCGTTTTTTGATGAAGAGCACTACTATGAAGAGCACTCACACAGATTTCATCTTGCGTAATATATGTTTATTTGATTTGAGGTTGATGATTGAGCCTCTTTGGTAGGAGGCTGAGTGTGAATATGTACATGTGTGTGAGGAACTGCATTCATAAATGTCTTCAATTAAACTAAAAATAGGCTTAACATTCTTCTCTCTCATATACCGCATGTGCACTGAAAAGCATTTTTTATTTAATGAGCCTCTAAAGCTCTTGGGGCAAATCTGAGGGTCTTTATCACTAAGTGAGCTCAAACTTTTAAGTGTGAAAAAAAAAAAAAGCTTGGACTTATTTATTTGTTATTTTTGAAAGCATACATTTGGGAGAAAGCCAGTACCTTCAAATATCATTAGAGAAGCAATGAAATAGATGTAATATTTATATATCTTCATGGCCTGATGAGAGCTGAATCATGCTGAAAGATGTGCTAACACTTTCATATATCATAAAGGAAAACATTAAGCATCATGCAAAATTCATCCTATGTTGACTTTTTTAAAGCTTATCAGGAATTTTTAGTGGTATGCTTGTTTTATTTGTTTTTAATTTCTTTTGGTTTATTTTCTTTGTTGTCAATGGAATGCAGTTTTTCTTACAGTTTTTCAGTGGAGCCAACATCAGAAAAAAGTAAACAAGGGCATATGAAATTGTCTCCCAGGATGTTTGCTTTTTATGGCAAATTTTGTACTACTTAAAGTCACTTTCACTGAACTACAAATAAGTATTCATCTTCGAACAATCCACTAAACAGTTTTCAAGCTTTTTCTATCAAGAGTAGTTAAATCAAATTCTATTATTTTCTTCTGCACAATTCTACTAGTGAATGGCTTCAGTTTAAAGGAACATATTATTTGGGCTTAACCCTTAATATGAAATGCAAAATATTGTCTCTCAAATAAACTTATTTTGGGAAAATGTACTTGAGTATGCAGTATTTTTCAAACTTGACTCCTAGCTATGACAGGTACTGTCAGTGTTTCGCTGGAAGTTTTTTGTTGCCTATTGTGGGGTTTGACCATTTTATAGGTTTTCCAATTCTTTACCATGCAAACAAAATGCTGCTGTCTTTTAATTTTAATGAACTTACTCTTCAAAGTGAATTCTGTTCTCAAAGAATTATGTGGTAATTTAAAAGCAGTTACTTTTTTCAGTAATTTATATGCAAATGATCCCTTAAATATCTTCCAATATTTAATCATGAATTTCACCTCCTGAATATATTCGTCTAAGTACATGGACACAGCAACGTTCATGCATCACACGTGACATATGGTCCAAGTATAATGATTAGTGCTTTCTCTCCAGAAATCTGCCTAGGGAAATAACATACATATGTAATATTTTAAGGATAAAGTGACGGGATAACATGTGGTTTGTGCCCAAAGAGATGCAGACTTTTTTCAGCTGATCAAATATGTAATATTCAGTGTCTTTCTGATCGTATGTTTTGGAAGTACCCTGGGCTGAGGTGTACATTCATTCGCATCACTTAATGGATTTTCTGAGAACAAGAATCAGTGACATATTGTTTGGATCAGGTTTTCTTGGTTTGGAAGAAAATTTGAAATGAAAGCTCAAGTTATGTTGAAATTACCATGTTGACACAGTGCTTCTCATATCCTCTGGACACATTTCTCTGGTTTCTGCACTAGAATTAGAAACATCCATGTTGTGCTGATATGAATCTCAAACACAAGAGCACTTTGTTACACACATAAATAATCCTTTCCATATTTGCACTATTCTTCACATTGTCATTTGAGCAAAACCATCCCCTGGGGATCACTGGAGCTGCGTTTGGTCTCGGCAGTTTGTCTATGCTGAGATGGACAATACTAAAAGATGACCAAGTCTGCCCACAGTGAAGCAATGGGTACCTATGTCTTAGCAAAAGGACTTTCTAAATATTATGTTGTTGCTCTCTGTTTGATATTTTGGTGGTGATACAGATTTCGGTGTGCAGATTCTCAGAAAATCAGATTTGAGTATGTCTACTGACATTGCAGGAGCTGCACTTCAGGATGTAATTCAAATACCTCATGCGTGATTCCAGATAAATTACTATCCACTCTCCCCACTGTACATTTTTGTTTTAAGTTTTGCTGTGTTCCTCTTTTTCTATGAAATAATAAAACAGATCATGGCACATCATCAAAAGTTGGATAGACATTAATGTATATTCCGAGTACCTGCAATTGTAGACCTCCAGGGTAAGAGAACTCCGCATCACAATCCCCTTGACAACTGCAATTATGTAGAGAGTGCATAGTTTATATTATTCCCAGACCAGCATTTACTACTCAGGGCTATATCTAAAGCACAGAGAAACAATTGAAACTATATTCAGGCATGGGAGACACCAGAAAATATAGGGGTGGGGGTGTTGTTGTTTGTTAGTTGGTTGTTTTCTTAGGTTAACAGAGAAGTCTGTTCCTGATTTTAGTTCAAAGACACTGAGGACTTCAAGATGGTAGGGTCAATAAAATCATACATGCCATTGGATATTTAAAATGCAGTATGTTGAACAATAAGTTTTTATGCTAGATCATGTATGATCAGATTTCTGGAGTTTTAAAATACTTGTCAGTTGTGCAGAAAGGTTATTTTAGCTCCTCATAGCAATTTCAACAGCAAGGAAGCAAGCACGTAATCCTGAGCACAGGACTTGCATAGCACTTGCTTATTGTTTGTCATCATTACTATTTACATAATACAAACAATGCGGAGGACTCAGGTGGAACATGATTTCTTTTTTTTTTCCAGTTCCTGATCATTGTGTCATGTTTTGAGTGCAAGTTTGTTGCCTGGAAGAATTCTGTCACCGCTGGTCTCAGTGAACAGAGAGAAGAGGTCTAATGGAGCCAAAAAGGGAGTTTCTTGCAAAGAGATGTGATGATAAAGTGAGGGGATGTAGCAAAAGCCAGGTGACTGAGTGAACAGTGTTATCACCTCTTAGAAAACCTGTGATTTGCAGGCAGCTCTCTAATTTGTACTGTCATATGATTTTCTAATGTTTCTCTATGAAAGAGCAAGAGGGTAACCTTGGGCTATTAATCTATTAGAAAATTTGTCATTTAAAGGAAAAGCCTGAAGTAGATCCTGGAAGTCTGGGGCAGAGACGAGAGTCTCCAGGCTTTCAAATGCTGTCAATTACAAAGTTCAGTGGCAAGTGCTGTAGAAGGAAAGTCAGAAATTAGTTTTGAAGGCAGTACTTCTGTGGAAAGGAAGAAGAAGATAATGAACATGATACAAATATACCTAGTCCAGCTGAGTAATTGAATTGCTATAAAATATCCCTTTCTGTACTTACAGGGAGATTAATAAACTCTGGCATTGCCATTATAACTCTTTGTGGCTATACCATGAAGGCAAAAATATGCTGTGGCCGCATTTGTCGTGGGAGGTTGATGTACACATATACATATTTTTTTCTTTTCAAAGATGCTTCTGAATCCTGCTAGCAGTGGAGAAACTACATACACATGCATAATTTCTGTATTTCCACATAATCTGAGATTTGCTTAAATGAAGGTATGAAGAAGGTATATACCCAAACATATGTATTTATTTGTCTTCTGTTACTTCATCTGAAGCTTTAAAGCATGTTTGACATATCAGTTATTGAATAGCACACTGTTCATAATGGCCTCTTGAAATTCTGAGAAGGTACATCATGTTCAGATAGGACATAATGCAATTTTTTAGCAGATGGTTACATTTGATATCCCTGTGGAATATGTGGAAAAGGCACCATGGCTTTGTTCTGACAAAAAGTCTGCCTTGGTGGCCAGCAATGGGCACACAAACAGGGAACAGGTTCTGATGGCAAATTCTGATTTCTGTATTTGCTAATTAACAAATTACTGAAGTTCATGCCCAAACACAAAAACCTGCTTTGGGCTGGCTTATGAAATCCTTCTGGTTACCTAGCAACAACCAGGAAGGATGTGGGGGAGCAGGAGGGCTCTGAGGCAGCACACGGCAGCAATAGTGTGAGCTCAGCAAAGCACACTTTATATAGGTCGCTGTATTTGTATAGGTATCTGTGTTAAATTAATACAGTTACTGAAATGCAATAACTACAAGTGTTACATGGTCTGACAGGAGCATCTCCTCACATGAACCTACCAGGGTGGCAGCTTCTGTGCCCAATATATTCTCAGATCTTTGGAAGAAAAATAAAATATCAATTGAAGAGGAGGGTGACAAAACAGAACAGAACAGAGCGTTAGAATGGAGATTAATTGACTCTTATTAAATATGCAAGGTTCTATTTTTCTCATGCCCTGTAAAGGTACTGTCTTGTATAGAGGAAGAAAATTCTTTTTGCAATTCATTTGCACTAAAAATATCAAGTATATTTCTCGAGGATTTCAGTATGCATTCATCCATTTAAATGTTTCTTACTTCTGTGTCTGAAAGGGAAAAAACAAAAAAACCCACAAAGTACTGATTCAGTTGTTGTTTATGAAATAAATTCTGATGTTAGTACATCCAGGTATAGTAGAGTTTGATAAAAAAAAAAAAAAAAA